>CAIGQQ010034334.1:3720610-3739778 GCA_903798035.1 Danio albolineatus
ATTATTATTATTATTATTATTATTATTATTATTATTATTATTATTATCTGGCCTTACCTATAGGTAGGCCCACATGGAATCTGCACGCGCAGAATTTTGCACATATTCTGTTTATGAACTTGTGTAAATGTGTTTAAATATATATTTATTCAGTTTTTAAATTAAATTTAGTAATAATATTGATTAATATGAAAATATTCATATGATTTATTTACAATACAGTTTGTAAAGTAATATTTTCTGTCTTTTAGTAGAGATTTTATACGAGAGACTTGCTTTGTTTACCAAATAAAGTGGATCTAATTCGATTTGCATTTTAAAAATTAAATAAAAGTTAAAAAATATAATAATTTTTATTTCATATATTAAGGTTTTAGTTATGATACTCCCAAAATCATTGCGCATAAATCCGCAGATTTTTAACAAAATTCTGCGTAGAAATTGCAAAGAATATCCGCAGATTCCATCTGGCCCTACCTATAGGCAAATAACAAACTGACCAGCTCCTTTCCTCAGTCAAAATTTGTCCATTTGAGTAAATTAAAATTTTAATTTGTCTTAAAGCTTTTTTCTATTACTATTTTCACAATTTATGATGGCATACTGACAAAAATGGGACAAATGAGCTTGTCAGTAGTCTTTCGAACCACCCGAACCCCCCTCTGGCTACGAGCCTGACACACTCTGTCATTCACTGTGCTGTTCTATGAATAGTAAAGTTAATAAAGAACCCGAGACCATGTTCCACCGTGGCATCCACCTAAACTACACGACATACACACACAAGCCAATCTCACATCTGTCAAGCAACCCTGCGTCCCCATGCAGTTCCACCTGCAAACAGTAGGTGTCTCTCTTTCACTGTGCATGGCTCTCGTCTCGTCTCCCGCCCACCGTCAGCCCCCACCTCGCTCCAAATCCCCATCTCCACATAATATATACACCATCATTTGAAAATGGCAGCTTTTTGAAAATTCACCTTGATTATCAGACATTAAAAGTGACTTGAGCAGCGCTGAGTGTCTGGCTGGGGAGATGGCTGCAGACAGCCGAACAATGCGGCGGGCGCGGCATTAACGCCTCGCTGGGCCATGCAGCCCGCGCCGGGGAGAGGCAGCCCTTTGTTCTCTCCCTCATCCAATTATTTTTAACGTGCGCCTCTTTCACAACAACAAGAGAGAATTTAATTTTAATGCACTCTGTAAGAAAAGCCTCCCCGAAATACATCTATTCTTAAAAGGAGGAGGAAAAGAATACGGACGAGGGGTTAAGAATTCATCAGGAAAGCTGGTGTGAGTGCAGGCATTGCAATGTCTGCGACCATAACCCTTACAGAAAACTGGATGCATGTGGTAATTCTCATCTAAACCGAGAAATGTGGTGCACGGCAACATGCTGTGAGGGCAAAAACACATATGTCGCAAAAACAAACATTGAAAACAGTGGATAAAATGAGTTTGAGTGTATACTGTGTATATATACACACACACACACACATATATATATATATATATGAAGAAAAAAAAGGCTGGGACTCTTTCAGAAAGGTATGCACCCAAATATTTTTCTAATTGGACGAGCACTTTATCTTGCTGTCAGTGAGGTTATAAAAATGCGCACAGTTCCCAGAAGGAGAGAAGCAGCTCTATAGCTGGCCCTTTATTACTGCACGCTAGTGTCTGATATATGCTCCTGCGTTAACCTTTCATCTGAGCCCAACACACACACACATTCTCTCCCTCTAACGTGTGCATTATGCAGAAATGCACCAATATTCTGTGTTGTTGTGAACGTTGCAGAGGAACGTGGTGATTATATAGTGGAAGTGTGGCCAAAAAAAGGCATTTAGTAAATCATACGCAACATTAATACACCATGCAGTCATACGCGCACACACCTCAGAAACACAATTCGAGCTGACAGAAAAAGCAAATTAGAATCCGCCGTGCTCCGCGCAAGGCTGTTGCCATCTTAGCAGCACTACGGCCAATTTTCTCAGCAGTATGAAATGATTGTTTTTTTCTTATCAGCATCGAG
Source organism: Danio albolineatus (assembly GCA_903798035.1). Lineage (NCBI taxonomy): Eukaryota > Metazoa > Chordata > Actinopteri > Cypriniformes > Danionidae > Danio > Danio albolineatus. Next base: position 3,722,648 of record CAIGQQ010034334.1, read on the forward strand.
GCAGCATCTACAGCAGTGAGAATTTAAAATGAAAAGCCCTTAGTTTTTGTCCCCAGGAACACGAAACGCACACACTCACACGCGCAAAATTAGATCTTCAGTTCTATGCTAGACAACTAACTGTTTGTGTGTAAGCCTCGCTCTGCGGCACAGCAAAAGCAATTCTCTGGAGATGCTGAAATTAAAGGGCAGAATCCAGCCTGTTTATGGTTGGCACTCCGCTCTCCTCTCAATCAAATGTTTTATTAGCAATCATTCGGCACTCTCCGGGCCCTAACACTCCTCCGCTGGAGAAAGGAGGGGAGGCGAGGGAGGGAGCGAGCGAGAGAGGGGCTCCAGGACGATGTGCTGGTACCCGCTGACCCCCCGCTTCCCTAGCCGCCCACAGATGCTGGACTGCACATAGCTGATTACTCCCACCTGGAGCCAGAGCCACCATTAACCTCCATGAGGGCTCAAGCGGCCGGCCGGCCCTACAGATTCCCCAAAGGACAGCTTACAGAGACACAACCAAAGAGACGGCAGGAATGAAAGGCTTAGGAATAGGGAAAAGATGTAGACAAAAGCTGAATTCGGGTACTATCAGGAGTAACACGGTGGTTGGATCCATGGTTCAAAGTTAGAACTTTGGCGCTCATGGGAAATTCAGGCTTTAGTCTTTTGAAATCTTGTGATGTGATTTGGCTCATTTACTTGACACTTTAAAATCATGACAATTCGATAGGGGTGTGAACCGACACTGGTCTCAAGGTTTGGTTATGATTTTCATATCATCAATTTTGTCTTTTAATAGAGTGGTTCCCAATCCACAGGCCAAGGACCGGTCAATTGGTCCTGCACAAGAAATCATTAATTATTTCCATTTTATTTATTGTCTGAGTCTGAACAGTTTTTTATTTTGAAAAATGACTGTATTCTCTTTGTTGGATCTTTAGGATCACATAAACTAGAAATTCCAAGAGTTCATTTAAAGCAGGGTGTTACAACCTCCTAGCTCAAGGAGAAGGTAACAAAACCAAAATAAAGTCCAAACCAGAAAATCAAATCAACTTAAATATATTTAATCAAAATTAAGTGAAATGATACATAAACATAAAGAAAATAAAACAAAAAAGAAACTCCAAAGCCGAAGAGGGAAGGATGAACACCCGCAGTCCTGTTCTCTTGGTCTTTATCCAAACGCTCATCACAGGTAACACTCCGCACCTGGTCCGAACGTAATCACGGCAAAACCTTGCACCTGTCCAACACTCCAGAGAAATACCAAAATCATGAAACACCTCCATCTAGGACACTGACGGGTCACTACGACCGTCACACAGGGTGAATCGGCTTTCAGCAGCCAGGCCCCCCGCTGCTTCCAGAAATGATCAGATGTGCTCCAACATTAGGTACATTCAAATCAAGACTGTTTAGCTGTGCCTTTACTGAATGAGCTTTGTGCTATGTCCCACAGGTCGCACTATTGTGTCTTTCTTTTCTTTTTCATTCTTTTATGACCTGTTTTTAACACATTTTAATCTGCTTTTCCTCATTTATTTTTTATTTGTTTGTATTTTCTTATAATTCTTTCTTCTATTCCGTTTTATGTAATTGCCTTTTATTGCCTTGTTACCTCTCAGTCACTTGAGCGCCAAAATGTAACCCACAAGCTGGCAAAATAAATAAGAAACAGACGTCTTTGGAAAGCTTCTTTGCATAGAGGAAATGTCCAGTGAAGGACCCACGAACTGCCAATGAATGGATCCACAACCCTTTTGTCAACCAATCAGGTGAATCCACCATGTCTGTGCAAGAAGAAGATCAACTGCCGGAGATCAGCAAATGACTAAGGCTTTAGGGTGAGTTCACATATCACGTCTTTTCCGCGTGCAACTTCATTATTTCCAATGGGGGTGTGCAGCATATTCCAGGCGTAACTAGTTAAAAAGATCTTTCAGAATGCTGTGAGCACACCGAGAGTTACGTGACAAGAACTGACCAAGCAGCTTCATACTTTGTATGGAATATACACATTTTGGTCGACTACTTGAGACAAACACGATCACCCAAACACAGTGCTTTTTTATTTTCAAAGTATCAAAGATTGATAACCGCTTAGCACTCTACATAGAACCATACTCCCCAACCCCCCCGGGCCACGGTAAATTTTCAAGCATTGACTGGTCCATGGTGATAAAAAGGTTGGGAACTACTTTATTAATACACCACTGTAAAACCCAACAGTCAACTTTATTAAATGAAATGAGTGTAGTTAACTCAAAATTTACAGAAAGTTAATTCTACTCATTTGAAAGTGTTGAAGGAAATTAGTTAATTAAATACCTCATTACTTCAACTTAAATGGAATAAATTGACAGTACACAAATAGATTAGTTTTTTAACTCAAATGGTTTGTAGCAATCGGTTTCCTCAAACAGTTTAAGTTGCCTTAACTTATTAGGTTTTTCAGTACTCAGTTGGTGTGGGTTCTCTTCATTTATTGGGTTTTACTGTGCTCAGATTGCTTCATTTACTCAAATGGATTAAGTTTACAGTACTCATTAGGATTAGTTTTTGAACTTAAATGGTTTGTTGCAATCGGTTTCCTCAAATGGTTTAAGTTACCTTAACTTATTGGGTTTTACAGTGAAGCAGTAAGATATATGAACTGTACATTGAACCTTTCATTTAACCTGCTCAATATTTTAAACAAAACAGATTTGAAATCTTGTGATTTGCTAACACTTTACTTGACGGGGTGTCATGTCATGAATATTTATGACGTCATGGAAATAAATGCAATTGTATGCATGGTTATGACAACTGTCATTAAGTGTCATTAACTTGTCATTTTAAATACATTGTTTGAGATGTCTTTGTTATAACAACTTCATAGCGGTGTGAACTGTGGTCTCATGGTTCGGTTGCAATTATCTTGTCATTGATTCGCTTCAATTCAACTCGGTGCATCACAGCTTTCCATACACTTTTTTTTTTCACAATACAAGAATCTATATATTTTCTTTTAATACAAAAAACTGTATCTTTATTTTTATCTGATCAAAGAAAACCCACTTTTTAATATATCCCCCCCAAAAAAACAAGTACATCAAGACACACAAGACAACAGGAGCGTTTAGAACAAATACTCAGAAGTAAATAATAATCCCGCTTGCTTTTTAAGCCCTGTTGAGCAAGTTCATAAACACCTATGATTGCCCATTGTGTTCAGGCACTCAACAGAAATGGCTGTGATTGGCTGTAACGATCAGCACTGCTCACCGAGAGGTGACACAGACACTGAAGAGAGCTGCGTCTATCTATCAGCTGATCTATGATAGACGCGGACTCTGTAGACACGCTTGTGCCTGGATCCACAAGTATCTATGTAATAGTCTAGAGAGGAGAGGAAATGTTACCTCACTGACACACCAGCAGGTCAAAGGTTCACAGTGTGTGTGTGAGAGAGAAAGAGAGAGAGTTGGAGCTTTAAAGCTATCATTTCCTCCCTAGCAATGATATTGTGGCTCCTAGGTTCTAAAGATTGTTCAAACTCACAAGCAGTGAACTGTGCAGTTATTGGCTTTTTAAGTTATTGGAGTATTTTAATTACTCTCACTGGCCTCCATTTCAAAGAATGCTAACGAGACATCTGAGGTAAATTATGTCAGTATGCAATAACTGGTTATCATCTATTACTAAACCGATACAGAAACAATTAACATTGACACCCCTACAATTTGACATAACCAAATCCATCACCACTTGTCTTTATCATGATAACTTGATGTGAATAAGACAACATATTGTGTCATAAATCTGTCATAAACATGACTGTTGTCATGAGGCCAATATAATTGTGTCTTGAATATTTTTGATCACTTTTTAAAATGGAACTGTCTTATCATTTATCAATAAAAGTGTCAATACTCTTTCATATAATAATAATAATTATTATTATTATTCTTATTATTAATAATAATAATAATAATAATAATAATAATTAATGACTTTTAATTATATTTTAATGACAAATTTAACTTGCACCACTCCAGTTGAGATCAAGAAAAAATATTAATGATGCTGTTATAAAATTATTGACACAATGATAATAATGATCTCATGACAATCATGTTTATGACAGATTTATGACGATTTATGTTGTCTTGATAATGTCAAGTGGTCGTGACAAATACAGAGAGGTTGTGATCTGTTTGTTTATGTCAAGGTATCTCAAACAATGTCACCTTTGCACTTAAAGTGACATAACTGAGTGAATGACACTTAATGGCATTTGTCATAAGCATACATAAAATCCTATTCATATTCCGGATGTGTGTCATGTCATGATTATGAATGATTCATGACAGACTTATAAACACGACTTTAAGTGCATTCAAGAGTCACCTGAGCATGAATGTGTTTGCCATAAATCATATTGTCTCATTTTTCCTACTTATATTGCTCTAAAAATATTAACTATTAACTAATTTAATTTAAAGTAAACACAATTAAAACTGTCGGCAAGTTTTGGGACATACGACTATGTCATAATTGCATCTTTACCAGACCATAACTGTACTCGTTCTGTCATTATAAAGTGTACTGCCAATCATTATCACATTAAACATCCTCACATTCACACATTTCAGTTCATTTAAGCAATAATCATTCTTAGCCGAGAGAAAACTGTCAAGTCGATGTGCTACTCGAGTCTTTCATGCAAAGAATCTCAAGCATTTGCATAAAAGCTTATGAAAGTTTAAGGATAAAGACATTTTTATAAGTGTAAACACTGTTGCAGTTTATATAAGTATTGATTATTCATTCATTCATTCATTCATTTTCCTTTGGCTTAGTCTGTATTTTAGAGGTTGACACAGCGGAATGAACCGCCAACTATTCCAGCATATGTTTTATGCAGTGGATGGTCTTCCAGACGCAACCCGGTATTAGAAAACACCCATTCACACTAATTCACATTCACACTCACGCACTACTGGCAATTTAGCTTACCCTGTTCACCTGCGCACGTGTTTGGACTGTATGGGAAACCCGAGCACCTCGAGGAAACCCTCATGAACATGAGGAGAACATGCAAATTCCACACAGAAATATTAACTGGCCCAGCTGGGACTTGAACCGGTGACTTTCTTGCTGTGAGGCGACAGTGCTAACCACTTAGCCACCATGCAGCCCAGTATCAATTCTGAATTATTCAAATAATTTGATCTAAATCGCTCTTGCACTTTTAAGCATGTTTTTTGTACTTGTGAACTGAACGCACCATAAAAGCACAGTGTGTTGTGGGAATAATAGCCATTAGAGTTCGCATGGATCAGCACTTCGGGTTTCCCCACAAAATAATAGACATAGACTCTGAGTACTCTTAAGATAGTCTTTTCAATATATGGGTTATAAAACAAAATGATTCCTTACATTTATATAGAGCTTTTCTAGACACTCAAAGTGCTTTACACAAAAAAAAGGGGGGGGGGGGTCTCCTCATCCACCACCAGAAGAACATCCTGGGATTTTTAACGACCACAGAGTATTAGGACCTTGGTTTAACGTCTCATCCGAAAGACAACACTCACTGAGCAGTATAGAGTCCCCTTCACTGTACTGGGGCGTTAGGACCCAAACAGATTGCAGGTTGAGCGCCCCCTGTTGGCCTCACTAACACCACTTCCAGCAGCAACCTAGCTTTCCTATGTGGTCTCCCATCCAGGTACTAATCAGGCACAGCCCTGCACAGCCCAGTTCAGTGGACGACCATGTGAGAGTTGCAGTGAGCTAGCTGCCGGCTAAAAGTTCACATCAAGTCATTTTGAATACTACTTTGATGGATGGATATGGTAAAAAGATAGATATAATGACTTTGCTGATGCCTTATTTTTATGGCTCTGATATACTTCAAGTAAAATCAAAGAACAAAAAAATTGAAGCAACTTATTAAACATTCCAGAAAAGATCTGTTCGGTTGGTAAACACCTAAACTCAAAAGTCATTTCATATTAGGTAGATCTCTACCACCTATTAAGCAGATGTCTACGATCGTGCAACTCACTGCGCCACCGTGACGCCCTTTTTGGTTTTTCAACTTAAATTAATTTAGTTAATTCATTCATTCATTTTCTTTTCGGCTTAGTCCCTTTATTAATCCGGGGTCGCCACAGCGGAATGAACCGCCAACTTATCCAGCATCTGTTTTACGCAGCGGATGCCCTTCCAGCTGCAACCCATCTCTGGGAAACATCCATACACACTCATTCACACACATACACTACGTACATTGAAGAAACCCACGCGAACATGGGGAGAACATGCAAACTCCACACAGAAACGCCAACTGACCCAGCCGAGGCTCGAACCAGCGACCTTCTTGCTGTGAGGCAACATTAATTTAGCTCAAATTTTTGATTTTATTTATATTTTTTAATAAAATATGAGCACATATAGCTGTTACAAAAATCTCAAGCTTAAGTCTGGGAAGCCCTGATCTAGAGCATACAGGTTTTGAAATAAGCAATATTATTGGTGACTTGGAATACAGTGTACAAATTAGACGTTTTTCATTATAAATAATATTATAGGAACTCCAAAAATATTTTCTTTAATGGCAGCAGCACTTTTTGTGTAAACTAATCTCCAGCAGGTTTTAAGATGGATCCAAAGAGCATTTTCTGCTTCAATGAAGGCAAGAACTTCAAGTTCTTCATACTGCAAGTTCACATGATCAATATTCCACATTTGATTACATTTGACTACATTTTGTAATCATCCATAAAATAAAAGCTTTGATAAATATCTATATATACAATACAGTAGTCAACATTTGAAGTGGATCAAAAAAGATTTTCAAAATTTGACAAGAATGCATGTTGTTGATTAGATTTAGGACAACTTTGATGAAAGGTTTTGAGCCACTTACAGTATATCCATACAGTAACAACTGCCTGAAGGTGCAACTAAGTGTATACAGCCTGCCATACAAGAACAACCTCAGTTCCCATTAGTATCTTGGTTGCCTTCAAAGTCCCAATGAAATCAAAATAAAACTTTATGTTATGCATGTTAGTCTTAAGGATATCTATAACTAGTGTGCTTCAAAACAGTGACAAAATTTGCATTTATAAACATCTAAAGCTTGCAGTTTGTCACTTCCGCCTAAATGGATGAAAGATTTTAATGCATCATCTTATACTTCAGTTTCCTATCCAATTTTCTGACCAATCAAATGCTCTATAGTATCTGATATGCCCCGCCCCCTTCAAGACACTTTTCATTTGATGCAGCTAAATCACTCTCATTGGCAGAGCTCTGATGAAAACGAAACACTATTGGCTGTTTTTTTTAAAGGGGAGGAGCTACTATATATCCCGCCCTGTCTTCATTTTACAGTAGAAATGACCTCACAGATCGAACAAAAATGGACACTTCAAAGTACGTTTAAGACCTTTAAATATTAAAGTGGCAACATTTATTTTAGTGGGATAACACTGGGAGTTGTGGGACAGGCTGAAAAGTCAAACTAAGAGTGCACGGTAGTAAAGACAGTTACCTGCGGACAGACTGAATTTTGCTGATATGATTTCAGCCTGGACACTTCCTCCTCCAGCCGCTGGATCTGCTCATCCTGTGAACGCACACACACACACACACACACACGAGCAGAGATCATGAAATTCACATCACAAATGTTTACCGTCAAACGCAGACATGTTTTGAGAAGGAGACAATAACCAGAGCAAAGATGGAAGCTCAGAACAAACAGAGCAGTGAGAAAATGGCTGCACTGTTCTGTCATAATGAGAAGCGGAGGTGTGTGTGTGTGTGCGTGTCGGGTTCCCCTGCTCTGCTCTCATCACATCTGCTGTCAGTAATCTGTTCCTGAGCCAGCAGTGCTGGGATTAAGTGCAGACTGCAGATAAAGGATGTATGCGTCATTAAAAACACACAAGACAGACACGTACACACACTCACAGAGCCACCGGTGAGTAATAATGCAGCCACAGTTTCAATCACCAAAGCAGCTTCATTTCTAGGTGAAAATCGTGGGCATTCAGAGTGTGGAGAAGTATGATCTGAGGGGCTTATTTTAACCTCAGGGGTGAAGATCCTTCAGAAAGCAATCCAGATGTTCACTCCAGATTTAATGATATTCAAAAGAGACTCATGTACAAATTAAAATGTTATGTTACTAGGCCTGTCACGATATCTGTTTTTTGTTGTACGATATATTGTATCAAAATATATCGCGATAAACAATATTATTGTCATTTTAGGACCATTTTAGGCCACTTATCATATAATGCCAGAATGGCGATATAATAGCATCATAACGCAAGTACTCTCTTCAAAAGAACACATCCTATTTTGTTCTTAAGAATATTTAATTTAATTTGGTCATTTTATTAATTTAATGATTAGACGTTGGAATCAGAATGTGAAAACGCAGATCCAAAACAAATAATAAGAAATGTTAACAACAAAAAAATGCAAGGTTAAAAGTAACAGAGGCTGCGTTATCTGCTCCCAGATCTATTTTCACTTGTCAGACACCCACATCAAAAAATACTTTAGTTATTTAGGGTAAATACTCTAGTGCAGTGGTTCTCAACTGGTTTGGCCACGGGACCCACATTTTTACATGGTCATCAAGCCGCGACCCAATATTTTATTGTTGCATTTAACAAAATGTATCAAATTATAGAAATATTACAAAGTAAAAACGATAAATACTGTAAACAGCGGTTAGGGTAGAGAAATGTTCAGTTACCGAACTGAACTGAACTGTTGTCGCACGCGCATTTCAAAATAAAAGTCTGGTATAAGCAAAATATTTTTATTTATATTTTTTATTTTTTTACCACGCACTCCGCGACCCACTAAAAATGTTCCCACAGCAAGGGGGGTCGTTGGTTCAAACACCAGCTGAGCCAGGAGTGTGGAGTTTGTATATTCTCCCTGTGTTCGCGTGGGTTTTCCCCGGGTGCTCCGGTTTCCTCCCACATTTAAAAAACATGCAACAAAAGTTAAAGTCATAAGCGCCTACTACGTACAAACTGGCGCAATTAACGGTCTGTTCCTGGGAAGTTATCGAGAAGTACCTGATCTTGTATCCTTCCTAATGCTTATTGACCAGGCGGGAGCCTTAGGCTCATCTATCTCTGAGCTCAGGGTTCTCTCCTGGGACAGCATGCCAAACCTGCTAAAATAGTCAAGCATTATCTAAGTGTGAACTCTTGAAAGTTTTCCTAAAACTATTAAGAAAAATAATTCTTGTCCTAGGACAATTTTGAAAAACATCGTTGATTCTCTTCAAAGTATGACTACAGTATAGTGGTAAAGCATTCATTCATTCATTCATTTTCTTTTCGGCTTAGTCCCTTTATTAATCTGGGGTCGCCACAGCAGAATGAACCGCCAACTTATCCAGCATTTGTTTTATGCAGCGGATTCCCTTCCGGCTTCAGCGCATACACTCATTCACACACATACACTACGGACAATTTAGCTTACCCAATTCACCTATACCACATGTCTTTGGACTTGTGGGGGGAAACCGGAGCACCCGGAGGAAACCCACGCGACCACGGGGAGACCATGCAAACTCCACACAGAAATGCCAACTGACCCAGCCGAGGCTCAAACCAGCGAGCTTCTTGCTGTGAGGCGATCGTGCTACCCACTACGCCACCGTGGCGCCCATGGTAAAGCATACCAGGGATTTTAGTAACAACAGGGTTCCCTCTATTTCATGACAAACAGATTCAAGGACCATTCAAGCACCAATAATTTTAAATCAAGCACCGTTGTAATTCACTTAATATTTATATTCAAATGTAACTATTATGATGTTATAATTATGAATAGTACGATGTTTTGAAGGTGTCATTAAAAAAAAATGTTACCCCAACAATGACTTGAAGCCACAAAAAATTAGAAGGTCCATTAAATGGCATATTTTCGGTAATATCAACACTCTTTAGATTCTCATTGTTGCACATTTCTGCTGTGTGATTGGCTCTTAGATCAATAAAGAGTAAAAAAGTCCAGAGCTTATCGTTGTTATTGAAATAAAATTTATAGCAATTCGATATAATACCGTTCATTGGCCCAGCCTTAGTTTCTTGCATGGACCACTAACTATGGCAGGGATGTCAAACTCAATTCCTTGTGGGCAGCAGCCCTGCACAGTTTAGTTCCAACCCTGCTTCAACACACTTACTGGTAGGTTTCAAACAATCTTGAAAGACTCAATTAGTTTGATCAGGTGTGTTTAACTAAACTGTGCAGAGCTGCGGCCCTCCAGGAATTGAGTTTGACATCCCTGAACTATGGGTATTTACTTTGTTTTGTCTATTTTAGACAATTGACTATTGTCATTTTATTTAATTTATTTAATCCACCATAAAATATTTGTACATGCAACGCTTTTCTTTCTTCCCAAAGCGAACAAAAGGCACAATAAATAATCCATTTGATATGTACTGTATACTATGAATAATATCTAACAGACTTTGAGTGATTTATTATCTTGTAAGTTTGACATTAACTGTGACAAACAAAGAATTTCAGCCTCATATAAAGGTAATATACAGTATTATATTCTACAAGTGAAACATATATGAACCGTTTCTATTGTATTTTTTGGCACCTTTTAAATAATTAGACATGGGTTTGACAATTAGGATTTTATAGCATAAAACATATTGTAAAAAATCTCCTATTTAGACTCTGCAGACCAAATTCATAAAGGAAATCATGAAAGAAAATCATGAATATTTTAAGGATTAGTTTTAAATATAATAACCACATTTACTGTGAATTCTGAGCTATAGCTGAGCCTTTAAAGAAACAATATTGTGTCCACGTATACACGCAGCTGGAATCTTTCAGTAGTTCTTCAGCAATCCTCTGCCCTTCTTCATTGTAAATGAATATTAGCTGCTTCAGTCCAACATTTACATTGCCAGGAGGAAGAAGATGAAACCAGGGGGGACATTTCAGCAAGACAATGATCTAAAACACAGCCAAGGAAACTTTTAAATGCTTTTAGAGAAAGAAAATCAAGCTGTAGAATGGCCCAGCCAAGCGCCTGACTTGAATCCAATAGAAAATACAAATTAAAGATCAGATTTGATAAACGAGACCCACAGAACCATCAAGATTTTGAAATCGGTGGAAAAACACACAACTGAGCAATAAATGAGATTTCATTCTCTGTATGCAAGGCGTCTTGAAGCTGTCATCACCAGAAAGCCTTTTATATGACGTATTAAATACGTTTCAGTAGTTCAGTACTTTCTCCTTGTGTCATTTGATTGTTATTACACATTTATTCAAGCGACCTTCTTGCTGTGAGGCAACAGTGCTAACCACTATCGTGCCGCCTTAATGTGAAACATTTGATTAGATTCAACTTAAAAATTGAAGGCAACGACTCATTTTTACAGTGTGTTTTTTTTATTGCGTTGTTATACATTTAGTTCAACTACATGAAAATGGGGACTGTGGCCTTGGTGATCACATAAATTTACTTCTACTGCAATATTACCAGCAATTGAGTCATCTTAATTTTTTTCAAACTTGTCTCTGTTGCCTCACAGCAAGAAGGTCACTGGTTCGAACCTTAGCTGGGTCAGTTGGCATTTCTGTGTGGAGTTTGCATATTCTCCTCATGCTCATGTGGGTTTCCTCCGGGTGCTCCGGTTTCCCCCACAAGTGGTGAATTGGGTAAGCTAAATTGTTTGTAGTGCATGCGTGTAAATGAGTTTGTATGGATATTTCCCAGTGATGGGATGCAGCTGGAAAGGCATCCGCTGCGTAAAACAAATGCTGGATAAGTTTCCAGTTCATTCCGCTGTGACGACCCTGGATTAATAAAGGGACTAAGCTGAAAAGAGAATGAATGAATGTCTCCAAAAGAAGATATATAGTAGAAAAATATATATATATAGTAAATGGGTACTGTCAACTGTCTGGTTCTCATTCTTCTAAATATCTTCCTTATCGGCAGAAGAAAGAAACTGATTTAGGTTTGGAAAAAGTTGATGGTGAGAAGAAATATTTTTGTAGTTTATTTTATCTTCAGTGCATGTTCAAACTGTTTAAAGTATTGATTTCCTTATGATGACAATAACAACCCTGCATGGTCTTAACACAGAACCTTGCTATATTTCATTCATCCATTCATTCATTTTCCTTCAGCATGGTCCCTTATTTTTCAGAAGTCGCCACAGCGGAATGAACCGTCAACTATTCCAGCACGTTTTACACAGCAGATGTCCTTCCAGTCGCAACCCTGTGCTGGGAAGCACCCGTACACTCTAATATTCCCACACACGCTCATACACTACGGCTAATTTACCTATAGACCATTTTGAGGGATGTAAACAATAACAATGGTCTAAACCAGTGGTTCTCAAACTGTGGTAAGTGTACCAGTAGTGGTATGCAGGCTTACTTCTAGTGGTACGCAGAGGAATAGCTGAATAATTAAAGTTTAAAAATTAACACAGTTTTAACCCTTTGATGCGTACGATAACACAGATGTGATCAGTTATTTTATTAGACTAAATCTTTTATTTTATTTTCAATTTCTAATGTTTTTATGCATTCTTTCATTTGAAGCTATTTTCCTCCCTGTATTTGTAACGGTTGTTGGAGTTGTATCCCGTATTTTTACATCCCAATGTTGACAGGTATATATATAATAATACATATTCATAATAATAAAAATTAATCAGCAACGTTTTTGAACTGCGCAGGGCTGTAGCTGCTTAATTACGCCTACTATACTACTGTATGTCAATACCGGTCATTATGGTGGTACTTGGAGGAGCAATTGTTTTCTGAGGTGGTACTTGGTGAAAAAAAGTTTGAGGAGCAATGGTCTAAACGAATTTCCTGATTTATATTTTTCATTGTCATAGCTTCTGAGAATCCTGAAAGCTCCACATATTGATAAATAATGTTATGACAGCTGTTTAAACGTAGGATATGATTCAATTGCCTCTTGTTAAAGTTATTAAAATAGTTTGACAACAAGCAGGAAATGTTCATAGGCTAGTGACATCACCACATTGAACTGTGCCATGGACTGTGGTCGACACCGAAGCACCTGGAGGAAACCCACACAAAATGCCAATTGGCCCAGTCTGGACTTGAACCTGGACTCCACTTTCTAGCTGTGAGGCCACTGTGATAACCACTGAGCCTCCGTGTCGCCATTTGCTATATTTCAACATATGAAATATCTAATCTCACTTTGATTTTGGCACTGCATGTCTTTTCTTTGCATCGTCTCAAGTGAGCTCAAGCATCAGCTCATTCTCCAGCCCATAGCATTTCATTCAAGCTCCTCCAGCCTCTTTACTATTTTATAACACTGTGTGACTCTGTCCACCTACAGGGCGGCGCCAGACTTGAGAAACATAATGCATTAGAAGCTTCTTTCTGGGGGCGCACGCACACAGACAAACTCATTCAGTCTGACCCTTGGTGGAGGTGACCTTCTTGCAATCAGCCCCGTGGTGCACTTATTTCCCAGCTATAATCAGACTCGCTCACTAAGGCCTGACCTTTTCTCAGCAGCCCCTCAGCCATGGCTATGTATAACTCCAATATAAAATCCAGACCCCTAGAGAGAGACATCTGCTAGAGCTCAGATCCACGGCCATACAGGTTAATGAGGGAGAGAGACCGCAAGCACATACACAACAGCCCTGCACAAATAAGCTAGAAAGATTTAAGATTGTATGAACGGAGCAAGATATGTAAGTTGCACCCAATTTCTAGTGTCTAAGGGTTACACTTCTAATTTCAAGTTACTCTCATGGTAACACCATAAAAAACGCAAGCTAGTACAAAAATAGGCAAATAAGTTCACTAAGCAGCCATCTTTGTAAGGTCTTAAGTTATTTGGTAGTCATGCAAAACAGCTGGAGAGTGGTCTGTTGTAATGAACCCTCTTCACAAGACTGTTATGACGCATTTAACACTCATCAGCAACTTAAAGCCTTGAAAGTTTTTAATATACACACACATATATGTATATATATATATATATATACATATATATATATATATATATATACATATATATATATATATATATATATATAAAGCTACAAGCGGGCGTGGCCTACCGGCACCATTTTGTTCGCGCGTTATCGCTCCAAATAAGGTAAAAGAGGTGGAGCGTGAGCGAAGCTACAGACGGCTGCTAGCATTTTGCTTAGACAGGCTTTTCTTTAGTCAAGTTTGCATTATTTTGTACATTGGATTCCACTTTAATGAAAATGTATTAAACAAACTTAATGAAAATGTATTAATGTAACCATTTAGCAGAAAACTGCATCTTTTACTATAGCTTTTAGACCTAGGGTGCCGCCATCTTGGAATATCGCTGTGTCTGACATCACAGGATTGGTTCCTTTCCCTCATCTGAACAGATACAGTGGAAGTAAAGGATTGAACATGGAGTTTGCGAAGCCTTATTTAACCCAATACGTGAAGTTGTGGGCATGGACCTGGTGCAATTACAAGCATCAGATGTGTGTCTAACAAAATTATATATATATTTATTATATTTTTCCCCTTTAAATACTGATTATTGGATGCGCTTTGGTCCACTCTCTATATTACGCTGCATGACTGTCTCTCTGGGTTTCAGGGATGAACACAGAGACTAGACAGCCTAATTTAACCCAATGTTAAAATTAGGCACCCTAGGTCTAAAAGCTATAGTAACAGATGCCATTTTCGGCTAAATGGTTACATTAATCTAGTTTGTTTAATACATTTTCATCCATTGCATTCTCCACGATGGACGTTCAGCATTCTTCAGCCTCCGGCGCCTAGACTGCAGCTCTGTACAAGACGTCTGGCCATAGGAGAAATGGTCATGCCCAACTGAGCCTGGTTTCTCTTGAGTTTTTAATTTTTCACTTTCGCCAATTGGTGAAAATTTCTCCTCGCCGCTGTCACCACTGGCTTGCATGGTTCAGGACCTGTAGAGCTGCACATCGATGGATTAATCTTCAGTGTTTGGACTCTCAGCAGGGAATATTAAACCACACTGAACTGAACTGAACTGAACTGAACTCCACCAAAAACTGGACTGACACTGTTTAAATTTTTTATAATGCATGTGAAGCTGCTTTGACACAATTTACATTGTAAAAGCGCTATACAAATAAAGATGAATTGAATTGAATTTAATTAAAGTGAAATCCAATTTACAAAATAATGTAAACTTGACTGAGTGTTTCATTTCCTTTTTAAGACTTCATTACGCATATTGTGGTCAGTTCTTTAAAACAGATAGTGTCATTACTATACTACACTATATAGTCACATGTGAATGCTAATGTAATTATCATGCAAATATTATATAGATAATACTTCCATAATGGTGATGCTGGATCCACACCACCAGGCACCAGCATTATATGCATTTGTATGCAAACATGTGAATGTATTTATCAGCAAATCATGAAGAAGAAAAAATACTTACAGCGCCTTAAACAATTACATGTCTTGAAAAAAAAAAAAATCTGAAGTCTTTGGAACTATTTACTTGCACACAGACTTCAGACAGAGAGCACACAGCAGTGGTGGTGCCCCACATGATAAAAAACAAACCACAGCCAGAGCACAAAAAGGTCATGAACTTCACTGTGAGACTGTTAGTAAACAATGGCTCTCTGAGATTGTTCTCTCAGCAATCAGCATAAAGCTCCCCCAACAAGTCTGCCGTGACGCCTAGCGACAGGTGACACAGCTACTGGTGACGGACAGCACTGGCCTGAGCTCCGATTGGTCAACAGTGCCATGCTGGAGGGGAGGGCTCTGGGTCTCACTGCAGCAAACATTAGCTTACAGCTATGTGCCCAATACACAAACTACTTGCTTAATATGGTGCATTTCACTTATGTATTTCACACTTTAAAGCCAAAAACAGATGGAAAATAATGCAAATGTGAGTACATACAGGACTTCTCAATGTTACTGTATTTCCAAAATGCCTCAGAGCTCTGCTTTGCAAGGATGAATTAGCTTATACTAGCTATGTGTCCAATACAACAAACTGTTTGCTTAATATGGTGCATTTCAGTTATGTGTTACACTTTACAGCATAAAAAGAGAAGGAAAATCGCTTATATGCAAATGTGAGTACACACAGACCTTCTCCTTTTTACTGTATTTCCAAAATGCTAGATCCAAAAGGAAAGATTAGCATACAGCTACGTTAAAACGACAAACTGCTTGCTTAATTTGATGCATTTCAACTATGTATGTTGCACTTAAAAGCCTAAAAAAGTCACACAGACACACAGACCTTCTCCTTCTTACTGTATTTCCAAAATGTCTCAGAGTTCTGATTTGCATACGGAGGTGATCGGAACTCCACGCAGCTCCCGGACTATTCTCCATTGGAAATGAATGACTTCCGGTCTGTCGCTTGTCGTTTGTCGTGTGCAGTGGAAAGGCGGCTTAATACAACAACCTGTTTGCTTAATATGATGCATTTCAACTGCGTTTGTTACACTTTAAAGCCTTAAAACAGATGGAAAATCACTAATATCTAAATGTTAGTACACACAGACCATCTTACCGTATTTCCAAAATTCCCCAGAGGTCTGATTTACAAGGATAAATTAGCGTACAGCTACCTAATACAACAAACTGCTTGCTTAATATGATGTATTTCAATTATGCATGTTACACTTTAAAGCCTAAAAAACAGATGGAAAATCACTCGTATCCAAATGTGAGTACACACAGACCTTCTCCTTCTTACTGTATTTCCAAAATGCCTCAGAGCTCTGCTTTGCAAGGATGAATTAGCTTATACTAGCTATGTGTCCCATACAACAAACTGTTTGCTCAATATGGTGCATTTCAGTTATGTGTTACACTTTACAGCATAAAAAGAGAAGGAAAATCGCTTATATGCAAATGTAAGTACACACAGACCTTCTCCTTTTTACTGTATTTCCAAAATGTCTCAGAGTTCTGATTTACAAGGATAGATTAGCTTACAGCTATGAGCCTAATGCAACAAACTGTTTACTTAATATGATGCCTTTCAACTGCGTATGTTACACTTTAAAGCCTAAAAACAGATGGAAAATCA
>CAIGQQ010034334.1:3766348-3785701 GCA_903798035.1 Danio albolineatus
GTGAAGTGAAGTGAAGTGAAGTGAAGTGAAGTGAAGTGAAGTGAAGTAAAGTAAAGTAAAGTAAACTAAAGTAAAGAAAACTAAAGTAAAGTAAAGTAAAGTAAAGTAAACTGGCTAGTGCAAGTGTCTGTCTAACCCGCCACTGCTGAAATCTACCCGGATTTGGCGGGTTGGCGGGTGTTAATGTAAAGCCCTGATTATTATTATTATTATTATTATTATTATTATTATTATTATTATTATTATTATTATTATTATTATTATTTTACAGACTTATTCCTCTGTATATTATTTCTTATACATTATTTCAAACTTCTAAAATGTTAATAAAACTCACTTTGTTAAACTGCAGAGTTGAAATTTCAACATTGAAAATTGACAGAGCCGAGATCAAGCATCACACAATTCACAATCATAAACAAAGTGAAAACCCTTGTGACTCACAAAACACAGATATTCCTTACAGTGTATAAACAGCGTCCACTTTTGTGAAACTGGCCTGTGCGTAGACAATCAGAATGCTTTGAGTGTTCCAGTCTGGCACATGACTGTAGATCAGGTGTTACAGCGAGTCGGCTACACAGAGCAAAAACCGCACAGTGGCAAGACTACGGTTAGCTATTGACTTGCTCAATTGATTTTGGCAAAGGAGTTGAGTGCTTAAAAATCCCAACAACTTTTTTAATCCAACGTGACGATTGTGTGCAATGGCAGTTCCCCACAGAACGCATGAGAAATCAGCGCAGAGCAGCTGTGGTGGCTTAGGATAAACCACTGTCCCATAATGACACTGGGAAATACCATTCTCACACGCTGATTACCCTGCAGGAGGAAGAGAAAACAACCTGTCGAAAATTCTGATGGCACCAACTTTCATCCGTCCCAAAAAAAGTGGATCATTTGTGTGAAAGATTTCGTGGTCTCTTTGAATGGCAAATAAATCCAATTTAGGCACCGATGTGATTTACGCCGAACTGGGACGATGCTTTAACTCAGCCCAGCACGGCTTCATTATTCTACTTTCACACCTCTGCGCTCCTCCTGACCTCCCCGTCCTGCCAATGACTTTCAGGAACCTTCCATCAGCCTTCACAGTTTTCCTCTGACATGTGGTCACACCTCCTGCTCACGGCGAGCCCCTTTTTTTTCGGGACTGGACAAGTGGACCAAACCCGTCTCGTTTATGAGTCCTGGCACATCACGATGAATAATGGACTGCGTTTAATTTCATTTGATGATTATTAGCATGGAGGGAGTCCTTGGGGAGGTGACCCCAAAACGTATGGGTCTAATGGTCAGAAGTGAGGTGTTATGGGCCTTGCACTCCATATTTAATACCGCACAAATAAAGCTATGAGGTGCATGGTCCACTGGTGCCAATCATTCATCTAACACAACATTTAATTTTTTTGGACAGAAATGGTAGTGCTTGGGCAACACAGTGGCTCAGTGCTTAGTACTGTCGCCTCACAGCAAGAAGGTCGCTGGTTCGAGGCTTGGCTGGACCAGTTGGCATTTCTGTGTGGAGTTTGCATGTTCTCCCTGTTTTAACAGGGGTTTCCTCTAGGTGCTCCGGTTTCCCCCACAGTTCAAAGACATGGGCAACAGGTGAACTGAATAAATTAAATTGGCCGTATGTGTGTGAATGAGTGTGTATGGATGTTTTCCAGTACTGGGTTGCAGCTGGAAGGGCATCCGTTGTGTAAAAACATATGCTGGATAAGTTGGTGATTCATTCCGCTGTGGCGACCCCTGATGAATAAATGGACTAAGCCTAAGGAATATGAATGAACGGTAGTGCTTAAACTATTGCTTGTCTCTGTCATAATTTGTGTAATGTGAGGGGACGCTGACAACGAAGTCGAGGATCCACGTGCAGTATTTATTGAACAAAGAATGGCCAGGCAAGGTATTTTCAATCACAGAAGCAAACAGATACACACAGAGCAATCCAAAGTCGTGGTCAAAGAGCAGATGAATAGTCTGTACAGGCAGCAATGAATCAAAACAAACAGACAAAGCAAAGGGTCAAAACACGGCTAGGCTAAACAAGGAAAAACGCGTCGTAATGCTTACAGATAAACAAGACTCAGCAACTGGTGTGTGTTTCTGTGCTGCTGTTAAAGTTCATGTAATTAGTTCTGAACAGCTTCAGCTGTGTGTGTAAGCAATCATCGGAAAACTGGAACAGTTGTGTGTGTGTGGTGCATGACAGGATTTGTAGTCCATATGCTGACAAATCTGAAGTCCTAAGTGAAAGTGAATGATTCCCAGTGATCTACAAGCCTGGATCGCTGGTGATTGTGACACTTTTTTCTTGTGTCTTGTGCTTTGTTATGGTTTAATTAATTGATTTGATTTAAACTATCAAAACTGCAGTCCATTTGACTACATAATTATAATTGTAAAAATGTGTTTGAAACATTATGAAAGTAGGGCTGTGTAATTAATTGTCATAATAAAAGCTAAATTGTGGTATGTATCAATTAAGTATTAAAATATACAATTTAAATAAATTTTTATTTTAATTTAAAATTCAGTTTGTATTTGAGAAAGTCACATTTGTTTTATTTTGTCTAGAATAAAAGCAGTTTTTGATTTTTTTTTACATTTTTTAGATTTTTTTAAGGTCAAAATTATGAGCCCCTTTAAGCTATTTTTTATTCAATAGTCTACAGAACAAACCATCATTATATAATAACTTGCCTAATTACCCTAACCTGCCTAGTTAAACTATTAAACCTAGTTAAACGATTCTCACTCACTGATGAGCGATTTAGTGTCGTGCACTCAGCTGATGTAATTTGATGTAATGCTTAAAAGTTCCTGTGTCCCGTTAACTTGCGCAAAGCAACTGTGCCTGAAAACGTAACGGGTGCGATTGGTCCTCTTTGAAATAGACTGGTAAAAAGTGGTGCTTTTGCACCCACAGTCCTGCTGCTCTCAAGAGCTTGAGATTTTTGGTAAGCAATGGCAGTTGCCACTTTTGCTTTAACCATTCTTTGAACAGATAATTTATATGCCTGTTATAACAGATATTTGTATGTTTTCATTTGCTTACAGTTATTTTTATTGACATGGTTTAATTATCGTCCTAGACAATAACATTGTTTTAATAGGAGATTGAGTGGTTTATTTTGATGGTTACATTGCAACTAATTCTCATTAGATTATAAGTAGACTGTTAGGTTGGGGTTAGGGGTAGGGTTAGTGTAAGTTGACATGTACTTGCAAATTTTCTTATGGTCAGTTAAATGTCTGTTGAATGTCAGTATCAACAGATATTAAGTAGACAGTCTACTAATACTCAAATGGACCATCGAAATAAAGTGTTACCGATTGAGTCTCCATTTATGTGTAGTTAACTGGTGATCTGGGACCTTCAGCCAGGACAGATTACTGTGTATAGTTTTAGATACATGAACATATTTTTTTTTAAATGTCAATTTTTTTAAGAACATTTTTGTTGAATAAAAAGTGTATTCTGCCATATTTTGCTTATTTTGACACATTATGAAGAGGCATGTGGACATATCACATAATTTAAATCAAGAACTTTTAGAATGACAAAGTCAAATTTATGCATAGACAATATATTTTCCTAACAACTAAATTGTGGCTAGTGAAAATGTCAAGTGGCTAGTAACGATATGACTAGTCAAGATACGGCCTGGTCCAGGATTGTGGAAACCTTGGGATCATCTCTTCACAGGTCTTGGATCGCATCATAATCTCTCCCAATATATATAAACAAATAAAAAATTAACAGAAGGACTAATAATTCTGATTTCAACTGTATGTGAAATCCAAACATGAACTTGCATGTAATATATATCATTTTTACAAACTGCCATATATCGAATTTCAACATACAGTACGGTGAATGAGAAGGCTAATAAATAGCTGTCTCCAGGTAGAGCTAACCTCTGTGGTCCATCCAGTCTAAAGGCAGTAATCTGCATGACTCCAAAATCTCCTTTGCAGTAAACCGTTCACTGAAGCCCACTAAAGATGAAGGCGACAGAGGGTAAAAAAAATAAAGAAATAAAAAGATAAAGTGTACGTGCGCCTTTAATACTAAAGCAGGCTGCTGCCAGAGCTCATTACCCCAGCCTCGTCTGATGCGCATACACACACATGCACACACAAACATGGCAGCTCTTAGGAAATGAATTCCATTGTCACCCAGCATCAACTCACATGGGAATTGGAGGAGCGAGCGTGTCCATGTGACTCTCCGTCTCATGCCACGACCGCACCTCCGTTTCGCTGCGGGGAGATTTGGAACAGTGTCTGCTTGATGAATAATAAAACGGGATCGGTTTGCTCAGAGGGAGAGGAGGGGGGCAAAACAGCAGTTTATCCAAATACACAGAGGCAAATGCTGAACACGTTTGTATTAAGGGAACAATAGACTGCGCTAACGCCATAAATAGTCAGTGTCCGTGGACAAATCTCATAAAAAATAGAGCAAGAGCAAATACAAAATTTAAAGAGCGCTGCTGGAGATGATGTATGGACGTGGACGTGTATGAATATTCCACTTCTGGCTTTGAATGTGATGCGGGAAGTACGGTCGATGCCTACAGGCCCTTGAGTCAGAGAGATTTGAAGTGTGTGTTTTTTGCTTGTGTGTATTGGCTATGATATCACACTTTCCACTTGTTTATCAATAGATACACGGATGAAAATCAATCATGGAGGTGTCCCCTTGAAGAAGCCAACTTTAGCATGCTATTTAGAATCAAAATAAAGTTAAAATTAAATAAAGGGTTAAATGAATGTAAGGTTTAAAGGTAACAATTTACAATAATGGTCCATTAGTTAATGTTAGTGTCAGGGTTTGGGGTGGTAGGAGATGAAGCGAGGACCCAATTGCAGTAAATGAAAACTTTATTCATTCATTTTCTTGTCGGCTTAGTCCCTTTATTAATCTGGGGTCGCCACAGTGGAGTGAACCACCAACTTATCCAGCATATGTTTTACGCAGCGGATGCCCTTCCAGCTGAAACCCATCTCTGGGAAATAAATGAAAACTTATTTTATTTAATAAAAGGAAAACAAAATAACTTAAACCTCCCTTTGTGGGAAAAACATGGAGAATACACACTTAACTAGACAAGACCTGGCATGACACATTCCATTATTTATTATCTTATTCTCTTCAATTACTCAACAAGCACTGAATGAATGACCAGGACAGAATACACAAGGTGAATAAATAGGGAATACAAGCCAATGAACAGACAGATGGACAGGCTGAAAAATATAATACAAACAGGATAACAAGGTGGGACAAGACGTTAGACAAGAGCACATGGCACAAAACACAAGCCATGTGCTCACACACAAACAGGACTAGAACACACAGCCAATGAGAGAGCTCGTTGACCGCGTGCTCACACGAAACAAGGCACTAAAGCACGTGGTTATAAATGTAAACATGAAACCACATGCTACACAAACACAACAGAACGCAAGACAAGCACACGATATATAAAGATACCTACCGTGTGCTCACATAAGCGACGTGAATGTTCCTTCCCAGCGCCACCCGGAACCGAAAGCAACTAGACTGAGACGCTGGGAACGAAACCTCACACCGAAGACAAAACAAACACAGACACGAGGACCAGAGCGCTCATTCAGGCCACGCTCAGACCTCAAGCGAGAGCGCGCACGGTCCAAGCGCAACCAGAACGGCGCTCATACAATGACAAGGACAGACAGTGACGAGAAAGAGGTACTCGACCCGAGAAAACTCTAGCTGAGCACAACATATAAACACATGACATGACTAGTGTCTGGACTCTGCCACCAAAACAAGAATTAACAGGACTGCAGTGGCAGAATCCAGGCAATTAATTCAATTATGTATGAAAAATCTTGCAAAGCATTTATTAATCATAATTCAACAATAATTAACCCTTGTGTGCTGTTCAAATTGACCCCCCTTTCGTTATGTTTGTGTCTGTTTTTGCCCCATTGACTTCCATTATAACCACACTTTTTGATCGCAAAGCCATGACACCATATAATCCTGCATTCTTAATTGTTGGTGTTTTTCCCTGTTGGGAAGAGGTACAACTTTTAATTTATCCTGTTGATCATCAGTTGGCAGCATTAACTCTTTAGATATGCCTGTGCCAAAACGTTCCTGACTTTTATATGGAGTTCTGTGAGGTAGAACAGCAGATTAAAGTGTGTGTGCCGAAATATGTTGACTATGTTCTGAGAGCTGAACTACTTATTGCTTATTATCCCAAACATATCAAGGTGAGTGTGCAATGGTGTCTCTCATGCTTATGTTAGTCTGTTTTTGATTATTCCCGAGGTTTCCATAATCCTGGACCAGGCCATATCCTGAGCAGCTGCTGTGGTGGTCATGGAGGAGTGAAGAGCATGAGACCGATCCCTGTAAGACCTCATTGACAGACGAGTCCTCGCATTGCCAGCCGGTGACCCATTGCGGAGAAACCACAGGTTGACGTCCAGCGTTCTCCAGCCTCCGGCACCTAGACTGCAGCTCTGCACAAGATGTCTAGCCATGGGAGAAATGGTCGTGGCCAACTGAGCCCGGTTTCTCTCAAGGTTTTTTTAAATCTTCACTTCCGCCAATTGGTGAAGTTTTTTCCTTGCCGCTGTCACCACTGGCTTGCACGGTTCGGGACTCGTAGGGCTGCGTAGGGCATCGATGGATTAATCTTCAGTGTTTGGACTCTCAGCAGTGAATATTAAACATCGCTGAATTGAACTAAACTGAACTTCAACACTGGAAACTGGACTGACACTGTTTCAGTTTTTATAATGCATGTGAAGCTGCTTTGACACAATCTACGTTGTAAAAGCGCTATATAAATAAAGATCAATTGAATTGAATTGAATGTAACCCAGTGCTTCCCACACATAGGCTTTACTTGGGCTTTTGATGACCCTCATGTTACTGTTTGTTCCTGTTGACCCTGCCTGACTGACCATCCCTTTGCTTAATAAAGCCTGCATTTGGAACTCTATCTAACACTTGAAACGAATGAGTCAGCACACCAATCAACTGTTTGTGAGTGAGATTACATACACTAGTGTAAGGTAAACGAAAGGTGGAGGAGGTAAAAACAGACGCGAATGAGATATAAGAGTAGAGTGCAATGGATGGAAAAGAGAAATGAAGTCATTATGTATATTGTGGGCAATTCAAACTCTCTCACATTCCATATAAGATCCCATCAGCTGTCAAATTGGGAAAGTGAAGGGGACGCAGGGTGCCCGACATCTCAACAAGAGAAGAGCAGGACGCGGCACTGAGACCTCATCAAAACACAATCACGTCCTCAGCCAGAACGCACACTTCGCTCGCTTTCACCCTTTCACACACACTCAATAAACACTCCGATCTAAGCCTCATTTAACTTGCTTCCCTAAATGAAGCAATTCTGAAAAATAATATCAGACGCAGTACTGTAATAGCCCACACCGCTCGCTGACATGATTACCTATCTTACATTACAAACTTAACTCTGAAGGGGACGGAAAAAAGAGCTGTAGTTGTGCTGTAGCTGTTGCTCTAATGAAGCCCTACAGGTTCAGTGCTCATGGTCAGCACTTTCACAACATAAATACAGCCCATGTCTGATTCACTGGCCGAGAACTTGCGATAGCTTCAGTTTAGCTCCTTTAAAGCCCGGTATTGTAAAGCCCTGAAAGTATTGATGCCTTTT
Organism: Danio albolineatus; assembly: GCA_903798035.1. Taxonomy (NCBI): domain Eukaryota; kingdom Metazoa; phylum Chordata; class Actinopteri; order Cypriniformes; family Danionidae; genus Danio; species Danio albolineatus. The sequence goes on from CAIGQQ010034334.1 coordinate 3,774,064, forward strand.
TTATCCATAAATATGTGATTTATTCCTTACTGTTGAGCTAGGACTTACAGTAGATAACATTAGGAGACAGTTCTGAATTGGGGAAATGGTTTTTATTCAGGATGTGAGTGTAAATTTGAAGGAGAAAACACCCTACACTTAGGTTACATTCACACTGCAGGTAAATGTAGCCCACATGTGACTCACATCTGGTTTTGTCTTGACAGTGTGAACAGCCCAGATCGCATGAAATCTGATCTTTTCCATTCAGATGTGTGCCACTTTGGCTGTGTTCACACTGGGGGCAAATGTGTCCCGACTTCATATGAAGTTTTAAATCAAACACAGATCTGATATTTTGCAATGCGACCGCACTGTGAACAGTTATGTTGGATTTCATGTGATTTTACATAATCTTTAAGCGACATGCGTCATCATTCTGTGCTGCAGACGTCGTCTCCTCCTCAGCAGCAGCAGAATGGCACACAGGTTGATCATTTTACCACAGAAAGTTGGTTGTTCATTTTGAAAAAGATTTTGAAGGCAAAACTGGAGCTTGTTAACCAATCTGATTAACGATTGGGGCACGGGTTGATCACGAAGCTGTGTCGGGGGGTGTTGCGGATAGGGGATCCGTGCTCAAAGGAGGGGGCACTTTCGTTTTAAGGGCGTACTCACACTATGTACAGCACGCTTGTCCCCCCCTCCCGTCTCCCCCGATGGCCCGCACTCTTATTGCATTCGGGCCTGGGCACGCTTACATCATCGATGATGCGCTATTCAGTGTAAGAGAAGCGCTCTCGGAGATTTCAGTGGAGATTTCTTTATACGATTATATCGTTTTAGTGGTTTGATATGCAGTGACACACAGTCAAATATTCCGCCGAACAGATCAGCCACTGCTGACGCACATAAACAATCATGACGTCCTCGTGCTGCAGGAATTAGAAGGTTTACTAAAGGCGCAGCTGTCGTGCAGTGAGGGGTTTGCGTCTTTAATAATCTACGACAGTGTGCGTTCATTAAACAGTAAGAATGATTAATAAATCCATATGAAACAGTCCCCAAAAGTCACGTCTCCTCTTCAGTTTCGGGCTCAGGTGCGCTTTGCACTCTCACTACAAGCGTACCGCGCCAAAGCCCAAGTGAACCGGGCTCAGGCACACCTCTTTCAACCGGGCCAGGGCTGGCCAACTGTACCGTGCCTGAGCCCGATTCAGCACACTCACACTTCTAAAATTATCCGGGAAACGGGCCTGAGCACGGTTCGGATGGCATAGTGTGAGTACGCCCTAAAGAGCAGGTGCTCAAGCACCCAAACCCCCCTTTTGCACATGTCTGTTGTTTATAACGATGCAAAATGAAATAACTCTGCAAACAGAGATAAACCAACTCCGCCTTCACAGTTCAGTCTGCGGCTGCTCATTAACCCTTGATGAGTTCACTACAGCGGTGGTCAGATAGACACGCACCGCGGTTGTCATAAATCACAAATAATCAGTGTTTTCAATCACAAGAGACTTTCTTTAGGTTTCAAACACACATTAGCAGTAGCAGAACAACTCTTTACAGTTCATGAAATCCACCACTGTTGTCTGTGAAAGGGGCAATATTTACATTTAAGCATGACAACATGCTTACTTCAGTATACACATTGTGTGCATAATTAGACATTCTGTGCTGTCCGTAACTGCACTTTTGCGCACGCGAGTCAGTTTAGGACCATGATCTGTTCACACTGCAAATCTGATATTGGCCACATTTATAATAGCAGTGTGAACAGCTATGCAAAACAATCAGATCTGAGAAAAAATCAGATTTGAGCACTAACCCTCGCAGTTTGAACGTAGCCTTTCATATGTAGTCTTAAATCAGACACAGATCTGATGTTTTGAAATGCGACCGCAGTGTGAACGGTTATGTAGGATTTCATGTGATTTTACATAATCTTTAAGTGACATTCGTTATCATTCTGTGCTGCAGACATCATCTACTCCTCAGCAGCAGATAGAACAGCACACAATTCAAAAATTTTGAAGACAATATTGGTGCTTCTTAACCTAGAGGATCTTGATGCCGGCTTAGCATCATGATGTCTATCGGACATTGGCGATGGACGATGGCATCGTCTATTGACCCAACCCTAGACTAGATGCATCCAGTGTGTAACCTGCTTCAGAGTCAGTGAGATGGTGGAAAATTGTGGAAAAAAAATTAAATGACCTTTTCCAACACCTCAAGTCTCCAAAAAAAAAAAAAAAGAGGAATAGAGAGAGAAAAAGAGAAAGAAAGAAGAAGATCTGTATGACATGAACCCTCTATCTGAAGATCAGTGTGAAATGAAGTGTCTATGCTGATATCGTCTCCAATGCCAACACTAAAGTTGAATCTCTACAACCATCAGGTTGTCTGGCTTTGCACTAAAGCACTTTCTCTCATCTGATGAGAGAACTTCCCTCTTTTGAAATGGCTCGACTCTTTATTGCTTTTGAAACACCTCCGGCACTTTAAGCAGATGGAGAACAAAAGGATCGTCTGCCAAGAGCTGACTTCGTCAACAGCGCAATCAAACTCTCTGACTTCACAGAGCGAGCGGAGAGACGGGTGAGAGGATGAAACCGAGGAGCTCTCCATGCAGATCAACCCAAATGATGCTGGTGTGATTCGCAAACCCTTTCTTAATCATACACACAGCCTACAAATAAAAACATTACACGTGTCAAAATAAGGAGAAACAAACAGCACAAGGCTCGTCAGTGATGCTGCTGTAATTTGAATTGCAATGTTTGCACTGATCCTGAGGAGGCTGTCAGAGATGCTGAAGCTCTAAAATCCTGCGCAAGTCAAACAGAGAGAGTGAAGAATACGAGAGTTTACAAACATGAATGAAGAAGAGAAAAGAGACTACACACTGTAAAAAATGCAGGGTTCTACACAATTGCTTCACGTTGTCAAGTCAAGGCACAAGTCAATTAAGTTAACTTAATCCTTTTTACAAATTTAAGTGGACTAAACGTAAAACAATTAGTTTGTCCCACAAAAACCAACAAGAATTGTTGTTTCATGTCATTTTAAATAAGCAGTTTGAACAAGCAGCAAAAGCCATTTTTGAGTGGATTAAAGTAGGTATTAAGTGTAAATACTGTATGCTACTTTAATAATTATTTTTTGAAAAGGATAATAATAACAACAACAACAACAACAACAATAATAATAATAATACAAATATAAATACAACAGTTCTTTCTGGTTCTTAAATCTGATTGGTTGATAGCCATGCAATATTCTACCAGTAACAGCACCGCCTCCTCACCCTTCACCCTTGTGTATTACTCCGCCCACATACAGCAACAAGCAGAGGACGATCTACAGTTTGACAAATATTGCTGCTGTTGGGCTACATAATGTACTTTGGAGGCTTTTTTAGTCGAGAATGTAGTTGTTTAGATCATCAGGAATAAAATAAATAACGACATTTCATTAACCAAACTGAATAAATCCAGACTACTATAAACAGGGTTTCTGCAGGTTACCCTTTTTAAGACCATTATGAATTAAATTTTGGGACTTTCACAGGGCAAAACGGTAAAAATGTTTTGTACGGCCAGTAGAATATTTTTTTACTTGACCCATCAATATTAAAATTCATTTATTTCTTAGCCACATATTTTAAATAATGTGTCAAAACATAGTTTATGTTAAGATGATTAAACCATATTGGAGTTTAACCAAATACAATAACAAAGTTAATCAATTTTACTTTTGTTAAACGTTTTTTGTTTCAGATGTATTGCTGGTTGTACTGATTGGGTAGCTTTACATGAACAAAGGAACATTAAGAAGGCCTGCAATGCCATACTTCAGTAAATTTAAGACTTTGTAAGTCCTAAATTTTAGTTTTTGAAATTTAAGACATTTTAAGACATTTTAAGACCCCACAGACACCCTGTATAAAGAAAGAAAATATTTTAATAATAATAATTATAGTTATATATTACAACCCCCTCACTATATGAATAATATATAATAATTATATGAATGTAAACTTTTGGATGTCATAAAGCTATACATACATATATATATATATATATATATATATATATATATATATATATATACTGTATATAATATAAAGATAACAAATGCAGATATATAAATATGTAAAAAGATAAAAAATACAGATTAAATTAAAGTTAATGAATTTATCAATTAATTAACTGCAATTAATATACAATTAAGTGTTTAATAAATGTAAAAGCAATTTTCTTAATAAAGTACTATTAAATTATTATATAGGACTATGAACATTATTATTAGTAAAATAAATACTAAAACATAATTATTATTCTCAATGACTTATTTTGCTACGCTGCAAAATTAAAGAATCAATGTATACACCACTCAATATATAGATAGCAAGGAAAAATAGCAAGGAAAATTTCACACTATTTCCTATTATTCAAATTTCGTCTGGAGAAAACTGTAATCTTTGTAGTTTGCCTGGGATTAAAAATGTTATGTACTGTCACCATGACAGAACAAAAAAGTAATTAGTTATTTAAACAATTTGTTGAAAAATGTGTTGAAAAAAACATCTCTCTATTAAACATCATTTGGGAATTAAAAACAATTACAAATTTAAAGGAAGGCCAATAATTTTGTCTTCAAATGTATACCATGTTTGGTACAAAAATGAATATACATATTTATTCATTTATATATATAATTTATTATTAAATATCACGGTAGAAAACACAACAGTGTTGTCATTTGCCACACACGGTAATACCATAATCCTTTCTGGCATAGAGCTCACATTCAAGGACCAGGTGTTCATTCTAAAACAGACATTGTGAGCTCAAGGGAGGAAAAATCCAAAATAATGTAGATGAGTTTCCATTCCTAGCCCTGCGAGATCCAGTTCCCAAAGTGTCCGGTAGAGGACCCGACCATAGCTGCGGCGCACATTTATATCACTTTGACAAAGAAGCCTTCACATCCTCACCTGCATACAGTACATTACATGATGTGGGAGGTGCCGCGGGCTGAATTAGATGCTGAAGGTGAGAAATGAAACACACACAAGCCTGCACTCCACGCTCTCCTTGAATGCAAATGGCGCACTTCATGATGATTTTCACTAACCGATGTGTGTTGTGTGTATGCCTGCATTTGTTCGAGTGTCTACGGAGACGCTTGTGAAATATTACTGAGCGTTTGTTCCCTCCCGACCTTGAGGTTGGTGTGACCTTGTTGGTCGTCCAATTCTGGATCAGGCAAACGGCCTTTCCTGTTGGTCCATGCCTCCCCACAGAGCATGAACACACACACACACATACGTACAGTGCTCAACATATATTAGTACACCCCTCACAAATCTCTCATTTAAATTAATATTTTCAATAAGATGCTTTACAGTATTATATTTATGCATATACACTCACTGGCCACTTTATTAGGTACACCTTACTAGTACCAGGTTGGACCCCCTTTCCTTCATATAATATTCTGGGAAATATATATTGCTCTATTGGATTGAACTCTGGTGACTGTGGAGGCCATTTGAGTACAGTGAACTCATTGTCATGTCCAAGAAACCAGTCTGAGATGATTTGCGCTTTGACATGGCGCGTTATCCTGCTGGAAGCACACTGTGGTCTTAAAGGGATGGACATTGTCAGCAACAATACTTAGGTAGGCTGTGGCGTTGACATGATGGCAGGAGGATTCCATGCTTTCATGTTGTTGACAACAAATTGTGACCCTACCATCTGAATGTCAAATCAGGAATCGAGACTCATTAGACCAGGCAACGTTTTTCCAATCTTCTATTGCCCATTTTTGGTGAGCCTGTGCGAATTGTAGCCTCAGTTTCCTTTTCTTAGCTGACGGGAGTGGCACCTGGTGTGGTCTTCTGCTGCTGTAGCCCATCCGCCTCAAGGTTGGACGTGTTGAGCGTTCAGAGATGCTCTTCTGCATATCTCGGTTGTAACGAGTGGTTATTTGACATCTGACCTCTGGCATCAACAAGGCATTTACGCCCACCAAACTGCTGCTTCAGTCCATTCTCTCCTAGACATGGTTGTGCGTGAAAATCCCAGTAGATCAGCAGTTTCTGAAATACTTATACTAGCCCATCTGGCTCCAACAACCATGCCACGTTCAAGGTCATTCTGATGCTCGGTTTGAACTGCAGCAGATCATCTTGACCATGTCTTGCTGCTATGTCATTGGCAGATTAGAAATTTGTATTAAAGAGCAGTTGAACAGGTGTACCTAAAGTGGCCGGCGAGTGTACATTAAATTAGTGAGTGCTGAAACCAAATCTGCAGTTAATCTAACAAAATAATTTATAACGGTCCAAAATTAATACACACAGATATATGTTTTGGAAAAATATGAAATGAAAAAAACTTAAAAAGAGAAAAAATAAACAAATATATACAATTTTGATAAACTTTTGCAGTTTGTAATGTATCTTTTAACAGTATTTTGCATGAATTTAAATGTATTATCTTTCTATTTCTAAAGACGTTCGGTGACTACACTATTACTTTACTAAATATATATGTTCAATAAACCTGTTATGTTCTAATGTACCATAATTTACAACATGTATCACTAAGAAACTGATACAAATATTCATTTTCAGAACAGGGTGTACTCATTGTATTCACGCTTAAATTCGTCTGCGTTCTTCCGCTCGCTGTGTTTTCCTTGACAATGTTTGCGCACTTGGAAATCGCATTAATTATTGACAAAGTTAATTTCCTGGCCGCACTCGGACCAGCGCAGTTCAAACATGAGCGCGTGTGACAAGAAATCCCCAGAGCTGTGCGGTGAATGAGCTGTATGGAGAGAGAAACGAGTGTGTGTGAGTTTAGCTGGAGGCTTCACAGACTCTGCTGTATTGACTGTATGGCTGCTGTGGGTAATGAGATTCCAATGTAAACGCTCGTGGATGGGATGAGACTCAGAGCTCATTAAGTGTGGGATAAAACCAACCTATTCCGGCCGATATCGGTGACTATCATGTTAGAGCTAGAATAACACTACAAATTGCATGTCACAACATAAGACTCGAGCGAGCGATGCCTAAAGGTTCACTTTCATTAGCCTTCGACCACTGATCCTGGTTGCCCACTTGTGACGTTTACAGCCTGAGATTGCTTGAGTGAGAATTATGTGAAAGAAGGATTAATGCCTGTAAATAATAATAATAATAATAATAATAAATGAATGCAAAGAATCTAATGCTGCCTAAAAGATAGTTATGGAACACAATTAATGCCAACAGTATTTGAAATAAAAAAGCTCATTCAATAGCACTAACTGAAACAAAATATGCATTGAATTAACATTAATATTTACTGTATATCGCATATTTACTGGTTTAAAAATCTTAAAGTGGTCCATCTTGACTTGCTGGTGAACTCTCTATTGCTTTTCCTGCAGTTTCCGGATGAAATGTTGAATTTTAACAGCTGAATTTGAACTACTGATTTTATGTAAGCAAATTTTTGGACTGAAATTGCATTTTGAATATTATACATCGTATTTTTTAGCAGAACTTAATATTTTACAAGTGAAATCTGGAAGGTGAATGTGAAGTATTGAATTTAAGTATGAAAATGTGTGTGAAATATTGACCACTGATCCTTGTCAATAGTATCTGGATGCAGCCTTTATGATGCAAGCTGAGATTGCATCACTCAGAGATGCAATGTCAGACATAATGCACTCAATGGAGTGAGTGACATCACTGTGACGGGTAGGGTTAGGGGTGGGACGTGCTCTTGAGTCAGAATGGTACTCGCCAAATTCTATGAAAGACGTGTGGTTAACACTTGATTAATGTCTGTGAAAATAAATGAATGCAAATAAATTAATTTTGTATAAAAGGATAGTTATGGAACAAAATTAATGCCAAAAGTATTTGAAATAAAGGTAACACTTTATTTTGATGGTCCATTTGAGTATGAGAAGACTGTCTGTTTAATATCAGTTGATACTGCTCCTTCAACAGACATTTAACTGACTATAAGAAACTTTGCAAGTACATGTCAACTTACACTAACCATAACCCCAACTCCAACCTAACAGTCTACTTATAATCTCATGAGAATTAGTTGGCATGTAAATGCAATATAACTTAATTCAAATAACAGACCATCAAAATAAAGTGTGACTGAAAGAAAATGCTTGTTGAATCACACTAACTGAAAATAAATTCTGCGTTGAATTAACAAGTGTATATTTACTGTATATCGCATATTTACTGGTTTAAAAATCTTAAAGTGGTATATCTCGACCTGCTGGTGAACACTATATTGCTTTTCCTGCAGTTTCCGGATGTAATGTTGAATTTTAACAACCAAAATTGAACCACTGATTTTATGAAAGAAAACTTTTTGGACTGAAATAAAATGAACTGAAATTGCTTGACTGAGAATTATGTGAAAGACGTGTTGTCAACACTTGGACTAATGCCTGTACAAAAGAAATGAATGCAAAGACACTAATGCTGCTTAAAAGGATGGTTATGGAACACAATAATACCAAAAGTATTATTTAAAATAAAAAGCTTATTGAATAGCACTAACTGAAAAAACAAATATACATTAAAATAAGATTAATATTTACTCTATATCGCATATTTACTGGTTTCAAAATCTTAAAGTGGTCTATCTCGACCTGCTGGTGAACACTCTATTGCTTTTCCTGCAGTTTCCAGATGTAATGTTGAATTTTAACAACCAAATTTGAACTACTGAATGTATGAAAGCAATTTTTTTGACTAAGATTGCATGCTGAATATTATACATCGTATTTTTAAACAGAACTGAATGTTTTGGAAGTGAATTCTGGAAGGTGAATTGAATTTAAGCATGAAAATGTGTGTGAACTATTGAACACTGATCCTAGTTGCCTACTTGTGACGTATACAGCCTGAGACTGCTTGAGTGAGAATGGTGTTCGCCAAATTCTATGAAAGGAGTCCGTGGAAAGAAATGAATGCAAAAAAATTAATGCTGTAAAAAAATAATAGTTATGGAACACAATTAATGCCAAAAGTATTTAAAATAAAATGCTTGTTGAATCGCACTAACTGAAAACAAATTCTGCGTTGAATTAACAAGTGCATATTTAATGTATATCACATATTTACTGGTCTAAAAATCTTGAATTGGTCCCTCTCTACCTGCTGGTGAACACTCTATTGCTTTTCCTGCAGTTTCCGGATGTAATAATGTTGAATTTTAACAGCCGAATTTGAACCACTGATTTTATCAAAGCGAATTTTTGAACTGAAATAAATTGAACTGAGATTGCTTGACTGAGAATTATGTAAAAGAAATGTGTGGTTAACACTTGGACTAATGCCTGTAAAAAAAAGAAATGAATGCAAATAAACTAATGCTGCTTAAAAGGATGGTTATGGAACACAATGATGCCAAAAGTATTTAAAATAAAAAGCTCATTGAATAGCAATAACTGAAAAAAACGCATTGAATAAACATTAATATTTACTGTATATCGCATACTTACTAGTTTAAAAATCTTAAAGTGGTATATCTCAACTTGCTGGTGAACACTCTTTTGATTTTCCTGCAGTTCCCGGATTTAATGTTGAATTTTAACAGCTGAATTTGAACCACTGAATGTATGAAAGCAAATTTTTGAACTGAAAATGCATGCTAAATATTATACATCGTATTTTTAAACAGAACTGATTATTTTGGATGTGAATTCTGGAAGGTGAATATAGAGTATTGAATTGAAGCATGAAAATGTGTGTGAAATATTTTTAGTTGAAATATTCATTCATTCATTCATTTTCTTGTCGGCTTAGTCCCTTTATTAATCTGGGGTCGCCACAGCGGAATGATCTGCCAACTTATCCGGCATTTGTTCTACGCAGCGGATGCCCTTCTAGCCACAACCCATCACTGGGAAACATCCATACACACTCATTTACACTCACACTCATACACTACGGACAATTTAGCCTACCCAATTCACCTGTACCACATGTCTTTGGACTTGTGGGGGAAACCGGAGCACCCGGAGGAAACCCACACAACCACAGGGAGAACATGCAAACTCCACACAGAAATGCCAACTGACCCAGCCGGGGCTCGAACCAGCGACTTTCTTACTGTGAGGCGAACGTGCTACTCACTATGCCACCGTGGCGCCTTAGTTAAAATATATTGTTTCACTAATTCTGCAGCTCGATTTTCTTTCTCTGAAAGCATTTGAGAGTTTCCTTGGCTGTGTTTTGGATCATTGTCTTGCTTAAATGTCCACCCTGGTTTCATCTTCATCCTCCTGCTAATGTAGATGTTAGACTGAAGCCGCGAATATGAATTTACAATAAGAAAGGTCAGAGAGTTGCTAAAAAACTACTGAGATTTTAGCTGCAGTCTGGGCTTTCACTGCCGTTCTACAACTCCCTTTCTTCATGTGTTCAATACTTTTTCTCCGCGTCATTTCATTTTATTACACATAACTTTATTTGTAACCAAATAAGATTTGTTTTCCTTCCATATATGTATTTATTTTGGTTGTTACCAACATCCGGGGAAAGTTTCACCTCAACAGCACCTTTAGAAATATGTTTTCTGAGAAAAATGGTAATGTGTTCAATATTTATCTTCCCTGATGCATATCATATAATAACTAGACTTTTATACACTTATTATTAATCATAGAATCATTCAAACACTATTCTAATAGGCTTCATTGTGCATGCTTTTGAAATTTATTTTCAAAGCGAATGCCATACAGTACTGTACTCGATAATGTCAGCTCCCATATTGGTAAAACAATTATGCTAATATATTAATTATGTAAGCAATTAGCACACAGCCCCAATTAAAGATCATCAAATTAATTATCATGCAATTATCTCAAATGTAAATGTAAGTCAAAATGTCATTTATTAAGAGCGCTACTGCTCTGAGCACGAGGCGTGTTTCTCCGACATGTGATTGAATATGACTCTGGTCATTTTCCAGCCCCATTTGCCCTTTTCTCCCAAGTGTTCCTGTCTACACTCAAACAGTCCCCTGGCATTAAAAATACTGCAAATGCCAAAAACTGCTCTGAATAGCAAAATGTCACAAAACTGTGGGGTTGGAATAAATTGCTAAATTCAGCTGAAGCTAAGGTGAAGTGGTTAGCATACACCATGTACATGCTCTGAGTCTGATACATACATTGGCAACTCTTGATCCCTCTTTCTCCAGGCCAGACTTAAAATAAATATGTGCCTTAGCCTACATTTTTGAGTAAAATACGTTGCTACTGGTACATTTTTTGCAGGTTATAAATGGCAAATTTGTTATAGATCAAGTTCAAGTTTGATTTATTTATATAGCATGTTTCTAAACGGCCGCACATTGTGCTTTACAGGAAAGATACAAACAATTAGTACAAACATAGGCGGAGCGAGATGTAAACATAAGGAGCTACATTAAAAAAAAAAGTGTAAGTCACTTGAAGTCAAGTTCACTATGAGTCCACCATATTGGTAACCATGGCTGTGCAAATAATCACAATTTAGTTTAGATTTTGGCCTCCATAATCATTCATTCATTTTCTTTTCCGCTTAGTCACCACAGCGGAATATGTTTTACCCAGCAGATGCCCTTCC
>CAIGQQ010034334.1:3785711-3806657 GCA_903798035.1 Danio albolineatus
GCTTAGTCACCACAGCGGAATATGTTTTACCCAGCAGATGCCCTTCCAGCTGCAACCCATCATCCATACACACTCATTCACACACATACACAACGGACAATTTAGCTTACCCAATTCACCTATACCACGTCTTTGGACTTGTGAGGGAAACCGGAGCATGGGGAGAACATGCATACTCCACACAGAAATGCCAACTGAGGCTCGAACCAGCGACTTTCTTACTGTGAGGCAATCCTGCTACCCATTGTGCCACCTCCATAATGATTATGAAAAACAACAATCAAGATAAATTGGTAATTGCATCACATGCCTTCTCTATTCATTCCCTGACAAAGTAAATTCATGTATACTTACTTTAACAGCATGAGACATGCTTGATTTTAATTTAATTTAATTTAATTTAATTTAATTTAATTTATTTTAATTTAATTTAATTTAATTTAATTTAATTTAATTTAATTTAATTTAATTTAATTTAATTTAATTTAATTTAATTATTTATTTATTTATTTGTTTGTTTGTTTGTTTGTTTGTTTATATATAAGTAAGTAAGTAAGTAAGTAAGTATGAAATAGAATGCACACTCCGAAACAGAACCGTCCAATGACATGTAAAGTCATCTCTTAGTGTAAGGTGCATGCATAAAGGTGGCACAGTGGCTCAGAGGTTAGCACAATCGCTTCACAGCAAGAATGTTGCTGGTTCGAGTCCCGGCTGGGTCAGTTGTCCCGGGTGCTCCGGTTTCCCCCACAGTCCAACGACATGCAGTATGGGTGAATTGTATAAACTAAATTAGTCGCAGTGTATGTGGTTGTACGAATGTGACAGTGCATGGGTGTTTCCCAGTATTGGGTTGCAGCTGGAAGGGCATCAGCTGTGTAAAACATATGCTGGAATAGTTGGCAGTTCATTCCGTTGTGGCGCCCCCTGATAAAAGGAACTAAGCCGAAGGAAAATCAATAAATTAATGAATAAATGATAAATTGGCCGTAATGTATGAGTGTGTGAATGTGAGAGTGTACAGTATGTGTGTTTTCCAGTATAAGGTTGCAGTTGGAAGGGTATCAGCTGTGTAAAACATATGCTGAAATAGTTGGCGGTTCATTCCACTGTGGCGACCTCTGAAGAAAGGAACTAAGCCAAAGGAAAATGAATCAATTAATGTATAATTGATAAATTGGCTGTAATGATGAGTGTGTGTGTGTGAATGCGAGAATGTATAAGTGTTTCTCAGTATTGGGTTGCAGTTGGAACGGCATCCGCTGTGTAAAACATGTGCTGAAATAGTTGGCGGTTCATTCCGCTGTGGCCACCCCTGATAAAAAGGACTAAGCTGAAGGAAAATGAATGAATAAATGATAAATTGGCCGTAATGTATAAGTGTGTAAATGCGAGAGTGCATGTGTGTATCCCAGTATTAGGTTGCAGTTGGAAGGGCATCAGATGTGTAAAACATATGCTGGAATAGTTGGCGGTTCATTCCACTGTGGTGACCCCTGATGAAAGGGACTAAGCAAAAGGAAAATTAATGAATAAATGAATAAAGGATAAATTGGCTGTAATGATGAGTGTGTGAATGCGAGAGTGTATAAGTGTTTCCCAGTAGTGGGTTGCAGCTAGAAGGGCATCAGCTGTGTAAAACATATGCTGAAATAGTTGGCGGTTCATTCCGCTGTGGCGGCCCCTGATGAAAGGAACTAAGCCAAAAGAAAATTTATGAATTCATGAATAAATGATAAATTGGCCGTAATGTATGAGTAGGTGAATGCCAGAGTGTATGGGTGTTTCCCAGTATTAGGTTGCAGCTGGTAGGGCATAAGCTGTGTAAAACATATGCTGAAATAGTTGGTGGTTCATTCCGCTGTGGTGATCCCTGATGAAAGGAACTAAGCCAAAGGAAAATGAATGAATCAATGAATAAATGATAAATTGGCCGTAATGTATGAGTGTGTGAATGCGAGAGTGCATGGGTGTTTCCCAGTAGTGGGATGCAGTTGGAAGGGCATCAGCTGTGTAAAACATATGCTGAAATAGTTGGTGGTTCATTCCACTGTGGCAGCCCCTGATGAAAGGAACTAAGCCAAAAGAAAATTTATGAATTCATGAATACATGATAAATTGGTCGTAATGTATGAGTGTGTGAACGCCAGAGTGTATGGGTGTTTCCCAGTATTGGGTTGCAGCTAAAAGGGCATCAGCTGTGTAAAATATATTCTGGAATAGTTGGCGGTTCATTCCTCTGTGGAGACCCCCGATAAAAGGAACTAAGCCAAAGGAAAATGGATGAATTAATGTATAAATTATAAATTGGTCGTAATGTATGAGTGTGTGAATGCCAGAGTGTATGGGTGTTTCCCAGTATTGGGTTGCAGCTAGAAGGGCATCAGCTGTGTAAAATATATTCGGAATAGTTGGCGGTTCATTCCTCTGTGGAGACCCCCAATGAAAGGAACTAAGCCAAAGGAAAATGAATGAATTAATCAATAAATTATGAATTGGCCGTAATGTATGAGTGTGTGAATGCCAGAGTGAATGGATGTATCCCAGTATTGGGTTGCAGCTAGAAGGGCATCAGCTGTGTAAAGTATATTCTGGAATAGTTCATTCCGCTGTGGCGACCCCTAATAAATAAGGGACTAAGCCGAAGGAAAATGAATGCACAAGCGGCTAAAAAAATGTGTTCACACGCAGCATTAAATGATAAGCAAAATACATATTCTGTAAAAGTATTCTCTTATACTGTGACTGTGACAGACAAAAGGAAGAAAGGGAAAAAACAGATCTACATTCAAGCCAATATATGTGGGCTTAGAGTAACGGGGGAGTGTTTGAAGTTTCAGCTCAGCAAATCTTTCACAGTGACCTTGGAGAAAGTCAGCCCATCTGAGGGAAAAAGGCGATATTAGTAATAATAGAGAAATTAATAAGATGGCAGGGCAGCCCGAGGGCTGGGCAGAGGAGTCTTTTGGGTGGGAGGGGGATGTGAGGAGGCAGCCTAAGAAAGGGAATCGGGGGAGAAGGAGGGGTTTGGGACATTGTAAGAGCATGATTTCCTCAGCAGCGGTGCGACAGCCTGCGCCGCCACACGTCAAGGAGGAGCAAATCAAAGCCAGCGCTTTTGATGAATATAAAACAGAGAGTCCTGCTGAGAAGCACTCTCGCTCTAATCACACAGCCGCGGCCACCGAGCGGCCCCTGCCGCAATCCCCCCACCGCCACCACCCTGCACCAAATTAAAGAAGGGGGGTGCAAGGAGAAGAGGACGGACAACACAGACAATTGTGACAAAGGCTTGCTGTAGAATAGCTATAAACATCTTGCTCTTCCAGAAGTCTGAAGCTTTATGTCGAGAATGGAGGGATATGTGGGGCCCAGTTGGGGGGCTGCAACACCGTGAACAGCGTTTTTGCCCACATCATTTACCAGAACCCCCTCCCCACCAAAGTTTATTCATATGACAATGAAACACGGACTTGACAAAAGCTGCTGTGATGTATAGAACTGCTTATGATGCGACACAAAGACTAACACATCTTACATTTCCTGAGCTGTGAAAATGACAGGGTCAGTGCTAGCATGGTGTTTCTAAGTGCCCAATTCATGATCCTTTGGAGACATAAAATGGATGGTTCACTCAGAATAGAAACATTTTCAGGGCCGTCCTATGCTAAATATGTATTCAATTGGAATGTGATTTAATATTTGTCCACATGTTGAATCAAATATACTCACAAATTGTATTTATGTGTTCTGTAGCACACCTGGTGTTAGTGTTAGCATGGTCCCTCCTGGTAAATGCCCTATCTACATTGGTTCTAAAACCTAAACATTTAATTAGCATATTATATACTGTATGTTTCTAAGTGCCCAATTCATGATCCTTTAGAGACACAAAAGGGATGGTTCACTCAATATGGAAACATATTGTGAATCATCCTATGCTAAATATGTATTCGACTGGAATCTGATTTAATATTTGTCCACATGTTGAATCGAATATACTCACAAACTGAATCGATGTGTGCTGTGGCACACCTGGGGTTTGTGTTAGCATGGTCCCTGTTGGTAAATGCCCTAACTACACTGGTTCTAAAAAGAAAACATTTAATTAAGCGTATTGTTTCTAAGTGTCCAATTCTTGATCCTTTAGAGACACAAAATGGATGGTTCACTCAAAATAGAAACAGGTTGTGGACAATCCTATGCTAAATATGTATTAGATTGGAATCTGAATTAATATTTGTCCACATGTTGAATCAAATATACTTACAAAATGTAATTTATGTCTTCTGTGGCACACCTGGGGTTAGTGTTGGCATGGTCCCTGCTGGTAAATGCCCTAACTACACTGGTTCTAAAAACTAAATATTTAATTAAGCGTATTGTTTCAAAGTGCCCTATTCACGATCCTTTGGAGACACAAAATGGATGATTCACTCAAAATAGAAACATTTTCTGGGCCATCCTATGCTAAATATGTATTCGATTGGAATCTGATATAAAGAATTGCCTACATCTAGAATCAAAGATACACATGAAATTGAATTTATGCGTTCTGTGGCACACCTACGGTTAGTATTAGCATGTTCTCTGCTGGTAAATGTCCTAACTGCACTGGTTCTAAAAACTAAACATTTAACTAGCAATTCTAAGTGCCCAATTCTTGTTTTTTTGGAGACATAAAATAGATGGCTCACCAAAAATAGAAACATTTTCTGGGCCGTCCTATGCTAAATATGTACTCGATTGAAATCTGATTTAATATTTTTCCACATGTTGAATCAAAGATACTAATAAAATTTAATTTATGTGTTCTGTAGCACACCTTGGGTTAGTGTTAGCATTGTACCTGCTGGTAAATGCCCTATCTACACTGGTTATAAAAAGAAAACCACTTAATTAGCATATTATATGTTTCTAAGTGCCCAATTCATGATTTTTAGAGACAAAAAAGGGACGGTTCACTCAGAATAGAAACGTTTTCTGGGCCATCCTATGCTAAATATGTATCCGATTGCAATCTGATTTATTATTTGTCCACATGTTGAATTGAAGATACCCACACATTTAATTTCTGTGTTCTTTGGCACACCTGAGGTTAGTGTTAGCATGTTCTCTGCTGGTAAATGCCCTAACTACACTGGGTCTAAAAACTAAACATTTAATTAGCATATTATATATATTTAAAAGTGCCCAATTCATGATTTTTGGAGACACGAAACGGATGGTTCACTCAAAATAGAAACATTTTCTGGATCATCCTATGCAAAATATGTATTCGATTGGTATCTGATTTAATATTTGTCCACGTTGAATCGAATATACTCACAAATTGAATTTATGTATTTTGTGGCACACCTGAGGTTAGTGTTAGCATGGTCCCTGCTGGTAAATACCCTGCTGGTAAATACCCTGCTAAGTGCCCAATTCACGATCCTTTGAAGACACAAAATGGATGGTTCACTCAAAATAGAAACAGGTTGTGGACCATCCTATGCTAAATATGTATTCGATTGGAATCTGATTTAACATTTGTCCAGATGCTGAATCAAAGATACTCACAAAATCTATGTTCTGTAGCACTCTTATTTTCTGAAATATCTGCACTTTTTTATGGCAATTGTCTTTCTTGTGTCTGTGTCTCAATGTGTCTGTGATCATTAAACCCAAGTGTCTTTCATTACACCCAAGGTTCTTTCTTTATTTTTATTTTTATTACAATTACAGGTGGAGCACCACGGTGGCGTAGTGAGTAGCACGTTCGCCTCACAGCAAGAAGGTCGCTGGTTCGAGCCTCGGCTGGGTCAGTTGGAATTTCTGTGTGGAGCATACCTGTCAACATTGGGATGTGAAAATAAGGGATCACCCCCCCACCAAACAAAAAAACAAAACAAAAAAAAACAGATAAACAAAACCACTTATTAAATATGTCCTTCTGGGGCTGTTTCAAAGTAAATAAACAGTTAAACAGTCAGTAATATTTTTTTCTAGTATTATTTACAAAAGAAAATTTAATAGTATACGTTGGCAAACAGTTTAGCTTATTAAAATTAGCTGTTATAAAGAAATAGGATCAAGTTATCAAATCTTATTCAGCTTTTCCTCACTGTATAACTTACACATTCTGAATAAAGAGCAGTGAATGAATCTCATTTATTTAGATTTTTTTTGTTAGATTACATTAAATAACAGAGGTGTCACTGTTATAAATAAAAAAATATATAAATATAAATCCCGCCGTTTTTATGTTTATTTCAGAGTGTTTCATGCCTAAATAAAACGAAAGTATAGACAGATTCCAACAGATTTAAGAGCAAGGGCGGCCCCTGGTGGTGTGGCGGTACGGGTTACGTATAGGGAGGATCGGCTCTTTAATGTTTAATGACACCCGTCGGAGAACGGCTGAAAATATGGGAGAAATACGGGAAAATACATTTACGGGATGATAGCGGGATAGAACTGTAAAATACGGGAGAATCCCGGGAAAAACGGGAGGGTTGACAGGTATGGTGTGGAGTTTGCATGTTCTCCCCGTGGTTGCGTGGGTTTCCTCCGGGTGCTCCGGTTTCCCCCACAGTCCAAAGATATGCGGTACAGGTGAATTGGGCAAGCTAAATTGTCCGTAGTGTATGTGTGTGAATGAGAATGTATGTTTTCCAGAGATGGATTGCGGCTGGAAGGGCATCCGCTGCGTAAAACAAATGCTGGATAAGTTGGCGGATCATTCCGCTGTGGCGACCCCGGATTAATAAAGGGACTAAGCCGTCAAGAAAGTGAATGAATGACAATTACAGGTTCTACGTTATGTTTGGTTTAAACCGATGGTTTTTGCAATAATATATTTATAAATGGAAAGCAAATGAAATTTGTCTCCGCCCTTTTTTGCTGATCTGAAAAATGGTCCGATCCATGACTTAAAAACTGTAGTGTAATCTGAACCGTGAGATTTGTGATCCCTTACACCACTATGATAGAGTCCCCAATAAATATATTTAATATATCTTGTCATATTTTAAACAATATATCTTTCTTAGGCAAAAATTGCATGTTTGTCTGCGCCAGTGGTGTAGTGGTTAGTGCGTCGACACATGTACTCCGGTGCTCACGGCGACCCGAGTTCGATTCCGCCTCGCGGTCTTATGCCGATCCTTCCCTTCTCTCTGTCCTATCCAATCAAGGTGAAAACCCCCAAAAAATTATTATATATATATATATAAAAATTAAAAAATAAATAAATAGCTTGTTTGTTGTTTATTTATTTATTTATTTTATTTTATTTTATTTCAATTGCACTTTTAAACCCAACGGTTGGGAATATCCACATTTGACCCAGTATTTTTAGAGTGTGTCTATGCTTTGTTGCTTATATAACAAGGTAATATGTGAGTGTGCAGAACTGATCAAATTCTGAATTCTGAAGCAGATTCAGACTAAACTCAACACATCTTATCGGCCAAAACGTTCAACAGACAACGCTGCAAATATGTTCTTCAAATGCAGGATCAGCCTCACAGTGGCACAGTGGGTAGCACTATCATCTCACAGCAAGAAGCTTGTTGATTCGAGCCTCGGGTCAGCTGCCATTTCTATGTGGAGTTTGCATGTTCTCCCCGTGTTCGCGTGGTTTTCCTCCGGGTGCTCCGGTTTCCCTCACAAGCCCAAAGACATGCGCTATAGGTGAATTGGGTAAGCTAAGTTGTCCATAGTGTATGTGTGTTAATGAGAGTGTATGGATGTTTCCCAGTGATGGGTTGCAGCTGAAAGGGCATCCGTTGCATAAAAAACATGCTGGATAAGTTGGCGGTTCATTCCACTGTGGCAACCCCAGATTAATAAAGGAACTAAGCCGAAGAGAAAATGAATGAATGAATGGAATGCAGGATCAGTTTTTTTTGTACAGTAAGAATACTACTACTAATAGTATTACTATTACAACAACAACTAATGAGAAGAAGAAGAAGAAGATGTAAAAACATATTCCATATATATTTTCATGTAATAAATATATGTCGATTTATATTATAAATAGGAGGTCTTTGCATTCTGTTGTGGTCTAAACGCAGCCTTTAAACTGGAGAAGCCCTGATGAAAACCGGCAAAACAGACGTGAACATTTTGGAAAGCATTTGAGGGTTGTTTAGGGGTCTCCCACCACACCATTATCTGGGGATGTAATTTGCCCCTGCACTTTAAAAGACGGGGTCAAAGGCACAACAGCTCTTCAACTGGTGAGTGTGCACGCGTCTCAGGGCAAGCATGCCTGTTAGCTTGTCTCCCTCTTCAGCTTCACCTTTCGAAGAGTGGTTCAGAGAGTGTCGCACAACAAGTCCAGGGCCACTTCACTCCAATCTTGACTCTTCGTCTCTGGATTGACCTTTGTACTGAGCCCCGCTAGCATTAGCCAGCTCCAGACCCGAGACTGCTGCATAAGCCGAGGGTCCGCCGATGCAGCCCTCCAAGGCGCTGCCCTCATGCGACTCCCCGGGCAGCACTTGTCTCAGAATTGGGAGGCTGCTCCCACCCAGGCCCTGAAAGTGACACATGCGTGGTTGTCACCAGCATGTCACCTCCTGCGCACTGAAGTATGAGGCAATTTCCTGCGAGCGGCGTGTAGCTGAGGGAGGGGGAGCGGACGCACCCCTGCTCCACTGTTCTCTTTGATACTGTCAGCCAAGAGTAATGGCTTTCTGTTGCCGCTGCTACTACCAAACTAATGTTGTGTGACTTTGGCTCTCCTTTGCAATGCGTTTCCCCTACACTGAGGCAAGAATGATGGGGAGGAGAGAGGAGAAGAGCAGGGTAGGGGGATGGAAGACAAGGGGAAGGATCCTGACAGGCCCTGGGGCAGCTGGGAAATACCCAAAGACTGGGCAGTAAGAGCAAGTGCTTTGACACTGATAACCTTACCTTTCGACTTACCTTGCCCATCGGCACCACAGGAACAAAGCTGTAAGCTGTAAGCTTTACATACTGCTAAGCTCTCCATACTAATATAGGAACTCACTCACCATCCTTCAGCTTACCACCTGATTTACCACACCGGAATGACCCGCCAATTATTCTGGAATATGGAATATGTGGTGGATGCCCTTCCAGTGGTGACCCCATACTGGGAAACACCCATACACTCTCTCATTCACACACACACACACACATTTATTCATTCATACGTTTTCTTTTCGGCTTAGTTCCTTTATTAATAAGGGTTCGCCACAGCAGAATGAACCACCAACTTATCCAGCATATGTTTTACGCAGCGGATGCCCTTCCAGCTGCAACCCATCACTGGGAAACACCCATATATTCTCATTCACACACATACACTACGGACAATTAAGCTTGCCCAATTCACCTGTACCAAATGTCTTTGGACTGTGGGGAAAACAAAATTGCCAACTGACCCAACCGAGGCTCGAACCAGTGACCTTCTTGCTGTGAGGCGACATCAATACTTACTGCACCACTGTGTCACCCTCATTCTTTCACTACAGCCAATTTAGTTTAATCCAATTCACCTATTATTCTGCGATGTGGAAGTGCACTAGTTTTTGCGAATGTTTTAGAACTTCCAATTCAGTTGCCTATGGGAGAAATGACTATAAATAATAAACGGCAGAAAACAGTCAAATTACTTGCTCTACAAACAAGTGTGTTAATGTCTATACATAAAAAGTAGAATAATACAATAATAAAACGTCAGTTCGCAACATCAAGCAACATAACACACTGTTTTTAACGTTTTAAAATCAGGGGAAGTGAACGAGACGGAAGTCTCAAGCCAAAAAAGATTCCAATGGCTGCGCCTGCTCGTATGTAAAGTATAGATTCAATACCGCATGTCTCTCGACTGTGGGGGAAAACAGAGCACCCAGCGGAAACCCATGCGAACACCCATGCGAACAACTCCACACATATATGCCAACTGGCCCCGCCAGGATTCGAACCAGTGACCATCTTGCTGTGAGACGACAGTGCTGAGCCACTGTGCCATCGTGCCCCCTTAATATAGGAACATTACAATTTACTTTCACCTTACATTAAATCTGCATTTACAGTGCAAGACAGAACTTGTGAGATATCATAAGTCATAAATAAGTCATTCTGTGCATATGTTACATTACAATACAGCTCATTCACATAATAACAATGACACAGCTCTTCTGTGGTGCTCAGCATCTTTTATAATAATAATAATAATAATAATAATAATAATAATAATAATAATAATAGCATTGTTTGGGGTCTTAAGACAAAAATGTCAAGAAACTGTCCTGAAATTCAAGTCAGGCTTTATGTTGTCAGGAACGAAATCTTTTATTTAAATCACCAGAGAAAATCCACAATAATCATAGAGATAGACACACAGACATCTAGTAGACCGAGACAAATTAAATTATTATTATTTTTTTAATTCTTGTAATTTTAAAGTAAACCCTTTGTGGGTAGCACAATCGCCTCACAGCAAGGTCGCTGCATGTTCGAGCCCCGGCTGGGTCAGTTGGCATTTCTGTATGTAGTTTAAAGACATGTGGAGTGCAAAGACGTGTGAATTGGGCGAGCTAATTTGTCCGGAGTGTATGAGTGTAAATGAGTGTGCATGAATGTTTGCCAGTAATGGGTAGCAGCTGGAAGGGCATCTGCTGCGTAAAACATATGCTGTATAAGTTGGCGGTTCATTCCGCTGTGGCGACCTCAGATTAATAAAGGATTAATCTGAGAAGATCTGAAAAGAAAATTAATGAATTATATATATATGTTTTACAGATTATATATATATATATATATATATATATATATGAAAATTCTGTAAAATAACTGTTTTTATTTTTGTAAAACTTTTAGTTTGTAACTATTGAATGTATTTAATCATAATAATCAAGGAAAAGTCTTTAAAATAACATTTTTTTTTGTAAAACTCTTTGTGCGTAACTTTATTGAATGTATTTGATCGTAATAATATAGGAAAAGTTTGTAAAATAACAGTGTTTTTCTGTAAACATTTTTATGAAAATATCTGTAGATTAATTTATATTATTTTTGCACTTTATTTCAACAAAGAAATTTTACCGTAATTTTATGGTCTTTGTTTGGCAGCCGTAGCTGCTAGTCATTTGACCTTTTTTTTAAGATTTTTTTTTACAGTGTATATATCTAAGGCATTTATTTTAGCTATAGTACATTTAGGATAAAAAATAATCATTTATTAATATTATTTTTTTGAAAATCATAAAGTCACATGAAATTAAGATCAATAAACATTTCTAAGCACATCGAACAAGCTCGTAGCCTGTGACACTTTGATTTGCCATTCACTTACAACCATCCATTCTGTTATATCATGCTTCTATAGTTATTACCACTGTACTACAAGCACATACAAGTACAACTTGGCATTACTGTTGTGATGCAGTAAGTTTGATTATGCACAATCAGATCTGATTTACAGCAAAACAGAAGTGCATCCAGAATCCTTGTTGAACTATTCCTCTAACGTGTGTGCCAAATGACCTTTCACCCCTGCCAAACAAATCCTGAAACCACTTTATTCCACGACGAACAGAAAGAGACACTCTCAGGCTTTTAAACAGCCAAATCAATCACCTACAATGTTTCAAACCACCTTAAGACCCTTGATATTTGATTTTACTTGAGGGTCACAAACCTCAGAGAAAGAAAAAAAAGCCTCTCTCCTCTAGACGTCACCTAATAACATGAAATGACATGCATAATTACATCCTGAATCACTGCATCCGACCGTACCAAACCCAATAACCCACTCAGAAAATCACTTTATTTCCTTTAAAACAATTTCCGCGTTAGACAAAAACAAAAAGAACTTCACCGCTGTCGATCAATTCGCTCCACGGCTGACCTCTTTCCCATTTCCCTGTCATGGATTTAATTGCCGTCTAATCCGATCCAGAAATTATAAGACAATTATACCAAATTAGTGTCTGATTAAAATTGCACAATATTACAATTCATTAGAGCTAACCGACTCCCAGCGTCTCTGGGCCTTCAGCCAGATGCTGAAGATGTCAGCAGACCCCAGATGGGGGATACGCTGGTGGGACACTGGCTCTATTCAGCCTCGTCAAAACTCTCGCAGTTCCTCCAATCACTCAGTAGGGATGTGGGTTTCATATCTGTGCGCCTTAGACTGATGAAGCACTCTGGGCTCTATCGTAATGAATAGTTCTGAGTGTTCAAGTTCCCAAATGGACAAATCCAATATTGTTTTATATTGAATATGATTGCACAATGAGTTGGCACAAGAGAACTGAGGAGCTTGGGTTCCCATACTGTACATTCTGAATCAAGATTGTGCTGAATATGTGGTGAACTTACTAATATATCAACACTTACATGAAGCACGATAAACCAAATGTACAAAATTGACCACATGTAGCCATCTGTATCATCTCCAGTACATTCAAGCTCAGGGGTGTCCAAACTTGGTCCTGGAGGGCCGGAGCCCTGGAGAGTTTATCTCCAACTTGCTTCAACACACCTGCAGAACGTTTCTAGTGTATCTAGTAAGAGCTTGATTAGCTGTTTGATCAGGGTTGGAGCTTATCTCTCCAGGACACCGGCCCTTAAGGACCAAGTTTGGACACCCCTGTTCTAGCCAATTATAAGGCATTTAGGTCACACTTTATTTTGATGGTCCGGAAATGATGTTACATCGCACCTACATGCCAACTAATTCTAATTAGATTATAATTGTTGGAATATTCAATAAATTCAACCCAGGCTCATTCTGAGAACGTGGTCCTGAGTACGTTTCTGGAGACGGCGGAATACGTCCCGTCAGGTACGTCTTTTTGCACTTTTTGCTTTTGCAAATCCACGAGAGGCTGCTGCGGATGCTTTTTGAGATCTCAAACGTCTCTCGCGAGTGCCGTTCACGCCTGCCGTTCTTGCGTAAACCCACCAGAGGCCGCTGTCGGCTGACTGTTTGGCTGGCTGACTGAATGACTGACTGACCATCCAATCGACTGACCCATCCTCCCCCTTCCCTAAACCCAACCAAAATTTTATTGATTGACCCACCCACCCAACCACCCACCCACCCAGCCACCCACCCACACACTTCCCTAAACCCAACCAATAACTTTCAAAAAAGCAATCCAGAATAAAACAAAAGCCCTCGTCTCCTTTTTACCACATTTTCAGACTTTACCACATTCTCACTCTGTTATTTACTTTTTTTTGTTCATTATTTGGATTCCATGTTTGTCTTACCTGCTTTCTGGAACCGCTCCTCACCGGACTCGAACCCCGTCATCATGGTCAAATCCTCTCTGCCTCTCGAGTCAGCCGACGAACACGGAGAGCTAACGGAACAAACTGGTTGCAGCGGGAAAGTCGTCCACACGAGGCGAGCGGTCGGCTGGTAAGCGCGAGAAGAAACGGCGTCACACCGCCCCGTAGCGTTCGTTTAAAAAAATGAAACGCAGCCATACGTACCTCTGACCACGTAATGTGCGGTCTCCAGAAACTTTCGTGGGACTACGTTTTCACAATGAGCCTGTGTTGAATAAATAATACGTGTTCAATAAAAAGGTTTTTCTTCCATGTCAAAAATCGTAACAATTTATTGGATACAAATGAATAATTTGATTCACAGAATTCTGTTTTCCTCAATGCCATGCAAAAGTTACATTCAGGAGGTGCGCAACAATGTTCATTTTCTGACTCCAACTTATATAGGCAGCTGATATTAACAGGTGGAGTATAGTGAAATTCGTCACTTGTCAATCATTCTCCAGTCCTCCATTGGCTGCACCCAACCATACGTCCTCTTTTTCTACGAATTGTCTGCACAACATTAAAAGCCTAAGCCTTTCTCAACTGTAAACATTCTGTGCTCACAGGAAATTTTGCTGCAGAGCTCAAGTTCGTTTTAGACAAGCATTTATCTACTTCTGCAAAAATGCAGCATTAGTATGCAAACATGTCAGAATCAACAGAAGAAGTTCAGTTAATATTTTACATTTAGCAATACCAATATAATTGTGTTATGAACAAAAAAGATACAAAAAAAGAAAAAGAAAAAGTACATTCATTTTTCCCAATAAGTAGACTGTTAAGTTGGGGTTAGGTTGGGGTTAGTGTAAGTTGACATGTACCTGCAAAGCTTCTTATAGTCAGTGTCAGTTGAATGTCTGTATCAACAGATATTAAGCAGACAGTCTACTAATACTCAAATGGACCATCAAAATAAAGTGTTACCAGCATTTATATTATAAACAAAATAAAAGCTATAACAACAAACTAACCAACAGTGGTTTGATTGATGAAACAGTTCCATTTTGTTTCAAACATGCTATTGTGTGGCCATTACCTTAAAAGCCAAACCTTTATTAAAGCCTTGAGTAAAAATTATCTTGTTTTGAAACTATGTCACGGTTCGGTGGTTGGGGAAAAGGAGCGAGGACTCAAATGCAGGGAAAAGGGATGTTTATTTATAATAAGATAAAATAAAATGCAAAACAAACAACCCCGTAGGGGGAAACATTAACAAAATAAATAAACAATCAAAACAAACTAGACTGAACAAGGCAGGATATATACGACATTGAACTGGCACAGAACAACCGACATGAGGAGAATATAAGCAGAAATAATTAACAAACAAACCGGTGAAAATGATAAACTAGTAATAGGTTAACAAAGAGGGTGGGACTAGACAATAGACAGGAGAGTACATGACACAAGAAAACACCACAAGCCAAGTGCTCACGTAAAACGGGACAGGAACACGCAGCCGATGAGAGAACTCATTAACCGTGTGTTCACAAAGCACACAACTAAAGCACAATTCGGAAGCACGCGGCCACAATGTAAACACAAAGCCACGTGCTTAGACAACACAAACATAAACAGATGCAAGACACGAGCACACGATAAATGAGAACACCTTACCGTGCGCTCACACATATGCATCTCAGCGGCATCCACAACCGAAACCAACTAGACTGAAACGCTGAGAATGAAACAGCGCGATGCTGACAGAACAAACACGAGTACAAGGGCGCGCGTCCCAAGCATGCCCAGACGCCACGCGCCTGCATCAAGTGGGAGCGCAGATGGGCTGAGCACACTCATGACAGCACCAATACAGAGACACAATGACAAAATGAGTGCTCGACCCGAGAAAACTCAAGCCGAGTACAACATACAGGACAAGACAGAACTAGTGTCCGGATTCTGCCATCAAAACAAGAATTTACAAGACTGGGGTGGCAGAACCCTGAGACTTTGGGCTCTATCATACACCCGACGCAATGCGGCACAAGGCGCAACGCAACTGTTGTTTGCTAGTTTCAGCTCGATGCAAGTGTCATTTTGACATTTTGCACTGCGCTGTTTAAATAACAAATGCATTTGTGCTCATATGTGCGCCCATAGGCATTCTGGTCAAAAAAAGGAGGTGTGTTATGGTGTGCAATTTTGTGGAACTAAAATAGACTGCACAATAGCTCAAAGCAGGTTTAAAGCAGGTTTAAAGATTACAGAGCGCGTCAATTGTGCGCCTCGCTGAAACATTGCTTAAAACACACAGGATGTAGAGCAATACAGAAATATTTACAAATGAAAAAGAATTAAAGGATTAAAATAATCAAAGGTTTTATTTTCTATAAATATAAAAACCAGTACCTCCATGCCTTCTTCACCTCAGGGGGCTTTTTTCAGTTACAATATTTATATATCATGAGCCGTGCATTGCAGTTTATCCTTCATTAACATACTTTTCTGTCATTCTATTTCACATCATTTAAAGCACGGCCTTGGTTTCATTTAGCATTTAAAATGCTGAAAACAATTAAAATATTCATTTAACCCCAACAATCTTTTCATCACGTTTTCATCTGTTGTAAGAAACATGCTCACATAAGGTTAGGAGCAAGTGAGGTGTGAATGCACACCCATAAACAGATATACTTACAACATTCTGCACGACACCGCTGTTCTCTGCTTTCTCAGCCAGCTCCAGTCTCAGCTGTGCGATAGTCTCCTCTGAACGCTGTTCCTGGAAAGATGAGTAAAAAGGTTAAGTTTAATATGCTAAAACACAAACAGAGAGCAATTTAAAGATTACTCAAGTTCACAATGAGTCAGAATGCAAGGTCTTAAAGGGGCTCTGCAAGATATTTTTAATCAATAATTTAATTTTATTTAATTTAAGCTGCATGGTGGCTCAGTGGTTAGCACTGTAATCTCACACCAAGAAGGTTGCTGGTTTGAGTTGGCATTTCTGTGTTGCGTTTGCATGTTCTCGCTGTGTTGGCGTGGGTTTCCTCCAGGTGCTTAGGTTTCCCCTACAGTTCAAACACATGCACTTTAGGTGAATTGAACAAACTAAATTGTCCATAGGGCAATTTGTGATGACTGAGATGCAGTTCAGCAGATGATTAATGGGAAAAATCTACCTTCTGCCACTTTTCCAAAAGGGTCAACTAGAAGTCAAGATAACATTTGTTGCTCTTATAACTGGGATCGACGACAAGACTTTTGTCAGGTAGTGTTATCTTGAATGAGCAGACCTATATTGTCTGCAGTATCAGATATACTTCATAGGAATCCACCAATGTTTGGCAACTAATGCCGAGTTCAGACTGCATGATTTTCAAAGTAGTCGTGTCACAGATGCGTTCACACTGCGTGACTATCTGGGCTAGCGTTTTGTCGCTGCTTTGTTTACACTGCAAGATGGATCGGCGACAGGGAGTTTCACACTGCATGACTTCAAAATAGGAAGAATCGCCGACAACTTTGTCCAAACTACATCTCACACCCAAAAACACGTAGTGTATCTTTTGTTATTAACTACATGACGAGAAAGAAGCCTTTAATGGGGTAGAAAATTTACATATTTGCTCACCTGGCTTTGAAGGGAATTAGCAATTTCTCCTCAACTTTTTTATTTTTTGGTTGGGTTGTGATATTGCTCACATGACACGTCAAACAGACACGGGGCTCCTGCCAAATTTACACAAATTTTCCCTCCATTTCTTGGGTCCGAATAAACTGAAAATAAGCGCTTTTAACTTCCCCCTCAACCTCCAGCTGGCCTGCAGGTCCCCACACTAGTGAATGCTGCTCTCTCATTGGCTGTAGGCGATCGCCGATGATATTTTCAGTCAAAACACATTTCACACGACATGATTTGAATCGCCGACAGCTCCAGATATTCAACACGCCAAATATCTCCCGGGCATCGGCGACTCATCGGCGATTCTCTCAGATCACGTCTTTGATAGTTTATATTGTGTGATTATTACTCGCGTGCACAAGCACCGATTTGCCTGTGATTAAAGGCATTTGTCCGCGATTTCTCAAAACCTGTCGGCGATTCAAAATCGGGGGTAAAATCATGCAGTCTGAACTCGGCATAAAGATTTTCGGCTGAAAATACCACAAAAAAGCACTTTAGGTGTTCGGCAGAATAAGTGAAAATATCAAATAAGTTTGATCAAACCATGACATTTTTCGGTGACGTCAAATAGCCGCGTATAGTGAGATGTTTGCACTTTAAATACATGTGAGTATGTCGGACACATTTTAAAGTGTCCACGAAAGACGCAGGAATGTCAGTTTGCAGACAAGATAATCATCTGATGTATCTGTGGCAGACGTTCACTCCCCCTCCACGCAGCGCTAATGTATCTTCTAAACAAAGAGGACGGATCAGACCAAGGATGAAAACAACTAAAAGTGCACACTTAGAGGCTGTCAACATACAATTTACTCAGACGGACTCCAAACCTCTGTACTGCGCCGTGACTGTACTTGATCTACGATATATATAATGATTACTTGGATGTAGGGGAAAAAGTGAAGCACGAATGTGATTCAGGCTGAGTTAGACTGTAAAAGCCACTTGATGATTGAGACAGATATTCGTTGTATGGATGATAAAGGAATTTAAATAATGCATTTCTAATTTGGTAAAACTTTATAGTAAGTTTTAATTTGACAGCATTAATAAAATGAATGAGTTAGCATCACCTAACAATGAAAAATATGTCTGATTTCAGCAACTTTTGAAGGGCACATATTTGACCCCCTTTTTTTATATTTAATATAAGTCTTTTGTGTCTGCAGAATTTGTAAAGTTTCAGCTCAAAATACCCATCAGATTATTAATTATAGCTGTCTAAAGTCTCTGTATTATAGCTCTAAACAGCTTTTTGCTGTTTTTGGTACTGGGCCTTTAAGGATAGTCCTCCCCGCCCACCGTTCCCACGTGCCCGTCAGCGTGCCTCAATCGCCACCCTCGGCTGCGTCAGACAGACAAACGCAACAGGAACAGATGTAAAGGAAGCAGATCTCACTACGTTTGAGAAATACTACAGCAAAAACTTTACCAATGACTGTTTGATGTGTTGTTGAGGAGTTGCAACGATGAGTCACACACAATGTAGTTACAAAGTTCGTTCACGCACGCACGCACACACAAACATACACACACACATACAGACTGACAGACAGCGCGCACGTTGAGCTTTGCACTGCTTTTGCAAGCAAATGTGAAAGGATACAGGTTAATGTCCACTGCTGTATGGATATCTGTTATGTTAATGTACAAAATAAACCTGATTTAATGTCAACAAACCGAGATTGAAGCGTCTTTTTTGCTGACACACGGCGGTGGTGATGAAGTAAAGCTGAAGTGAATGGCTGTAGTTCATTACAAACATGCACTGTTTTAAACACGTGTTAAACTTGTGAAACTCACTCTTGATCACATCTGATGGTGATTGATGACCTTCGCGAACTGAACAGGCCTTTTATTCCCGGTTGCTTTGCGCACGTCCTGTCTTGTTGATATGATTATAAGCGTTACTAAGGAGCCATGTTAATACGCAGCTGTCAATCAATTCGGTGGGCGGGGGGACCGCACTCCTACGTAAAGTTGCGGTCGGTCTCAAAACCGCTCTAATTGGTCCACTGTTTTGATGCTGTTAAATAAAAAATAAAAAAAGGACTGGGTGTGTTTATATCACCCAAAAATGACCGTCTATACACTATACCTACACATATGTCTGTCCAAACAGCTTAAAAAGTAGATTTTTTAAAATAGGTGCCCTTTAATGCTGTACATCAGGGGTCTCAACTTGGGCCCCGCGGTCTGCAGTTCGCACACATCTTAACTCACCACCTCTAAATAACACCCCTCAGCCGTAAAACCGCCGTCACCACGGCATACGCACCCCGTAAGCACTGCCCCAGGTCTTCACTTCGTGCTATCATGAGCATGCACCCCCCGCAAGCGCCACCCCCATTTTCACTTCGCACCACCACAAGCGCACACACAACGATAGCCCCTGCACCTGGAAGGGCATCCCCTGCATAAAACATGTGCTGGATAAGTTGGCAGTTCATTCCACTGTGGCGACTCCTGATTATTAAAGGGAATAAGCCGAAAAGAAAATGAATGAATGAATGACAATGCCAAAGAGCCTTGGTACAAAACCTTTTGCGGTATTCCCATCTTGGACACAGTATCTCTGCGAGTGCTACACAATAAAACATGTTGGTTTCCACACAATCGATTTGTGTTGGGACAGCATAAACGAAATAAGTTTGTTTATTACTTTTTACAAATTTAAGTAGATGAGCGTAAAACAATTAAGTTGCCCATTCATTCTTTCATTCATTTTCTTTTCGGCTTAGTCCCTTTATTAATCCGGGGTCGCCACAGTGGAATGAACCGCCAACTTATCCAGCATTTGTTTTACACAGCGGATGCCCTTCCAGCCGCAACCCATCTCTGGGAAAATTAAGCTGCCTATGCGAAAAAAAAAAAAATATCAAGAATTGTGTTGTTTCAGCTCATTTTAAATTAAGTAGTTTGTACGAGTAGCAAACATTGTGTGTGTGTGTGTGTGTGTGTGTGTGTGTGTGTGTGTGTGTGTGTGTGTGTGTGTGTGTGTGTGTGTGTGTGCAGAAGAAGTCCCCTTGTATTTTTAACAAGTGTTATGACTGTGAAAGACATGTTCAGTCAAAGCCTGACACACCGATCCTTCATCCAGTCTTCTGGGCTGAAAGGGAACATTGAGCTGATTGAGTAGTTCATCCCCGCAGTGATTCTCTTCTCACACAGAAGTCAATGAGATGCTCGGCACACTACAGTATATTAGTTGCTCTCTTACTTACATGCAGGAAGAAGGGAATATATACTGTACATTTGCACAAAAATGTGACACTGCTGTTTGAGAGTAAGAAAAAATAGTTCCTGAGCACTAAATCAGCATGTCAGAATGGTAAAATAACAAAAGAAATTAAATAAATAAATAAAATAAAGGTGACACGGTGGCTCAGTAGTAATTAAGCCAAAGAAAATTGAATGATTGAAAATAAAATATTTTAATAAAATAAAATAAAATAAAATGTATGAATGTATTATATATACATTTATTATGTACATGTGATAAACACATACATAGAAACAAAAACTTACAAAACTATTTTGTTAAATAGATGTTTAAATGTATATATAATTTGTATCATAAACACATATATTTTATTTCTAAATAAATAAACATTTACTCAAATGTATGCATGCCAGTGTGTATTTATAGATACATAATTAATATACACAGTACACACACTTAAATTATGTCAAAACAAACTTTTATTTTGGATGTGACAACTGCGACTAACTTTTGCTCTAAATAAAATAAAATAAAATAAAATAAAATAAAATAAAATAAAATAAAATAAAATAAAATAAAATAAAATAAAATAAAATAATTCATTTTCTTGTCGGCTTAGTCCCTTTATTAATCTGGGGTCGCCACAGGGGAATGAACCGCAAACTTATCCAGCACGTTTTACACAGCGGATGCCCTTCCAGCTGCAACCCATTTCTGGAAAACATCCATACACACTCACACACAATTCACCTGTACCACATGTCTTTGGACTGTGGGGGAA
>CAIGQQ010034334.1:3809031-3832523 GCA_903798035.1 Danio albolineatus
AACAACAACAACAACAACAACAACAACAACAACAACAACAACAACAATAATAATAATAATAATAATAATAATAATAATAATAATAATAATAATAATAATAATAAAGTATAGCTGCAAGCAGCAATGAAGGGGTCAAACAGTCCAGAGGCAGAATGAGCAAAGCAGTCCAGAGCTGCTAAGGTTAATAGTAGTAGCATCAGACCGATGAGTGAAACGATGAGCTTTTGAATAAATTTTAAGTATATTTTTCTTAAATTATCAGAAAAACATTAAAACAATGATCATATGAATGTTTTATTGGTTTAAAACCTTTGACCAATAGTTCAAATTTGATGTATTGTGGTCAGTGTTATCCGGCACACAAATGCTTGCAACATTAAATTCATCTAATGTATTGCATTCCCTCCGAAAAGGATATTGCATATACTATTACAAAAGCCCTAGTATAACTGTATAAACGTTTATATATACAGTAACACCTACTGTTAGCATTCTTCAACTGTGTGCTTATCATCAACAGTCCTAAACCAGCAAAGTAACCAGCCACACAAACCCACTCAATGAATCTTTATATTTAATTATAGTTCTCAAAAATATTTGCAATCAATAATGGACACAAGGAATCATCTATATTTGGTAATTTATCTCACTGATTTATAAGACAACTGCCCATTTAGTCATCATTATCATTATTATCTCCAGCATAAAAGTCAAATAATGACCTGTATGAATGTCTTTGCAGGAGAAATGAACATCTGAGCAATAAATAACAAGCATCTGTTAGTAACACAGAAGTGTAAGGTACTCTCAAACTTTTGGTGGACTTTCCTAAATGTGCCAGCTTTCTCTTGGAAAGCCCAGCTGTTTTCCCAGCATGCCCACCCCAGACGAATAACAACAAGAGCAGGAGGCTTAGCACAGACCAGTCCCTGAGGGCTTTGATCACAGGTGCCCCCTTATACTTGCGAGGGACCACCTTTCAGACCACTTTTGCCAGCGTAATCAAGGAAAAATCTATTTTCTTTTTTAAATGCATCACCGAACACGTTTCTTTGTTTCTTGTGAGTACTGGGGGTACTTAGGTTTGGACTCGAAGGTCCCATAAATAGAGCTATTATGCACTCTTCATTATTTCTGACCTGACGCTAAGACCACCCATCTTTAAACCGCAGGTCTTAGCTGGTGCCCACCACCTCTGCATTAGAAGATCCTTTGATCCTTCGACTCTTTGAAAACACAAACCTGGTAGGACTCCTAAATGAACCACTCCAGACTCTAAAATACAGCCAAAAGCATAAAACCATGGACGAGCCGCACAATTCTGTATAAAAGACAACGCTAATACGCATGCATCTTAATTAAGCACAAGTCATCAACAGACTTCAACAGCATATTGAAGGGAAGGGGATTGAATACATCTATATCCTAAAGAAATCAGGCCTTCAGAATAATTGGCAATGTTTCATCTATTTTAGTAAAAGGTCCTTTGTTATCTCCAGACACCCAGAAAAGCCTCCTACTGACTCTATAGCTTTTGAGGTTCAGATCTCGGCATTAGCATGCTAATTGCAACTTTGTCTGCAGAGCTGAAAAGAGAGAGAAAAAAAATGGAAACAGACAGAAAAAAAGAAAAGGGGAGAAGCACTTTGTCCGGCTAGGGCCATGGGATTTCTTTTTAATCTGCTGTTACAAATAGCCTTTTTGTACAGAATTACATTATGTCCTATGTATCTCACCTCCGACAAGGTAGACTTTTGTGTTTGGCTAAATCACAATAAAACCTTTAGCAGAATGAATTCGCAACATTGTTCTCCAGCCTTTGATTTGTGTACAGTGATTTCAAGTGTCAATTTATGCACAGCAATTATGTGATTTTACCCTTATTTATTTTTAAGACTTTATGCTCTACTGCAGGGCTATATATATACACTCACCGGCTTGTTTATTAGGTACACATAACGATTGACATGATATCATCACGCAGTTACTGTAGATTTGTCAGCTGCACATCAATGATGTGAATCTCCCGTTCCACCACATCCCAAAGGTGCTCTATTGGATTGAGTTCTGGTGACTGTGGAGGCCATTTTAGTACAGTGAACTCATTGCCATATTTAAGAAACCAGCCTGAGATGATTCATGCTTTATGACATGATGCGTTGTCCTGCTTGAAGTAGCCATTAGAAGATGGGCATGCTGTGGTCATAAAGAGACGGACTTGGTCAGCAACAATACTCATTCATTCATTTTCTTGTCGGCTTAGTCTCTTTATTAATCTGGGGTCGCCACAGCGGAATGAACCGCCAACTTATCCAGCATATTTTTTTATGCAGCGGATGCCCTTCCAGCTTCAACTCATCTCTGGGAAACATCCATACATTCTCATTCGCACACATACACTACGGACAATTTAGCTTACCCAATTGACCTGTACCACATGTCTTTGGACTTGTGGGGGAAACCGGAGCACCCGGAGGAAACCCACGCAACCACGGGAAGAACATGCAAACTCCACACAGAAATGCCAACTGACCCAGCCGGGGCTCGAACCAGCGACTTTCTTGCTGTGAGGCGAACGTGCTACTCACTACGCCACCGTAGCGCCAGCAACAATACTATACTGCAATAATATATATATATCTAGAAGGACAAGTAAAGATTTGAACCTCTGGCCCGATTGGGCTAGTATAAAAAATCCTTACGCCCCATTCGCACGGGGCGTCAGCGTCAGCGCTTCCCATTCACTTTGAATGGGTGACGTCACGCTTTGCCGAACTGCATTGTGGATCCGTCGGCAGCGCTTCAGTGGCGTTGCCCGCTGCAGGAGTTGGGACTTTCTCAACTTTTCAAGCGCCAACGCAAGCGTCAGCCAATCAGATTGCCGTATGCAAATACACCAGCCCAGACAGTAGCCGATTGTTGACGAATTTCATTGGCTGACGCTGCTATGACGGTCGCGTCAGCCCCAACTTCAGACACGCCCTCCGTCAAGCGTTGATGCTGAAGCCTCGTGTGAATGGGGCGTTAGTGTTGAACCCTGCACTGTATAAAATAAAAACCCTTACTGAAAGTCGATTCACTCTGGGGCCATCTTGATAACATCAGCCATTTGGTAGACTGCTATTAATTTGAATGTTAAAAGACCTTATTTCCCGAAACTATTGATAAATACTGTATATACACATATATATCATTATCAATAACATTTTTTTGGCCATAGCTGGCTTATTAGCTAAAATCATGTCAAAGAATGCATTTTTCATGTGTGCCCATATAGAGCATATGCATACTCTAGGATGACTATGACATTTTTTGGAGGTCAACTCTTCAGCTAAATCGTAGACACAAACACCTCGCATGTCAGCTTAGCTCCGCTGAGTAAACAGAAGCCCTGTGAGTCCGTCATTTCTTTTCACTCCTGTGTGGCAGAATGCTACAATCTCAGAAACGATGCACACACACACACACGCACACACACACACACAACAGCAGGCTTAATGTCAATGAGCCATATCTGCCTGCACTGCCTCCTCCACCTCACTCTCCGCACAAATGCCAGAGGTCACTCTTTTCATTCAGGCAGAAATCAAAATGATAATGGCGGCTTGTTAAAAATTCTATTTGGATGTGCACATAGGCTACATCAAAAGGTGCTGACATGGAGTGGTTTGGGGTGCAGAGGGGTGTTAGCGATGTGGTTTACTGATAGCGCACATCAAAGCTATAGAGAGAGTGGAATATGGGGAGGGGGTTGGTGGGACGCAATCACTATGTTCTTGGGCTGTTATAGTCAGCAAATGAAAATATACCAGGTGCAATTTTACCATTAATGCCTTGATATTTTAAAAAGAGCTATTTACCATGAAAAAAAAAAAAAAACACTCGGAGTCCATCATATCCGTCTAAATCAAACTGATGCAGTGGATGCAGTTTGGAAAATTATAAATGATAGCCAGAGAGAGTAAAAAAACACGCAGAAAGAGAAATAAAGGCAATCATTTAAATAAGTAGTGGACCATTTATCAATGTGAGCATCACAAGGCCACTTCAGGAGACAATCAGGGAGCAGGGATTTGCAAAAATTGGGACAGTCGGCTCTATTTTTGCATCACATATAGTCAACTTTTAAATGCTTCATCGCTAAACAATAACAGACATCCCAATACTCCCGAAGTTCCAAGAGTCTCCTGCATCTGCCTAGAGACTCCTGAATGTTGCAAACGAATGATCATCTTCCATAAAACAACAGTCGGCTCCATTTTTGCATCACATATGTAAGGCTGTTTTTTTTAACTACAGCGGTTCTGAACTGCAGTTCTGCCGAATGACTAAAAGTTATCAGTATGATGGTAAAAAACTGTACATTCTAGTCAAAACCATCCTTCTGCAATTTTATACCAAAAGCGGAAATAAGGGCAGTATTAATAGCTTTAAATGTGGGAGAGCGTTGCTATTATGTGATTATATTGTATTGCAATATGGAGCCCTTAAATGTTGATGTTAAATCAAAAGTAATTGACAAATACTTGAAAATGAGATGATTTAATGACAATAATTCTCTACGGTTACAACTGAATTAGTTACAAATAACTATATGAAACAATAAAACATGAAATGACAAAAACATATGATAATAATTGTACCCAGCTTAAATGTAAATTAAAGTTACCTGAGAGAGAGAGAGAGAGAGAGAGAGAGAGAGAAAGGGAGAGAGAGGGGGAGGGAGAGCGATAGAGAGAGAAAGAGCAGGAGATGCCAAGGGCCAGAGCAGGAGAAGAAAGAGCCCAGAGCTGTGTTTTCCCACCTATTTGTAACTTTCTTGACCATGTGACCAAAGCCTAAATACTGAGACATTCAAACTGACCAATCAACACGTGACTACATCATCAAACCCCCACAGTCCACAAAGCAGCTCCTGATTTCATCAGGAATTTGTGTTAGTTCTCTTTGGTGAAAAACACATGTTCTGCCATATAAACAAATGCATATAATAATTTTCATCCCTACACATATAATCAACTTTTTAATGCTTCATCACTAACAATAACAGACATCCCAATACTCCCGAAGTTCCAAGAGTCTCCTGCATCTGCCTACAGACTCATGAATGTTGCAAACGAATGATAATCTTCCGTAAAATTGCAGTCGGCTCCATTTTTGCATCACATACAGTCAACTTTATAATGCTTCATCGCTAAACGACAGACATCCCAATACTTACTGAAGTTCCGAGAGTCTCCTGCATCTGCCTAGAGACTCCTGAATGTCGCAAACGAATGATAATCTTCCGTAAAATTGCAGCCGGCTCCATTTTTGCATCACATATAGTAAACTTTTTAATGCTTCATCGCTAAACAATAACAGACATCCCAATACTCCTGAAGTTCCAAGAGTCTCCTGCATCTGCCTATAGACTCCTGAATGTTGCAGACAAATGATAATCTTCCATAAAATTGCAGTCGGCTCCATTTTTGCATCACATACAGTCAACTTTATAATGCTTCATCGCTAAACAACAGACATCCCAATACTCACAGAAGTTCCGGGAGTCTCCTGCATCTGCCTAGAGACTCCTGAATGTCGCAAACGAATGATAATCTTCCGTAAAATTGCAGCCGGCTCCATTTTTGCATCACATACAGTCAACTTTTTAATGCTTCATCGCTAAACAATAAGACATCCCAATACTCACTGAAGTTCCGGGAGTCTCCTGCATCTGCCAAGAGACTCAAGAATGTCGCAAACGAATTATAATCTTCCGTAAAATTGCACGCCCCCTAACCACCCCTCAAACCTCAACGCCCCCACCAACCCCACCCCTTGCTCTTCAAATACGTCACGCAAACGCACCCCTCCCAACCCACCCAATGATAATCTTCCATAAAACTTCAGTCGGCTCCATTTTTGCATCACATATATACAACTTTTTAATGCTTCATCACTAACAATAACAGACATCCCGATACTCACGAAAGTTCCGGTAGTCTCCTGCATCTGCCTAGAAACTCCCGAATGTTGCAAACGAATGATAATCTTCCATAAAATTGCAGTCGGCTCCATTTTTGCATCACATATAGTCAACTTTTTAATGCTTCATCGCTTGGAGTGTTCAATAAAACAATATACTTTTGGAACTTTTTTGCACTCAAAAGAAGACCAAACATGCACTTTTAAAGTATATCGGGGCCTTTATGGTGCACTTACACTAGTTTCCTTGTACTGACCCTGGGTGTGGTAGTTCACTAGTTACACTAGTCAAGCAACCCACACTTTGGGGGCCAAATACGCCCAGGCATTGCCTAATTAATGTTCAGATCATCTAGTCTGAGCACACCTTTAATGTACCAGCATTATGTCCACACCATCCAACTTTCTATCTCTTTTAACTATATTGACAATGCAGCCAAATAGACACAGAGTTGGATCCTCCACAGATCCTTTGTGCTCAAATATAAGGAAGAACAAAAATATAGAAGGATATTCTGTTTTACCTAATGGCTCTGGAGGAAAAAGAAAACAAGTAAAGCAAAAGATGTTCTGACTGAAGAAGTTCAACTGTGAATTTCCATTTGCAAGTAGCGGAGTCAATTCAAGGCACACACAGGAAAGAGGCGATACTCTTTCCGCTGTTCATATTTCTTTAATAGTGTTTATCTGAAATAACCATGGAGAGCTGCCTGCTTAAGGCAAATCAACCCAACGAAGAAGACGGTCTTCGTGCAGACAGTCTATGTGGACCCTGATAACGTAACAGCTAAAAACTGAAGAATATTTCCACATTGAAAAATACGGAAAAACTGAAGAATAATTTAGTGGCGAGGTTAAGTAGAGGTTTGAGGGTTTGTTTGCTTGAGCCTGTAGTTCTAAGGCTAACAAAGGAGTCAGAAACATAACACTTGGCACTTGGGAAAATAGTCATCAAGGTCAGTCTTTCACAACACTGTTCTCGGACAGCCCCAATGCAATCCACTTTTTGGAAGTCTCTTATATAAAACACAAATAACAACTGGAACAACTGATCTAGCCACTGAAATTCTTTCCACCGAAGCCAAGGAGGTTTCTCGTAGACATCGCATTACCTTAAAGTGAGCTTTGAAGTAAAGCACAGTATGCATATATGGTTAGGTGGATGTACTGCTGACGTTTCCCACACGCACAGGGTTTAAGAACGTATTTGTCTTCCCCTCGCATCATTCGGCACTCAGCATTGTTGCATTATAATCGCATTACTCTTTCATAACCGAGATCTGATCCACTTAAGGTATCCGCCGCATGATAAAGCCAGCGCAGCAACGGCCTTTCCTGATGGGCGATACCAAATACTGCATGGTCTCTCATTTCATTAGCTATTCTATGAATTTCCAATTAGGCTGAGGGCAACTAGACAGAGCTTTCAGGTCTTTTATCACAGGGGACGAGCAGGTACT
Source organism: Danio albolineatus (assembly GCA_903798035.1). Classification (NCBI taxonomy): domain Eukaryota; kingdom Metazoa; phylum Chordata; class Actinopteri; order Cypriniformes; family Danionidae; genus Danio; species Danio albolineatus. Next base: position 3,816,459 of record CAIGQQ010034334.1, read on the forward strand.
CTTACAAAGTACAGCTCCTGTGCACCTTTGTTAGAGGAAGGGCATTGTCTGGGAGGAAAAGCATGCCAAACGTGAGCCGCTGTACCCTCTGTGTATTCCATTAAGAGTAAAAGGATAGTGCAGATAATGAGAATCCACATCGGCCGAGCCAAACACCTAGACAATACTGGAAGGAAGAGGCTTCATATCAAAGCAACTTTTTTTTCTTGCTTTACCTCTCTTTCTTCTCTTTTCCTCATCTATCTGCTCTGATTTGGTTTGTGCTGGTTCCATGCCATAACAATCCTCTGGACAAAAAAAAAAACGGCAGCCTTCCTCTGATTATTAATAAACCTTAAGGCAGGCATCATTATTTTTTCAGCTAGTCCTATTTTGTAATGCACAGACAACACCTTTATACCTTTCCCAGGGGCCCGAGCTCCCCATCTCTCTGTGATCTTATTAGCATCCCATCTCCTCCTGCCTGCTGACCAAACTGCATTGCTATGCACTTTCTGTCTCTCTGACCTCTGTGTGGATGGAATTCATTTGGCCCTTCCGTCTTCTCCTTCTTCGGGCTGATTTGGCTTAAGCAGGCGGCTGGCCGTGGTTATTTGAGATAAACACTATTAAAGAAATATGGACAGTGGGAAGAGGATGGAGGATAAAAGAGTTGGGATATAGCTGCGCTTCAAAGAAGACTCATCAGCTGCTTATTACGTCCTGAATGCTGATGCGCGGCTGATTTGGTCATGTTTACTTTATACGTCTGCAAGTTTTGAATGCCTTTTCTTCCCGAAAGGCTTAACCTTGACGATAATTATAAAACCGGTCCATATAATGCATATTTTACTTTCTTAAATTAAAAAAAAGGTTAAGAAAAAGAAAAATGTTAAGGTAAGGTAATGTGGAACAGAGCAGCTTTTCTTACTGGTATACACTGCCGGATGTCCTTGGTACAGCGTAAAGAATGTCAACATCATTACTGAGACACAAAATCAGAGGGTCAAAAGAGAAACAGGTTGTGAACCAATTCATTAATAATCTGAAATAGTTTGTACTATTTATCATGACAAAGTGTGTTTGAGGTTTTATGCATGCAATTTATTTTTGAATCTCTGAATGGCAGTGACTTAAATGGATAGTTTGTCGAAAAAGGACAATGTGCTGTTAATTCACCCACCCTGAGGTCATCTAAGACGCAGGGGACTATTTTGATTTGTTCACTAGAAGATTAGATTCTTAGCTGAAACCACAATCTTTGATGATTCATAAAATGATAGTTGATAACTGCTTTCTTCAGTTAAACAAAGAGAAAACTGAAGTCATTGCATTTGGGAACAGAGATGAGGTTCTCAAGGTAAATGCGTACCTTGGCTCTAAGGGTCATACAACGAAAAATAAGGTCAAGAATCTTGGGGTGACTCTGGAGTCAAAGCAGTCAGTAAATCAGCATACTATCATCTCAAAAACATTGCAAGAATTAGATGCTTTGTTTCCAGTGAAGACTTAGAGAAACTTGCTCATGCTTTTATCAGCAGCAGGGTGGATTACTATAATGGGCTCCTTACTGGCCTTCCCAAAAAGACAGTCAGACAGTTGCAGCTCATTCAGAACGCTGCGGCAGGATTCTGACCAGAACCAGGAAATCAGAGCACATCACACCTGTCCTCAGGTCTTTACACTGGCTCCCAGTTACATTCAGACTAGATTTTAAAGTATTACTACTTGTCTATAAATCACTAAATGGCCTAGGAGTTCAATACATTACAGATATGCTCATTGAATACAAACCTAATAGATCACTCAGATCATTAGGATCACAGAAACTAGAAATTCCAAGAGTTCAGTCAAAACAGGGTGAATCCACCTTCAGCTACTGCACCCCTCACTGCTGGAATCAGCTTCCAGAAATGGTCACATGTGCTCCAACATTAGACACATTCAAATCAAGACATCTGTTTAGCTGTGCCTTTACTGAATGAGCACTGTGCTACGTCCGACAGATCACACTATTATGTCTTTCTTTTCTTTTTCATGCTTTTATAACTTGTTTTAACTCATTTTAATCTGTTTTAATCTGTTTTTTTATTATTTGTTTTTATTTTCTTATACTTCAATTTTATTCCTGTTTATGTAAAGCACTTTGAATTGCCACTGTGTATGAAATGTGCTATATAAATAAACTTGCCTTGCCGGCATGGTAAGATACTGTATGCTTGCACTGTGCAGTTACTCCACACTCAGTTAGAGTCAACCAGAGAGACTGAATGCGTCATGCTGGGGCGTACCATGTCCCATTTTTACATTATTTTCTAGAAGGCGCAAAGCAATGCAAACAGATGCAGTGGGTAGCACAATTGCCTCACAGCAAGAAGGTCGCTGGTTCGAGCACCGGCTGGGTCAGTTGGCGTTTCTGTGTGGAGTTTGCATGTTCTCCCTGTGTCGTGTGGGTGTCCTCCGGGTGCTCTGGTTTCGCGCACAGTCCAAAGACATTCAGTATAGGTGAATCAAATAAGCTAAGTTGGCCGTAGAGCAGGCATGTCCAGACTTGGTCCTGGAGGGCCGGTGTCCTGCAGATTTTAGCTCCAACTTGCCTCAACACACCTGCAAGGATGTTTCTAGAAAGCCTAGTAAGAGCTTGATTAGCTAGCCCAGGTGTGTCTGATTGTGGTTGGAACTAAACTTTGCAGGACACCGGCCCTCCAGGACCGAGTTTGGACATCCCTGCCGTAGAGTATGTGTGTGAATGCAAGAGTGTATGGCTGTTTCCCAGTGTTGTGTTGGGGCTGGAAGGGAATCTACACTGTAAAAGCGCTATACAAATAAAGATGAATTGAATTGAATTGAAAGTTTATGAGCATCAAAGGTGGCTGATCTGTTCGGCGAAATATTTGACTTCATGTCACTGCATCCCAAACGACTAAAATGATATAACTCTGCTAATCTCCACCGTGCTGTGCTGAGCGAGAGCACTTCTTAAACTGAACAGCGCATCAACGATGACGTAAGCGTGCTCAGACTCGAATGCAATGTCAGTGCGGGCTGCCGGGGGAGACCGAAGGGGGAACAAGCATTCTTCGGCCCGGTTAAAGCAGTGTACAGTGTGAGTACGCCCTTAGAAAGTAATACACACCCAAGTTTGCATCACCACCTCGAGTGTGCGTTTTTATTTTAATTATTTACAGGTTCCCAGCTAAAAAATTTAGGTTGTGAGAACGTTCTCATAACGTTATCTGTAACATTCCTAGAATGTTAAAATGTCCAGTTTGCTTAATGTTGCTAGAATGTTTTTTTTTATGGTCAGCGTAACGTCCTTACAACGTTTTCAAAACCATTACAAGAACATTTTTTATGAACATTGTGAAAACGTTCATCAAGTATAAATAATGTCCTGAAGACGTTTCCAAGAACTTTGTTATAAAAATGTTTTTCCGTAACATTATGATAACTTTCATCAAGTACAAATAATGTCCTAAAGACGTTCCAAGAACTTTGTTCTAACAACATTTTTACCAACGTTACAAGAACGTTAATAACGTTATGAAAACATTCTAAAAACGTTTCATTGGTAACGTTCTGTGCTAACATTTCTACAACTTTTAAAGAACGTTAGTGAATGTTCTGGAAACGTTCTGGGTTGGTATTAATTATTGCTTACAGTACATACAAAACAAACACTTTTTAAACACAATCCAAGCAGCAACGATTAGATTTATTCCCCAGCAGTCGACAAGTAGCATAAGAAGATCACAGAAAGTAAAGGAAGCCATGAGCTGCTCTGTAAAGGACTCTGGGCTTGATGAGGTGCAGCAGTTGAATGATATACAGAGGCGAGCTCGGGCGAGAGCTGTCCATTAGTTACAGGGTCCTGTAATGTTGGGACTGCAGTACATTATTTTCAAATGCATCAGTCAGCGCTGTGCAGTACAGATAAATTCTAATGTCTCGGATCTGTAATGCATACTCTCACCGCTGCTGTATTACGCGATGGGTTAGAAGGGCAGAGCGGGAGATGGGGAAAAAAATGTAATTTATTTTTCACTGTGGCCAGTGTTCTACCCATTAGCTTCAAACGTGAGATAAGTTATAGCTTTTAACAAGCACCTTTAGCCAGCAGAGCACGCTGCACACAATGCCGTGGCGCTGAAAATGAGATTTAGAGGTAAAGAGAGCGAGGGAGAGGTAGAGGTCAATGATGACCCCATGTATGGTCCCCAAGTGTGACATGGCACAAGGACAAACATCGTCATACTGATGAGTTCAATAACATCCAGAACAATAAGAAAAAATACTCACAGTACCTAAATACACAACATGGCGACTGTTATGTAAACTGAATGGTTGCTAGGGTACTGCAAGAGTTAAATATTCATTCATTCATTTTCTTTACGTCTTAGTCCCTTTATTAATCAGGGGTCGCCACAGTGGAATGAACCACCAACTTATCCAGCTTGTTTTACACAGCGGATGCCCTTCCAGCTGCAACCTATCACTGGGAAACATCCATACGCACTCATTCACACACATACACTACGGCCAAGTTAGCTTACCCAATTCGCCTACTGTATAGCGCATGTCTTTGGACTTGTGGGGGAAACTGGAGCACCCGGAGGAAACCCATACAAACACTGGGAGAACATGCAAACTCCACACAGAAATGCCAACTGACCCAGCTGATGCTCAAACCAGTGACCTTCCTGCTGTAAGACGATTGTGCTACCCATTGCGCCACCGTGACGCCTGAGTTAAATATTCATTTTCTTTTCGGCTTAGTCCCTTTATTAACCTGGGGTCACCCCAGTGGAATGAACTGCCAATTTATCAAGCATATGTTTTACACAGCGAATGCCCTTCCGGCTGCAACCCATCACTGGGAAACATCCATACACACTCATTCACAAACATACAGTACACTACGAACAATTTAGCTTACCCAATTCACCTATAGCGCATGTCTTTGGACTTGTGGGGGAAACTGGAGCACCTGGAGGAAACTCACATGAACACCGGGAGAACATGCAAACTGACTGCTGATGCTCGAACCAGTGACCTTCTTGCTGTAAGGTGATTGTGCTACCCACTGCGCCACCATGACGCCCGAGTGAAATATTACTTTATTTTAAAAAATAATAATACAATTCACAGATAACTGTGCAGGTTATTATTTGTTTGCACCTTGTTATTCAGAGGAGCCCACTGCTCATGCTATAATGGTGCCTTTCTTAAATTTTCATTTGAAATGATAAAATAAGCAAATACATTTGAAGGCATTAAGTCAGATATGTCAGGGTTGTCCTCAATTGGTTGAATTTAATTATAGAGCTGAATTCATTTCTTTCCGTCATTCATTTCTTTCTTCTAAAAAAGCTTCCTCTTTTATTACCTTTTGGAAGTGGCATCTCAAGGTCACCAAGGTCTCAAGGTGGAAGGACCATGCAGTGCAACAAACACGAAGGACGAGAAAAAAACTAAAACAAAAAAGAATGTTTTAACTGTTTTATCATATTTTTTTCCCAAACATTTCTTTTTATTCATTTATTCATTCGGTGTGTCCCAAATCGCATACTTATGCACTATTCTAAGCCATTTTGTAATATAAATAGTTTGAGTAGTGCATTCACACTGAAAACTCTAAAAGTAATAAGTGCACTTTAAATACCCGGATGATGCACTCATTCCACCGGTAAAATAAAGTGTGGAATGATGGACACTTCACACACAAAACGGCCGCGGCTTTGCTCACGTAGCGGAAGAGGTGGAGCTATCATTTTCAGGTGGAGCTCATTTTCAAAAATTGCTGCTGATAAAAAACACAGGGAGAACTCCGCACAGAGATGCCAAATGACTCAGCCGAGGCTCGAACCAGCGACCTTCTTGCTGTAAGGCGATTTTGCTACCCACTGCGCCACCGTTATGCCTGGCGCTTATTTTGCATAACTTTATTTATTTTGGATTGTAAAAGCAAAAAAAAAAAACGAAAGTGATTATAGGGCCTCGTGATGTTGAATGCGGTTATATTCATGGCAGGTATTATTTGGTACTTTCACCAATTTGGCAACCGCTTGGAAATTCCGCTTAGTAAAAGCTCCATTTGGTGTGTAAGTGCAGAACTGCATAGTGTATATAGTGCCATTTGGTACGCATCTAACCATTTTCTCTTCAGCTTAGCCCTTTTATTAATCTGTTGTCACCACAGCGAAATGAACCGACAACTTATCCAGCATACGTTTTACACAGCGGATGCCCTTCCAGCTGCAACCCATGTAGGGCCAGACGGAATCTGCGGACATTTTTTGCTATTTGTGCCGAGTATTTTGTTAAAAATTTATGGATTTATGCGGAATGATTTTGCGAGTATCATAACTAAAACCTTTCTAAAAAAAAATACCTTTTTAACTTTTATTTAATGTTAACAATGCCAATCCAATTAGATACACGTTATTTGGTAAACAAAGCAAGTATCTTGTATAAAATATTGGCTAAAAGACACAAAATATTACTTTAAAAACTCTATTATAAATAAATCATATGAATATTTTCAAATTAGTCAATATTATTACTAAAATTAATTTAAAAACTGAATAAATATAAATTTACACACATTTACACAAGTAAATAAACAGAATCAATGATGGGCTAAAAATTTGCAAAACTCTGCGGAATTCTGCGTGCACAGATTCTGTGTTGGCCTACCTATCACTGGGAAACATCCATACACAATCATTCCCACACATACACTACAGACAATTTAGCTTACCCAATTGACCTATAGTATTTGGACTGTGGGGGAAACCAGACCACCCGGAAGAACCCACACGAACACAGGGAGAACACGCAAACACCACACGGAAATGCCAACTGATCCAGCCGAGGCTCGAACTAGTGACCTTCCTGCTGTGAGGGGATTGTGCTACCCACTGTGCCACCATGCAGACCTCTAACACACCTCCTTTTCAGACCAGCACACCCATGAGTCCACAAAATGGCGCAAATTGAGTCGCTATTTAAACAAAGACACACAAAACGTGAAAATAACGGTTGCGCTGGTCTGAAAATAGCAACAAATCGCGCCATGCATGTCTTGCACCTTGTTGAGCTGTGTGTATGATAGGGTCCGACATGTTTATATGATATTCAGCAAACAAATGAGTCCTTATTTATGTATAATTTATCCATAACACAAATACTGCAGGGCCCTTTTTTTCCCCCTCAGATGACTAACCAGAGGTCATATTACATCTCTGGGAATCACGTTGTGTTCGGCAGACTTCCAGTGGAAGAGCGAGACACTGAACTGAACTGCTGTCCCCGAGTCTGACAGCTGACATCATCCCACTGTCTGCCAGAGCGAATCTCCTATGTGTGCATGCATGGACTGAGGCCAAGGTTATCACAGCATAACCCACAGGCAACAATTTGACAGTCTATTAGTAAGTATTCAGTGAATGATGAAACCGACATGGTCAGCTTTAAGTTAATGATTCATACTCGACAGAGCTCGCTTCTAATTCACTTCCCTCTAAACCGAACGTTTGAGAAAAGAACAGAAAAAAGCCCTATTAGATCTGTAAGAGATAAACGGGCCTTTCAATCAAAGGCAGTTCTAGCAGCACTGCATACATCTTAGTGTCGATTATTGACAAGTGACTAATTAGTTGTGCCCTTTTTAAGCCTTTCTCTTAGTTTGGAGCTGTTTAAATATGCTAAATCAATAGCAGCTCTAATGCATTAGCATCGTCTGTGAACATGGAGTCTAGTCACATAGCAAAGTGCATCTATCAAAGAAATTAAGACTTTCCCTCAAATTAACGGTTTAATATTGTGATCTTCACTGGATACGAAGCAGCAATTCAAAAAAATCAACTAACATTTTATACGAAAACATTACAGATGGTAGCGTGGTGGCGCAGTAGGTAGTGCTGTCGCCTCACAGTAAGAAGGTCGCTGGTTCGAGCCTCGGCTGGGTCAGTTGGCGTTTCTGTGTAGAGTTGGCATGTTCTCCCTGCGTTCGTATGGGTTTCCTCCGGGTGCTCCGATTTCCTCCACAGTCCAAAGAAATGTGGTATAGGTGAATTGGGTAGGCTAAATTGTCCGTAGTGTAAGTGTGTGAATGAGTGTTTATGGATGTTTCCCAGAGATGGGTTGCAGCTGGGAGGGCATCCACTGCGTAAAACATGCTGGATAAGTTGGTGGTTCATTCCACTGTGGCGACCCCAGATTAATAAAGGGACTAAGCCAAAAGGAAAATGAATGAATGAATGAATATCACAGATGTTGTTCATTGATGATATCGCTACAGTACATTTAAACTTATATTCAATCTTAAGCTCACTGTTATGCAATAGAACCTCGCAGATCTACTGTGGGACGTTATGTCCGGGTTAACAAAAAAAAAGAAAATGGCTTGACCCGAAGATGTAAAAAAAAGGTGAATTTTATTTACAGTGCACCATAAAATGTCCACTAAATACAGTCCAAAAAAAAACCCCAAAAAACTTCAAAGTATCAAAACAACATGACAAAATAGCAAAAGAAAGTAACAAAACCTAAATATAAATCTAAATAAATACAAACGAGTATCTGCGGTATACAAGCAAAAGGTCGCTCACGGCTCAACGATAGCACGCTCGCTGACTTGGTTAGACTAGTCCCCCAACTGAGGTCTGGCTTCCTCCTTAAATAGTTCAGACCCCGCCCCTACCTGGAGGATACCATTAACAGATAAGTATACATTTTTATAACTCTTTGGTGTCATTAACATAGTGTAACATGTAACTCAAACAGAAAACCCAATGTTTTTAAACTGTAAGTCAAACAATGCCAAAAACACAAATATAAACAGTTACTGCCTTTCTTCATTACAGATTTAAATCTCATGATCCCCCTACTAGGCATGGGAGGATAACCGTTTTCAAGGTACACCGCGGTTTGGAAAAGTCAAGGTTTTTTATACCGCCAAAATTTTCTGCTTTACCGTTCCTAAGGTATGTGCAATATTTTTAATTACATTTTTCTTTTTCTTTTTTTAGGTGTAAATTGTAAAGAAAACTGTGTTTTTTAAACAAATGAAGACCGCAGAAGTCAATGATTCACTTGAACTATTTAGCCTGCCATGTTTACTGCCCCAAAATATTTCAAATGTTTCTCAAAATAAAATATATTGTGTTCAAAGGGGAAAAAGGTTTAGTTTTTTAGCCAGACATTTAAAAAGAATATATTTTAGAGCAGCAAACACAATACCGTCATACCGTAATATTCTAATCCCAGGTTATCATATCATCAGAATCTTATACCGGCTCCCTACACAAAACAGTAATGGTTTAGTCAAACTTTGACCACGTTGTGCCACCATGGCACGGCCATGACGTCATAAGAGTATGCCAATCACTCGCTCGGTTCAGCCGGCACAATGAAAAAGTCCAACTACTCCCGTACATTCAAAGACGACAAAACATTAAACAGGGATGTTTGTGTGATATATCTAGAAAAATGTATGCAGTAATAATGTGGAAAGTGTATGGAAGTGTCCATATGTCCTCAGCATTCGTGTGCACCCGATCTCTGATGACCCAACAGTAGAAAGTAAACGGAAGTAAGTGACGGTGTGTTTGTGTTTGTGTGTGTGTACGTGTTTTTGAGACATGTCAGGACACAAATCTGTATAATGACACTGTTATTACAAAAAGGAGATGAAATATGAGGACATTGGTGACGTCCTCTTTCTCAAAAAGCTTATAAATCAGACAGAATGAGTTTAATCAGAGAGTAAAGCTGCACACAGGCTCTTGTGATGGTTGGGTTTAGGGGTGTGGTGGGGGGCGGGCAATATAATATACTGTTTGGGCAGTATAAAATGAATGGAAACCTATGTAGTGTACCCACTTTTCACAAAAACAAACGTGTGTGTATGTGTTTGCATATGTATGTGTGTGTGTGTGCGCCAGTACTGCCGTTCCCAGCGATGAAGATTAGTTCTTCACACTTACAGTATATTCTAAGTATATTCACTTTAGGTCAGTGGTTTCTAAAATGGGGGTCGGGGCACCTTGAGGGGGTAACGGGACAATGAGAATGGGTGGCTTGGTCATTTCCAAAAATCAAATTTAATTAAACTATTAGAATTATCATATTTTGACCATAAAATTGTAGATAGGAGTTAATAGAAGTTCTACACCTCCATCATTGAATCAGTCGTCTGCACTTTAAAAACTGTCTGATTTAGCTCAGCTACCAAATCTGACCTTCGAAGACTACGTCGAATAATTCGGACTGCTGAGCGAATAATTGGTACAACCCTCCCTTCTCTCCAAGAACTGTACTTATCCAGAGCGAGCAGAAGGGCTGCCAAAATCACTCTGGACCCCTCACACCCAGCACACTGCCTCTTCGAACTTATACCTCCTGGTCGACGCTACAGAGCACTGCGCACCAGAACAGCCCGACACAGAAACAGTTTCTTTCTTCTATTTCGTCCTATCTCTGTAATTCTGTTGCACTGTAGAAGCTCTGTCACGAAAACAAATTCCTCGTATGTGTGAACATACCTGGCAATAAAGCTCTTTCCGATTCTGATTCTGATAATAGTTACATAAAAATCAGTAAGCCAATAAAAAGCCATCAAAAAGATTAGATTTCATTTAAATGCTAACAAAAAGCCAAACAACAATAATAAAACAAGATCGCTTGATGCTGCTCACACTAAAATTAGCACACACTGCCCCTGCGTGTATACATGTATGTACAGTATTCATGAGGACATCACCTCCCTTCAGGGTAAATGAGGAAACATGGTCATTTCGGGCTTAAGCCTTTTCCTTTCTCCTCATTTCGTGCCAGCTCTGTTTACCAGCATCAATGAATTATGGAGGGGCCTACAAGATGCTCTTAATTACAGATCTGCCAAGCGATGTGAATTATTCAAGCCTTTGCTTATGTAGGCGTTTATGCCGGGCCATAGTTAACATAACTGCCTAACCAAGCATCAGATATCCTCTGGGGCATCTATGGGTTTGCAGGTCCTCCTATACGCTCATGCAGGTGCAATACGCTGGATGAAGACACATGGGAGCACATGGGTTTTTCCATTTAGCAGATGGAGAGCAGAGAAATGGGAATGAGGTCACACACTGCGTATGAACTGAAACGCAGTGTAGCGTCCAGTCAGCAGTGGCTGTTATCATGCTAATATCTGCTCGGTTGTGATACTTTAGTGGACTCCTTACTTGCACTGACAGATAACTTCACTGAAAAGAATTATGTCGCCTTACGAGATGCCCAGTCCCTTCATGATTTCGCCCCAAAAATTCAGATTTTTGCTAATAAAATGATTTTGTGACAAGTTTTTGCTGTGAATATATACATAAATGTACACATCGTAATTCATTATTCCAACACAGGCTCTTTGTGAAAATGTAGTCCCACGAATGTTTCTGGAGACCGCACATTACGTGGTTAGAGGTACGTATGGCTGCGTTTCATTTTTTAAACGGACGCTACGAGGCGGTGTGACGCCGTTAAAGTTAATTCAAAGGTTACCGGAAATTAATTCTACTCACTTGAAAAGAGTTTTGAACTCAGTGTTGCTGTGTGAAGCTGTTGATACTGTTTGTGGAGTTGTTCAATGTCCCTCTGCTAGGATTTTAAGAGATTGAAAATGACGTGACTGAGGTCGCTGTTTTGTGTTTCTCTTCAGTAATTCTGCTTGTTAACAGCAGGTGTTCATCATTAATGCTCAATCAAGACTTAATTAATCACTTAAATACCTCATTACTTCAACACAATAGGAATAAGTTTACAGTACTCATATAGATTAGTTTTTGAACTAAAATAGTTTTTAGCAATCGGTTTACTCAAACTATTTGATTTGCCTTGACATATTGGGTTTTACAGTACTCAATTAAGTTATCTTAATTAATTGAGTTTTTCTGTGCTCAAATTGTTTCGGGTACTCAAATTAATTAAGTTCACAGTACTCATTAGTATTAGTTTTTGAACCTATATGATTTGTTGCAATCAGCTTCCTCAAATGGTTTGAGTTACCTTAACTTATTAGGTTTTACAGTGTATATACACTCAAAAAATGATTGCTGTGAGGCGATCGTGCTACCCACTGCACCACCCTGACGCCCCCAGATCCTATTTTAACATCAGGAAAAGAGACTTTTAATTGTTTATTTAACACCAATATGACTGTGGACATACAGTTCTGTCTAAACAGCTTCCAAAAGTTGATTTTGCAATGCCCTTTAAAAAAATCTAAATTTCATGACTACTGAACTCAATCTCGTCGAAAAAAATGTGACATTTATGCGAAATCATCTAAAAGAGTTTCTTGCATGTTTGACCACACTTTTAAAAGCAGAAGTGACTTGAGAGAGTGTTGCTAAAACATGTTCAATTGGATCTGAAACAGATGCACATGAAACTGGCAAAATGTTATTATGTTGTTTGTCGAATGCAGCAGGGTAGTTAAGAAAGGTGAGTGACACTAAAATGTAATAATGCTCAAATTTGAAAATAATGTACCTCCTACACAAAACCTACCCTAACCCGACTGATAGTGTTAGCAAAGCAAACAGGAGATAAAAACGCATTTGCTGAACAAACCGTGCTATTTTATCTGGCATCTACAAACCTACGAGCTCTTTTATCACAAACTCATGCTTCACAGGTCTCTCTCCATTGATAAACAGTACAGAACGATTGGGTAAATATGTTTATTCATTTAGAAATAAGTCAAGTCATGATGTTTATTGATGGATCTGTGAATCATTGACTATGTTTACATAACGGCATACCACAAGGATCAGTTTTAGGTCCAATATTGTTTATAATTTATATTAATGATATGTGTAAGATATCAGAGTTGTCTAAGTTTGTTTTATTTGCAGATGATACAAGTATTTTTTTTGTTCTGGGGATAATTTACCAAAACTTATGGAGTTGATTAAAACAGAAATTAATCAATTGAAATTGTGGTTTGACGTAAACAAATTGTCATTAAATATAAGTAAAACAAAGGTTATGTTATTTGGGAAATTAAAAAGTAGTCATAATATAGATTTACAAATTGATAATGAAGTTATAGAAAGAGTATATGCAATTAGGTTTCTTGGTGTTATTTTGGATCATAAAATTAGTTGGAAACCGCAAATAAATAATGTGATATCAAAATTAGCAAAAACAGTAGCAATAGTGTATAAAGCAAGATCTATCCTGGATAATAAATCAATGTATGTATTATATAACACACTTATGTTGCCATATATGAGCTGTTGTGTTGAAATTTGGGGGGACACATATAAATCTAATTTACAATCCTTATGTACAATACAGAAAAAAGTAATTAGACTGATAGACAATGTGGGGTATTTGGAGCATACAAATCCTTTATTTTTTAAATTGTAGATATTTAAGTTCAATGATTTGGTTAAATTTAAAACAGCACAATTTATGTTTAAAGCTAGGAATAAATTACTGCCGAAATGCATACAAAGGTTTTTTGAAGAAAGACAAGGGGGATATAATCTGAGAGAAGAACTACATTTATTGAAAACAAGGACAACTTAAAAAGTTTGTGTATGTCTGTATGTGGTGTGAAATTATGGAACAGTCTAGAACAGGATATTAATAAATTTAAAAAGTTGTATAAATACATATTATTAAAGGCATATTTCAAATTACATCCACCCGGAGGAAACCCACGCGAACACAGGGAGAACATGCAAACTCCACACAGAAATGCCAACTGACCCAGCCGAGGCTCGAACCAGCGACCTTCTTGCTGTGAGGCAACAGCACTACCTACTGCGCCACCATGTCACCTCAAAGCACTTGATGTGTGGTCCAAATCCAATCCTCCCTCCAATCTTCAGTGCTAAATTCACCCTCACGCTTCATCATAACATTACAACTCATGAGACAACTCAACGAGAAATCTCGTCGCGATTAAGCCTCGAGAGATACTATAGCACAAGATCTCGTCACATCCCTAATACTTAATATTTCCTTCATTCATTCATTTTCTTTTCGGCTCAGTCCCTTTATTAATCTGAGGTTGCCACAACGGAATGAACCACCAACTTATCCAGCATTTGTTTTATGCAGCGGATGCCCTTCCAGCCGCAACCCATCTATGGGAAACATCCATACATTCTCATTTACACACATACACTACGGACAATTTAGCTTACCCAATTCACCTGTACCGCATACTGTATCTTTGGACTGTGGGGGAAACCGGAGCACCCGGTGGAAACTCACGCTACCACGGGGAGAACATGCAAACTCCACACAGGAATGCCAACTGACCCAGCCGAGGCTCGAACCAGCGACCTTCTTGCTGTGAGGTGACAGCACTACCTACTGCGCCACTGCGTCGCCTCAAAGCACTTGATGTGTGGTCCAAATCCAATCCTGCCTCCAATCTTCAGAGCTAAATTCACCCTCACGCTCCATCATAACATCACAACTCATGAGACAACTCAACGAGAAATCTCGTCGCGGTTTAGCCTCGAGAGATACTATAGCACGAGATCTCGGCACATCCCTAATACTTAATATTTCATTCATTCATTAATTTTCTTTTCAGCTTAGTCCCTTTATTAATCCGGGGTCACCACAACGGAATGAACCGCCAACTTATCCAGCATTTGTTTTACGCAGCGGATGCCCTTCCAGCCGCAACCCATCTCTGGGAAACATCCATATATTCTCATTCACACACATACACTACCGACAATTTAGCTTACCCAATTCACCTGTACCGCATATCTTTGGACTGTGGGGGAAACCGAAGCAACCAGGGGGAGAACATGCGAACTCCACACAAAAAAGCCAACTGACCCAGCCGGGGCTCGAACCAGCGACCATCTTGCTGTGAGGTGATAGCACTACCTACTGCGCCACCGTGTCGCCCCCTACTTAACATTTAAAAACTCCTATTAAAAAAAAAACATCATACATAGGAACATCTTGATGAAACCAAAATTATATTCATCGGATTTTGGCACCACTCCTACACCACCTTATACAGCGCCAACCCACCAACACGATTTTGAAAAAGATGCGTCCACCCCTACACATGAAGATCCCCCTGCATCATCAAACATAAAGCAAGCTGCTCTTCTCCAACTACCCGTGAATGGATGATTGTTTACTTGAAGTGTTTTGAGTCACTTATGTGATTACCATGACAGAGAGCAGGCTAGGTCCTTTCACAGAGCGCCAATCTCCATCTTTTTTTTTCCAAGGGCCACCTCAATTATTCATAGCCTGGGCCTATTTGTGTCTTTGTGCTCCGTAGAGCTGTTACTCAGCACGCTTAAACCTTCACACAGCTGAAGCTAGATTGCCAGGTTTATGGGAGAGCATCTTGTGAAATAAATGCTAGCCAAGTGACATACAGCGTGAGGTCAAGGTGCACAGTGAATGTGAAGGAGCGCTTGTGGATTGGGCCGTAATCAAGTACCGCGGCTCATTCACTCTTGAGTGGTATAAAAGAACACATCTCGAGTGCCCAGTCGAACACTGTAATGAATGGAGCACGCTGTAAAAGTTTAAACCTGAACACATATGACTTTTAAAAATATTGCGCAACAATGACCCTGAATAGTTTTCAACAACAATATCTTTCAATTAAATTCAAATAAACGCGGAAAACCAAACAAAAAGGACACTGTGGATGACAAAGTTTTAGAGAAGGGTTCTTTAATCTTGCACTTGGATGCATTAACATACAGTACACACTGAGTGTGACATTGAGTAAAGGTGGTAACTAGAAGAAAACAGACGCTTATTTTACTTCAATTCACTCATGTAATCTTTAGTATCTTTATTGCTAGTAAATAAATCTGAACCGGTTTAAACCAAAGGTTTAACCAAAATGAACATTAATCACTATGTAGTCTTTGTTCAGAATTGGAATGAAATGGAGCGTAAATAACAATAGAAATTAAATTAATACTTATTTTTATGACAAGTCTTTTTACTCATTTACACACCCTTCAGTTGTTCTCAACCAATTTAAGTCTCTTTCTTCTGTTGAACACAAAAGAAGATGTTTTGAAGAATGCTGGTTGTTGG
>CAIGQQ010034334.1:3834234-3890008 GCA_903798035.1 Danio albolineatus
AATAATAATAATAATAATAATAATAATAATAATAATAATAATAATAATAATAATAAATAAATAAATAAATAAATAAATAAATTACAATAATAATAGATGAAAATAAATTTGTATTTAAAAAAAAAGAAAATTTTCATAATTATTTTCAAATTTAAAATGCTAATCTTGACATTATTTATAAAACTGTAATATAAAACATACAGTTTAAATGCACATTTCTAAATAAACACGTAAAATAGTATAATAATATGGTAAGCAATTGGACAAAATGGTAGGAAATATCAAAAAGTATGGTTATGATCACCATTCGACAAGCTAATCCAGCAACAACAAAACATAGTGTTAAAAATGTCACTAAAAGGCAGTATTTATACTTTATAATGAAATAAAATGAGGCAAATGTCTGCAAAATGGTCCAGTTTTTCAGAAAGAAAATAGCCAGCCCTATTAATAAGCTGACTACGGGCCTGTAAATATGATACCCAGTTTACTGTGGTCAACATAATTACGCGAGATTTAAATTAATTACTCGAAATGAGCTGCACGAAGCGCAATTAAATGGAGTGGCACTGCCATGTGCTCCTCTCGTCTTACTAATATCTTCTTCGTCAGTGTCCGCTGATCAGAGCGCTCAAGTACACATGCTACACACAGAAGAAAAGATTAGCATTTTATAAATAATGACAACCGAGGATACACACTCGACTGCTCCGTTGAACGAAGAATGGATAGGAAAGTGTGTAAGGATAAAATTAGCTCTTTAAAATTAATTGTCATCAGGATAACAAAACAAATAATAAAAACTGAATAGCTATTTATGTTTTATTTTCTATAGTTACGTATTTATCTAAAAATTATCGAATGTGTTACAGTGCGGTCATCACGTTAATCTTGCTGCTAGACTGAATGGCTTCATTAGTATGCAAGCAAATAATGAACTGTCTTCTTTTGCATAATTAAAATGATGGCTCAACGGCGAAGTTAAACAAAAATTTGAAACGAACAGTAATCACTGAACAATTATGCAGCACTTACAATGATAGCGATCGTTTTCGGAAGCACAAACGATCGTTGTTTGCTGTATTTGTGAGTGCATTGTTCTCATTTATATTGGTTGCAACGTTGCACACCATCGCAAATAAGCTCCTTAAAAAAAGAAGGAAGATGTTTTCAGCTTATTGTAGAAATTGTGAATTAATATTTGATATTTAAACCATTCAAAAATTGTACACACAATAAATAATGTTAATTATGTTAGTGTTAATAAGCAATATGAAATGTAATGCAATAAAACTAGTAAAACATTTCGGAAATGCTTTACATTTGCTCCATAAATACAGGATTGCAATGTTCAATTATTTCTCAGTGAAAGAATATTATAAGCGAATTATATGACCACTGCCAGAAGATATTTTATTTAACTTCATGTAGTTTAAATTCCAATCTCTTGGCTTCCATCTTAGGGGGAGAGTTTAGTGTCCTTTTATGAACTGCTGACTCATGATAGGCATAAATGACCAAGCAAATGCATTAATTTGAAGTGTCTTTAAACTGAAAAATTGAAATATCAGTGTTTTTCTTTAAGAAAAAAATAAACAAATCTCATATGAGGTATTTAAATGCTTTAATCTCCTTAGCCAACTGCATTAAATATGTTTTCTTTGGTTTAATAAATGAAGGAATACTAAGTGATGATACACATGTGACCATAAGTAAGACAATTAAAAGTGATCATAGAGAGTTACACTATTATTTCCAATCTGTTTTTTACAGTTTACGGTCATTAAAACACAACTTATTTTTTATGAAATGGTCTTTAAAAATATAAAAATATAGCAAAAAGAACAAATTATGAAGTGAAAGGAACACCTCCTGACCCATTAATTCAAGAACCACAGTGAAAAGGAAAAATCTCTATGACCCTCATCAGTATGCAAGCGAATAATGAAACATCTACTATGCATAATTAAAAGGAAGGCTTAACGGCAATGTAAAGAGAAAAAAAAAAATTACAGAGCGCTTCCAATTACATCACGCCATTATTCGTAATCTAAACGAACTCGGTTCTTAAAGCGAAAGAAATTTCAGGCAAATGAAACGAATGTGGATAATGATCTCAGCGCTTTAATTAACAACGGCTCTCAGAATCTCAGAGCAGAAGACCTGGCGAGACAAAGCGGCGAAGTCAGTCTGAATCTCCAGCTCAGTCACAGAGAACCCCTCTCATACCCATCCGGATGCCCATGCACTGGTACGAGCAGTTACTTGATCTCTGAAAACCACCAACTATTGATGATCAGTCTTAGAAGTCACGACTGAACGTTGGACTCTAAAAGCAGTTGAGTACACACTCGACACGATAATTCTGTGGAGATATTACAGAATGAACATTCTGAAGGTAATCCGAGTAAGTGAGCGCATTGTCATGCCAACTTCCTCCCAATCCAAAGGAAATAGTTCCCATTGGAGCGACATCCGAAATTGATCCCAAAGAATCCCGAGTTTGAAGTCAGGCGAGAGAAAAAAAAAGTTTGAAAGCAGGCCTTAGGATGAACTACCGCTGAAAAACGATCA
The DNA here is from genome assembly GCA_903798035.1 of Danio albolineatus. Classification (NCBI taxonomy): domain Eukaryota; kingdom Metazoa; phylum Chordata; class Actinopteri; order Cypriniformes; family Danionidae; genus Danio; species Danio albolineatus. Next base: position 3,836,809 of record CAIGQQ010034334.1, read on the forward strand.
TCAATTCTCCATCCAGCTCAACGGAAAAAAAAAAAAACTCCCTCCCTCCCGCACATTAAGGAGAGATCAAGTATGCAAAGCAGGCCGTTGATTGCGAGAAGCAAAGCAGAAAAGGTAAGAACGGGTGGAATTAGCAAGACCGCCGAAAGCAGGGCAACGGCAACATCAGCTATCCTACTCTCATCGTCGCTGTGCTGGCCAAGATGGCATTGGCATTCCTGGGTGATGGAGGAGCCTGTGCTCTCCCATACTTACGTACTCATGCATTTACATTTCCTCGTGAAGCTTCTCTCTACGTCCCTCTCTCTCTCGCTCTCTCTAGCGAAGCTGCGATACGCAGCCAACATCACGAATGACTCCGCAGACAATCCTGTGGGGGAAGAGGCAAAGCTGGCAGCTCCTCGGAGGGGCACACGCCCAGCCAAGTGGGCAGGACGGCACCCGATAGTGTTGGGGGGGGGACAGCAGGGAACTTCCAACTTCCCCCCAAACGAGGCTTGTTGACATTTGCATTTGCCTTTCTTTTGTGTCACGCTAACACGTTCAATTGTTTTTAGGAAAGAGCCTTCTGCTACCTCCCTTTTGAAAAGCAATTTATTGTGCCAGTTTCCCCATTTTCTGCCATCCCCGTGTCCCCTCCCCGCCTCCCAGCCACCAGCTGCCAAGTTTTCTCACTCACTGATGGTGGGGAACGCACTTGGTGCTTGTTTTATTTTTGGCACGGGCATGGTGTTTGTCATCTTTGCCAGTTTGGGAAGAAGAACAGAGAGGAAGTGTAAAATAAAAATACATTTTCTTTTTGTAACTTATGGTAACACTCCGAGACAGATGCAGGCACTCGTAAATTATAGGCTTCATTTGCATATTCCTGGCATAAGACATTATGCAAATAACAAGCGATTTGCATAATGGATTCCTCTTGTTGCCTTCGAAGCCCTGTGCTCCTTTTTATTTAATGATGAAAAAAGCAAAAGACAAAAACTGGGAAGGACGTCTCATTGAGCTTTGCTGGAGCCGTGTGTGCCAGTGCCCAAAAACACACACGCTGCTTTGCAGAAAAATACTTGCCAGGGAACGCTGACAGTGTAAGACAATTCAAAACTTGACTAAACGGTGTGGCTGAAGTATTGTGTGCGAAATTAAGATGACGTGATTCATTAACACGAGCGTACACATCTTGGGATTGTGCTTTTTTTAAATGCAAGTATAATGCTGTAGACTAATTAATTACATAGGGGAGATGGTTTGTAGGAGGGGGGATCACATGTGTAAATAATTCAAAACAGCGTTACTGTATGTTTTAGCCTCGTCAGCTACAAACAGAAAACCACATACACAAAAAAAAGAGCAGATATGCAAGTTGTGCAATAATATGTGGTAATTACGCTTCAGATAATTGCGTAATCACATATGACCGTCGCTGCTAATTTAGCGGTAAATTACAGAAACACTTCTAATAGAGCTCACGTAAGACAAAAGATAATTAGGTGCAGATGAAAAGTTCAGAACGGCGATACAAATAAATAGCGCAGTTGTCCAGTGTTGTTGATTAGAAGTCTTTGAACATACCTCGAATGTGAATGAAACGATAAGCCCCTGCCCACCCATGCAGTTTACAGGGATATACTGTAGGGAGTGCATCAGGAAAACAGTATCGAACGGTGATTGAGAGGGAAAAAAGGAGGGGGGTGGTTAAAAGGAGGACTTTGATTATTTATAACGAAATGCCAGGCAACATTCTGCGTAGGGATCAGATGGCAAACGTCAACTGCGATCAGCTATAGTCCAATAAGCAGCCTCCTTTCTAGTGTACAGAGGAGCTGGGGAACTGCTCACCTCAGATGCTGGCTGCAGGGTTTTGAGCACCTCAATGGAGAGAAGGGCAAGGCAGGCAAGCGGGCGGGCGATGCCAGGGGAATGATGCTGTGGGGCGGGCAGCGGGGCGGGCAGCCTACGACTGATGTTACGAGCAATTCATCAGCTCCTAGAATCAATTAACCCGCATGTTAATTAATGTCAGGCTTATGGAACAAAGTTGGGGGGGGGGGGGGGGGGGGGGATGTGCTGGCAGAGCTGAAAGCAATAGAGGGGAGGGTGCGAAAAGACGAGAAGTGGATAGGGGATGGGCGAGTGCGAGAAACAAGCTGCGAATGCGGATTCGTGAAAAGCTGGCATGGTGCCATCCATTCAGTGGCAGCGCCAAGGCGGACTGGCGCACGGCGTCGGGGGGATAGAGACAAGAAAAAAAACATGAAGACCCATGCCATTTGGTTCATTTTGCCAAAGGAGAACAGACGTTTTTTGTTGTTGTTAGTTTTTTTTTTTACGCGACGTGCATACAACAAATGTTGATCATAAGGGACTTCTTGAGTGCAGGGCTAAACTGAACTCAATGCAAACCAGAAAATAAGAGGAATACCATCTGCTGCTTGCGATTATGGAATGTCAGTGATGTTCATAGCGGAATTTAGGGATGGGAAGAAGTCGATATCGCCCGACTAGCATCGGAGTAACAATACAAGCAATGTAAAGTCGTTGCACGCTATTGCAATGGACGGCAAAGCCAATTGAGTAAAACAATACTACCGGTGGGAATGTAAATGTACAGTGTGACTTTTATGGAAGGGATGGCAATGGTGGCGCTGTCCATCGAATGGCATTGGAGGCGGGACAAGAAAAAGCACCTCCCTCTCTCTTCCTCGCTTTCTTTTCTTCTACAGAGCATCTCCCGGTGCCAAGCAGGCAGTCTGCCAGCCAGACAGCAGATGCCATGCCAACTTCCTTGCTGGCAACCACGTCGCAGACGCCAGGTGGATACATGTGGCACATTTGAGCCTCTACCGAACCGCGGCGAAACATTTCCTGGAAATGCCAAGGCGTTTTTGTTGAACAGGACGCCAGGATCGTTGCAGTGGCATCTGCTGAGGAAAGATGGAGAAGGTAAACATGTACGTGCCCGATGCGGCTCGGTTGGCAAAGATAACTGGAATCAAGAACAAACAAAGACAACGGTGGTGCTTTTGTTGACTAATTAATCCGCAGAAATTTGGGCAGCTAATTAGCGCGGCGGATTCAATAAGGCAGCTGTAAATGAAAATAAATTGGCGCAAGAACAACATGACGAAACAAAACTAAAGCAGCAAGCTGTTATGCCAAAAGGGGAGGTGTCTGTATTTTTGTGCCAGCCCCGCTCCCCCTTAATACTTCATTTTGCTGTATATAAACCACCATCTCTTGTCAACTGCAAGCCAACAATTGCAGTAAGAACGTCTACCATGGGCATTGCGGCATCAGATGTTTCCAATCTGCCAATCGCCTTTTAAAACGAGAAGACCTGGGGGACGATGCCAACGGCAAAACAGCAGCTGTTTACAAAAGCTAAACCTAAAAAAAAGAGCTCGAATGAGAATCAGCAAAACTGAGGATGCATACTAATGAGCCAGCACATAAAATTATAATCAACTAACCAGATGGGGTTTAATTTATGCATTTTCTCTTAATGATGCACTAATCATTTTAATTTCTTCGACGATGAAAAACTTTTTTTTTCCACCGCTATAACGGACTTTTTCAGATGTGACTCAAGACAAAAAACTAAATAATAAGGAAATATACAAGATGTATGAAATTCCACTCCAGCAGCAAGTCAGGCTATGCCAGGCAAGGAAGGAGGAGGCAGGCGTGTGCGATTTATCTACATTCACAGCAATCACCAGGGAGATGAATGGCTAAGACTGTAGATTCTTTACGCCGTCAACCCGTATGGGAGACAAGAGACAAGGGGGGTGCCACCCACAACAGCCAAGCAGGAACCTGATGGAGGGGGCACAGAATCACACCATCAGACTCTTTGGGAAGGCGGTAACCTCCAGACCAGCCTGCTTGCAACTCTGCCAAATGGGGCAGGGGGGCTGTGGGAACGTTTTCAGCACCCCCCACTTTTTTGCATGCCCCCTCTTTGCCACCCAATCAAGCAACTGGCAAACTCCTCCCGTTCGTTTTGTTTATGTTTTAGATATATAGTCGACCACAGAAGTGCTAGCCCTTTCCAAGAGCTGCTACCAGCAATGTTCGGAGGAGGAACATCGCCCCGGTTCTGCAAAGACGACGGGCATCGGGCACACAGCCAACTACGGGCGGCGGTGCAACCGGCGATAGCGGATGATAAGTTCGTTTTCGCTGATTAAAATGCACAGCGAAAATTAAAACGGCAATTAGCGCGGGGGAAGGAGGCTCATCAGCGTGTGCTAATTACGAGTGGATACTCCAAACTTTTACTTGCAGTTCTCATGCCTCTCGATTTTGTTGGACAAAGGGGCACGGTTGTGGAATATGAATAATTGAAGAAGTCATCCAAAGGGAGGGATTATAAGATCTTTGTGCTTCCTACACTGCCTTGGCATAACCACCAAGATGACAGAACCAAGGCTGCCACCAGAAAGGATAGGCTGGGCAATGGTGGCATCTTTTGGGGCATTGCCAACACGATCGATTAAGTATTTGTCGCACATGCGATTAGTGATTTAATTCATAATTCTTGTTGTTTTTTGTGTGTTTTTTTTTAATTGTCGTCGCGGAACACGTGTGGATATAATCGTTTGGAGCTAATGAGGTTTGGATGATCCGTCTTTTATTTTAATTCCACGGGGGAAGTTAATTGCGTCTCGTCCTCATTTTACAAATGGATTACAAAAAAAAGGAGAAAAAAAAACTGCCTGGCAGAAACAAGGAGGGAGAGGGGGAGAGGGAGAGGCAGAAGGAAAAGAAAGGGAGAATATTTTCCTTCTTTGTGAGCCAACATACACATAATACCACATGCAAACAAGCAGAGAAAAGCAACTGCAATGCTTGACTATGCTAGTCTCTCCCAAGTCCTCCCCAGGAAAACCCAGCATGTCTCTCCTCTCTCCCTGCTCACTGCAGCCAGATCCTTCAAATGCCAAGGACCTCTGCTTTCTCTGGATGTGGATATTACAAAACATGGGCGAGACAAACGCTCCACAGGATTAAATTTCTGCCGATTGGATATTACCGTCATTATTAAAATGGTTAGTTTTCTGCTGTTATTAGTGTTGAGCTTTGTTATAGAGGTGCCGTTTGCGGGCGAAGCGAAATGGAAAGGAGACAACAAGAGAGCCTATGGCAGGGCACCTGCTAATGTCCTCAGCGCTTAATCATCGTACAGCAGAATGGTTTTATGCATATTTCATTTGCATATCATTAAATCGCTAAGGCACACTGGCAACTGGCAGCGGAGAACAGGGAGTGGGGAAATGAGGAGCACAAAGTGTTAAAAAAAGGAAAGAGCGACTCATTATGCGATGGCAATCTTCAAAGCCGTGCGCCTGCTTTCCGGCATCTTGCCAATTCGTTTTAATTCAACGTTAATTAAAAAAAAAAAAAGGAGGAGGGGCTCGCTCAGCCTGTCATATGTGGATTAATTGAGTGTCTTCCAAGGAACAAGAGTACAGTTTATGTGCTGGGTGAATGCGGATACATCTGTTCGTAATCACCGGAATTATTTTTTTGACGAAAGAAGGCCAAAATACGCCACTTTTGCACTGAAAGGATATTTGTACACTTCATATATGTAAATGTTATCATGTGCAATGCTTTTAAAGGCACGTGTTATTTAAGGAACCCTTTGCTATTTTGAATCATGAAACATTAAATATGTTTGATGCAGAAGTGGGGATTTGAGAAGTTGGCACCGGGCACCGCTGAGATCGGGAGCTGGGGCAACTCGGGTCCGGGATGAAAGCGTGGGAATCGCTGGGGGCATTCTGTCACGAGCTTTCGCCTTGTATAAAACAAATCCAACACTTGCTCTCATCTGCCCCCTCTGCCAACCACCCATCAAACACACTATGCGCATAATTAACTTGCAGAGACTCTGATTGCCTGTATTAAATCACTTGACGAGATTGAATCTTTGTTTCTGGTTAAATGTGCTCGCTGTCATTACGTCTGGCACAGTGTCCTGTAGAAAAGTTTAGATAAAACGGCTTCTTTACAGATATGCGCATTCACATACACACACACACACACAAAACATTGAAAAGTAAACAAACAGATGCAGAAGTAATTGCGAAGCGTAAATGCAAACATGAGAGCTTCGTTCTGAATTTAAGCTTAATATTTCATGCACTTTATGTGAAATAAAAATAGAAAACAATAAAGAGTAAAACTATAAACAAAAAAAAGTAAACAATAAATAAATTCTGAAAAATAGAGCACCAATCGGAACTATTAATTTTTAATTAACATTATTCCGACATGGCGCACAAGAAAAAAGTATATGAAAAATAAACCCCTGTTCTTAGCCAAACTAGCTTATGTAATCGCAAACGGCAAAATCACCATAGACGTCTTGCCCACGTCTCACCTGCTAAATGCCCTTGGGTGCTTCTTAGCATATGCAAAAGCTAAGAGGATGCAGAGCGGCACAATTAGCCCTGTTTATGAAAGCTATAATGAGAGCTGTAGGGCAAAGGGGGCGGCAGCCTGGCAGAAAGAGCCCGCTCGCAGCGGGTATCAGCCTGGCGCTTTTGAGCCATGATACATGCAGATGTCGCTGTAGTTCTTCCAAAAGCTAGCACGAACGAAAGGAGGTGGTGGTGGGGGGGCGATAACGAGGACCTCGTTTGGAATCAAACACACCTCTCCCATATGTTTTTAGAAACACGCGTGTGTGTGTGTCGGAATGGGGGGAACTGCAAAGCTGTGGGTGCACGTGAAGTTAACATGGGGTGAGGGGGAAGTTTATCCGGAGATCTTTGTACGTCGTAATGCGGATGAAAATAACATTTCATGCCCCGCCTAAGTAAAGTACAACTGACAGAGTGTCTGTATTCTGCTGTGCATGTCACATGGAGCAGACATTATGCAAAGTACCCTCATTAATATGCATAAGCAGCCTCTTTATTATGCAGACCTGCACTAAAGCAATATTGTTTGGAGCTGCCGCCATGCTCTTGTTACAGTAGGCGAACGTTATCTTTCTCAGAGCAAACAGACATTCATTTTGTCTTTCTGAGCACTTTCGAAATATTGAATTATCTTGTACACTGTTTAGATGAGAAAACACACATAAAATAGGCAGATTATTGACTCTGTTTAATAGTGGCGGTGTATTTTGACAGGTAACATAAGTGCACAGGCAGAAGTTATAACTGCAGCACCCATTTCAAGTGGTATCCTATTAGTTTTACATGAAGATCATAAAAAATATCTTGGGTTCTTGGGAAACTAATAATTAGGCAATCATATTGTTGGGTTGTGCATGCCAAAAAAAAAAAAAAAAACATATGCCACAGTCAATTTCCTATCACTTTAGGACTGAACAAGCATACTGGTTAACCACTGGTTGGTAAAAAAGTAATACATCTGCTACCAGACTTTGTCAAATGCAGTAATAGTATGTTTTCTTTATCTAGCAAGCTGACAGATCTCTCAGCAAGAGACCATTTAGGATTCCCTGTGAGGTTATAACAGACATTACAGACTAATATCGAAAATTCTGCACATTTCTGGTTTCAAAGAGGGTGGAATCGATCAGCTTGTTGTGTGGTAGCAACAACAACATATGCAAAAAGTTGCATCAGTCAAGAGTGAACTCAAAACTCCTCTGAAATCAGCATTTTATTGTCATTTTATTCCTTGCTGTTGTCATTTTAAGCATTTATTTACAGTTTTTAGATTCACAGTGTAGATAAATTAATTCATTGGAATGTTTCTGTTGGTACTGCAGTTTAAATGCTGAGGTTTGTGTGCTGGTATTCATCAGGACGTCTTGTTTTAGTAGTAGCACTGCTCTCACGAATTAGAAAGCTGAAGCAATTCAAGTTATATACGCTAGTCTATATACCAAGCAAGCCTATATACCTTTGTTTTTAAAAGATGTCTAATAGATGCCTAAACATAGTCTTGGTTAAAATGAGGCTAAATTTGGGCTGTCAGTGAAAATCTAATAGACGTCTAATGCTGAGTTCAGACTGCATGATTTTCAAAGCAGTCGTGTCACAGATGTTTTCACACTGCATGACTATCTGGGCTGCGTTTTGTCTCTGCTTTGTTTACACTGCAAGATGGATCAACAACAGGGAGATTCACACTGCATGACTTCAAAATAGGAAGAATCGGCGACAATTTTGTCCAAACTACGTCTCACACCCAAAAACACATAGTACTGGCTTTGAAGGGAATTAGTAATTTCTCCTCAACTTTTTTTATTTTTTGATCGGGTTGTGTTGTGATTTTGCTCACATGACACGTCAAACAGACACGGGGGCTCCTGCCAAATTTACACTCATTTTCCCTCCATTTCTTGTGTCTGAATAAACTGAAAATGAGCGCTTTTAACTTCTCCCTCAACCTCCCGCTGGCCTGCAGGTACCCACACTAGTGAATGCTGCTCTCTCATTGGCTGTAGGCGATCGCCGATGTTATTTTCAGTCAAAACACATTTCACACGGCATGATTTGAATCGCCAACAGCTCCAGATATTCAGCATGCCAAAAATCTCCCGGGCATTGGCGACTCATCAGCGATCCTCTCAGATCGCGTCTTTGATAGTTCATATTGTGTGATTATTACTCGCGTGCACGAGCACCGATTTGCCTGTGATTTCAGGCATTTGTCGGCGATTTCTCAAAACCTGTCGGCGAGTCAAAATCGGGGCTAAAATCATGCAGTCTGAACTCGGCATAAGAATAGGCCAAAACTAGACCAGTCATCAAATAAACAGAAATGAATGACAACACATATAAAGTCTGTCTAATCTGTCTATTTGACGACTAGTCTAGTTTTGGGCTATCTTAGATGTCTATTAGATTTTCACTGACAGTCCAAGTTTAGCCTTGTTTTAGCCAAGTTGTTTATGTTTATATGTCTATTAGACATCTATTAAACACAAAATTGTTCGCTGGGTACGTAGGGTGAATAAGAAAGACCACTTGTACATTTCAGTGCTCAATATGACAGTCCTTCTTTGCTGATGTTTAGTTACCCTACAACGTGATTTATCATCACATTACAATTTCACACATTCATTAAATCATAAATATACTGATTCAATTGAATTGTATAAATAATGTATGACAGCAATTAGGTCACTGTTTGTTTCTGGGTTAAAATATATTATTGAAAGTGTTTTTTTTTTTTTTATTCATGATAATGGATAATATATACAAATGATATATAGTCTTGTTTTTTTATTCTAAAAGTTTGAAGAATTATTCCTATTTAAATACTAAATGGTGGCTCAGTGGTTAGCTCTGTTGCCTCACAGCAAAAAGGTTGCTTGTTCAAGTCCCAGTTGGCATTTCTGTGTGGGGTCTACATGTTCTCCCTGTGTTGGTGTGGGTGTGGTGTGGTGTGTTGGTGCTCCGATTTCCCCCACAGTCCAAAGATATACGCTATAGATGAATTGGATGAACTAAATTGGCCTTAGTGAGTGTGTGTGTGAATGCGAGAGTGTATGGGTTTCCCAGTACTGGGTTGTGGCTTGAAGGGCATCTGCTGTGTAAAACACATGACAGAGCAGTTGGTTGTTCATTCTGATGTGGCGACCTCTGATGAATCAGAGACTAAGCTGAAGGAAAACGAATGAACGGATAAACACTAAATATTTATGGATACTTTAAACTCGGCTCTCAATTTCTGAAACAGAAAAATGACCCTCAGTTGTACATTTGCCCTTTAAAACTACATTTTAAGCATATAGAATGTAAATTAGTGCTTAAATTATAGGACTCAGTACCATAATCCAACGCCAAAAACAGACTTTGATTATTAGTTTGACTAGGTCCCGACAACAGATTAAGGCACCACTGCAATACATTTTTTTTCTCCGATGAAATTCTGGCAGCATCCGAAAACTTGAGCCACATTCTACACTGTGGTTTCTCCTGCAACGACTGTCCAATCAATAACTAATAGAAGCAGAGAACATGATTACGTAATTACTACGACGACAACAAAACTAACAATTTCTCCAGACAAATAGTCTTGTTTTTTTCTCCAATTTTCTTTCCAAGAATCAAAATGAACAGTACACTGCACAGATGCCACTCTTACTTAAGAGTTTTTGTCTTGTTTCTAGTACAAATACCTACAAATTCTTAAATCAAAAAGCATTTTCCAGATAAGTAAAAAACACTGTCTTGTTTTCAGAAATAATGTCAAAGCCAAAACAAGGTTATTTTGCTTACTCCATTGGCAGATTACACTGTAAAAAATGCTGGGTTCCACACAGTTCCTTAGTGTTGCCCCAACACAAATCGATTAAGTTAACACAATCATTTTTACAAATTTAAGGTGTTTAAACATAAAAATTTAGGTTGTCACAAAAAAAAAAACCTAATAATTATGTTGTTTTAACTTAATTTACACTCACTAGCATTGACACGACACCCAATTGGTACTAATGGGCCCAAAGTGTACCAAGAAAATATCCCCCACACCCAGGGCTTAATTTGTGCCGGAACAAGTTGGATCCGGATCCGACACCTCTGAAATCTGATCCGGCACCTCATTTTACCGATCCCCTACCGATGCCCCGCTAATCACTTTCTTCCGTGACTCCCCAACCCTCTCCACATTCGTCCGCAATACTTTGCCTGCTCTCCACGTTTGTCCGCGATACACACCGCCATCTAGCCCCTCACCCTGCATTCTTTTGTCCGTGACAATTCACCCTCCTCTGGTAACATGCCGGATCCATTACCACAATCTGTTCCGGGACCTCGAAACTTACAAATTAAGCACTGCCCACACCATTTCATCACCACCACCTGCCTGAACCATTGATTCAAGGCTGGATGGATCCATGCTTTCATGTCGTTCAAGCCAAATTCTGATCCTACCGTCCGAATGTCGCAGAAATCGAGACTCATCAGACCAGGCAACGTTTTTCCAATCTTCAATTGCCTGTGTGATATTGTCACATCAGAATCCTGTTCTTTGCAGACAGAAGTAGCACCCGGTGTGGTCTTCTGCTGCTGTAGCCCATCAGCCTCAAGGTTCGACATGTTGTGCGTTCGACATGTTGAAGTTATCTGAGTTACTGTTGCCTTTCTATCAGCTGGAACCAGTCTGGCCATTCTCCTCTGACCTCAGGCATCAACAAGGCCCACAGAACTGCCACTAACTGGATATATTCTCTTTTTCAGACCATTCTCTGTAAACCCTAGAAATGGTTGTGCTCGAAAATCCCAGTAGATCAGCAGTTTCTGAAATACTCAGCCAAGCCCGTCTGGCATCATCAACCATGCCACGTTTATAGTCACTTAAATTACCTTTCTTCCCCATTCTGATGCTCGGTTTGAACTGCAGCAGATCGTCTTGATCATGTCTACATGCCTGAATGCCTTGAGTTGCTGCCATGTGATTGACTGACTAGAAATTTGCGTTGGACAGGTGTACCTAATAAAGTGGCCGGTTAATGTATATAAGTAGTTTAAATAAGCAGCAAAGATCATTATTTGAGTATATTGTGCTTGTTTTGAGGGGAAAAAACTCACTTAATTTTGACATTATTTCTGAAAATGCTTCTTGATTTAGGAATTTTTAGATATTTGGACAACAAACAAGACCAAAAGCTCTAAGTAAGAAATTTATTTTGTTTTTGCAGTGTAGAGATTGTTTATGTTGCATGTGGAAGAGACTCACTGTCCATAAACGTCATAGACTGTTGACCGAAAACCTTGTACGAATCTCTTTGGTGGGATATATTTTTACAATCAGAGGCACATCTGCTAAATCCAGGGCCCATGTTCACCTATAGCCTGCTGTCCAAAAATACAGCCGATCAATGATTGTGTCACCAACACTGTAAAAAATGTCGGGTTCCACACAATTGATTCATGTTGTCCCAACGCAAATTGTTTAAGTTAACCTCACACTTTTAACAAATGTATGTGGATTGAACATAAAAATATTAAGTTGTCCAAATGAAGTCTTAAGAATTATGTTGTTTCAGCTCATTTTTAATAAGTAGTTTCAACAAGCAAAGCAAAATATTTTTATGAGTGAACCTCCAACTATTGATAGAGCACACGTGGCCAGTTTTAATGTTAAGATGCCATTATGAACAGCATAACTAAAAATACCAGCACATAATCGTATTGAAGAGGAGTGGTTTTACTCCTAAAATGATCTGAAGAGCTACAGAAAAAAAAAAACTAGTGTAAAGCGTGCAGTTTGATCAATGCTTTCCTCTCGCCACATAACCGTGGCTGTATTTTTCTTAAGTGACCTTAAAACACTGCCCTTTTCAACGTCCTCTCTCTCCCTCCTGCTCGACACAGCTAATGAGGGAGCCGAGCGTAGAGGTTTGAGTCTGAACCAAGCAGGGACACCGTAAGCCAACCTACACGCTGATGCTTTCACCTTCTGGCCTCTCACATTTCCAGATGGGAGGCTGCAGGGATGGCACTTCCTGCCTCGGAAATCTGCAGTCGTCCTGCAGGTCCAGCAGTGCAGTAACATTTATCTCTTTAACTGCTGCCCAGGCGCCAGCTTGCACATTAATTGCTTCTCGGTAATTCTATCAGATTAGTATTAATACGCCGTTGCTGAGGCCGCAGAGGTCACCTGCACTGCCTGTACAGCATGAACTTGAGGGAAGGTTAACTGTCAATCATTCCACACAATATGCTAACAGGCTTTTAAGACCAAGGAATGTTATTGGCTATGGTTAAAACGGTTTATAGACGACTGTGTTAACATGAGAACGGTGTTAAGATGGAAAAATATACTTAAATACTGAAGTCAGTGACATTCTAAGGGCATGTTTACACAATTCTGGTGTATTAAAAACAGTAAAGTTGTTTTGACAGGTCAATAGTTGGTGATGTCACTACTATTATGCATGTGCGTGGCAATTATGCATGTGATTGGCATCCCAGTTTTGACAAAATCACATTTTGTAGCTTACAAGAGAGAATAATATTATAAAAATTCAAGAAATTGAGCAACTAAACATGTAGGGTCCTTTCATACACCCGACACAATAAGGCGCAAAGTGTGTATGGCACGATTGGTTGCTATTTTCAGACCAGTGCAGCTGTAGTTTTCCCGTTTTGAGCCATGTTATTTAAATAGTAAATCCATTTGTGCCACTTTGTGTACTCATGGGTGTGCTGGTCTGAAAAGAAGGTGTGTTAAGGCACATTGTTGGCGCGTTGCTATTTTGACAAACTGAAATAGACCGTGCCATTGACCAAGTAAAAGCTGGTCTAAAGTCCAGTGTAGAGCGTGTTAGTTATGTGCCTATGCAGGTCCAAATGCTTACACATTGCTTAATACACACAGGATGTATATCAATACACAAATATCTTTACAAATGAAAAAAATAAGGATTAAAATGTTACAAAAAGTATTATTTTCTACATAAATATATTAAAAAACACTGCCCCCATGCCTTCTTTACTTCGGGGGGTGGGTTCAGTTTATTTATGACAATTTGCATTTGTATAGTGTTATTATTAATAGTAGTATTATTTATTACATTTATTTTAATTAAAAAAAAAACAAGTTTAGATTTGTCCACCTGTCAGGTTTTGGACACGTCTGCATCACCATATGGGGCATAAGAATAAGACTTGCGTTTGGATATATCTTAATTTATATTGTTAATTTATTAATTTGCTGAAAATTAGAACTGAATTCAGAAATAGTTTTGAAACAAATCTTTGCGCTTAACAAACTAAACTAAATATGTAGGCTAATGGATGTCTTTAGTGGAGTGCTACAACACCGTTTCCTTATCCACAAAAGTAAAGGAGTAAAGTAAAGAGAAAAAACTAAAGATAAAGTAAAGAGGCCGAATGGAGGAGGCTTGTTCTTTGTCCTCACTCTGCAGATGCTCTGTTTAACTGTTTTCTCGCTAGTGAAGTGTTGCATTTTTGCATATTCATAAATTATTACATTCGTTTTAATAAAAATAAAAATAAAAAGTTTAGATTTGTCCACCTGTCAGGTTTTGGAGACGTCTGCATCACCATATGGGGCATAAGAATAGGACTTGTGTTTGGATCTATCTAAATTTATATTGTTAATTTATTCATTTGCTGAAAATTAGAACTGAATTCAGAAATTGTTTTGAACCAAATATTTGCGCTTAACAAACTAAATTTAATATGTAGGCTAATGGATGTCTTCAGTTTCCTTAGCCACGAAACTAAAGGAAAGAGAAAGTAAAGAGGCCGAATGGAGGCGACTTGTTCTTTGTCCTCACTCTGCAGATGCTCTGTTTAACTGTTTTCTCGCTAGTGAAGTGTTACATTTTTGCACTAACAAAGTTCGACATATAAATAGCAAATGTGCCATGGCGCGACACAACTGACTCTTAAAGGGCATGGGAGATAAGACTCTGATTGGTTTATTGCACGTTATGCTCAACACACCCATAACTTATTAAGAGAATAAGCACAACCCTGTTAGACCATGCTCCAGGGTGTAAAGTGTATTTTTCCATCCTTAAAATAGCAAAAGTGGATTCAGATACGCCCTTAATGCTTTTGCGCTATGCGCTTTACACTTACAGTGTTAAAACACAGCCCTTAATGTTCCATTACAAATACTAAGTAAAATAGTAATGTAATGCAATACTTAATTATTGCAATGTTTAAATACAAATAAAAGTAATTTTATTACTTACTGTATTTATTAAATACTGAGGAAAACAGTCCATTTCAGAATTACATTTTAAGTATTTAAAGTAATAATAGTTGGTACTGAATAAAAAAAATTCACATATTTACTATGTACATTTATTTGCATTTGCTTGCCATTTGGATTTGTTCAGGAAAGTCAGGAAAGTTCTGTGACATCTGTGTAGCGTTATACATAAAATTGCAAATTCCACATGGCCAAGCCGTTCGTTTTGAAGCCTGAGTTTCTGAATATTCAGTGTCTTTGACGTTCATTTGGTGTGTAAGAAGTGTCTTGATGAATTACTCAAACTGACAATGCTAAGCAGGCTGTTAGGTGGTTTTTGGCTGAGGTTTCGCAGAGCTGTCACAGGTGCATTAAGATTGAAAACACACCATCAAACTTTGAATAATATCCAGGACTGCTTAGACAACAGTCCAAATCTAGTTAACATGTAATGCAACAACATTTAAAACAAACAACAAACTATTTATGGGGGGAGGGCACAATGGCTCAGTGGTTAGCACTGTCGCCTCACAGCAAGAAGGTTGCTGCTTTGAATCCCAGCAGGGCCAGTTGGCATTTCTGTGTGGATAATCTGTGTGGAGTTTGCATGTTCTCCCCATGTTTGCGTGGGTTTTCTCCGGGTGCTCCGATTTCCTCCACAGTCCAAAGACATCCGGTACAGGTGAATTGAATAAGCTAAATTGTCAGTAATAACGTATGTGTGTATGGGTGTTTCCCAGCACTGGGTTGCAGCTGAAAGGGTATCCGCTGCGTAAAACATATGCTGGGTTACTTGATGGTCAATTCCACTGTGGCGACCTCTGAAATATGTAGCTATATATGGGGCAAAGTAAATACATTGAATATTGTTTTTTCCATATATTAGTCTTGTTTTAGTTTTCATAAATTTGTCAGATGATTTACAGAAAACACTAACATGCCGTTCAGCGTAATAATAGCATATTATGTCAAATATATATTTTTAAAAGTAATAATAAATTCATGCTAGAAACAATTTTTTTTTTTATAACTTACACATTTGTCAGCAAGATGTTTTAAATCATTTATAATATAACCAAATATATAATCACATTTACTTTGAATATTGTAACAAGTACGGGTCACAATAATGATATTGATAATTGAACATATATTTCACCTATATTTTTACATTTTATGAATATTATTTTAAACAATACAGTTGCATATAATAAATGTAAATAATATTTTTTAACATTTTTGTAAATCGCTTTTGTTAATTTAATTTGACACAAATGGGACTTTTACCAATATACATAAAATGCTTATGTTTTATGTTTAATTTTTCCTTTAGTACTCCCCTGAACAACTCATATGGGAGAAACATACATAAGCTAATTTACACAAAATATATATGTAACCCATCAGTCCCACTGTACCCAATCTGCTCTGAGCTGGGATCAAACTGGCGATTCTTTGTATGGGAGTTGGTTGCTCTAACAAGGAGGCAAAAGATCAAGGCCTCTAATGTCTGTTGAAGTTTACCTGCACAGCACTTCACTAGCTGGCCTCTGTTACACTCATCCCCTAAACCTCGCTCCCATCCGGGTCACGGCACAGACGTAACCTCGCTGTTCCTTCATCACCCAGCCAGCTCTAAGTTGGGATCGAACTGGCGACTCTCTGCATGGTAGCCGGTTGCTCTAACGAGGAGGTTAAAGACTATGGCCTCTTGTGTCTGTAGCTAGAGTGCCTTTTGAGGTTAGAAGAGTGAGGTTTACCTGCACAGCCTTTCACTAGCTGGCCTCCGTTACACTCACCCCTAAACCTCACTCCCATCCCGGATGAGCCCCCACCATGTGTAACCCACCAGTCCATTAGACCATTTCAATGTGGTCATGTCATTGGCCTGAACAAGGGGCAATTCAAATATAACTTAACGTTAAAACAGCTGTCATAACATTATTTATCAATATGTGGCTCTTTTTAGATTCTCGGAAGCGATAAAAATTACAAATGTAAAACAGGAAATACGTTGGGACCACTGTTTTTGTTTACATCCCTCAAAATGGTCTATTGCACCCAACCCACTCTGAGCTGGGATTGAACTGCCAATTCTATGTATGGGAGTCAGTTGCTCTAACAAGGAGACCAAAGACCAAGGCCTCTAGCGTCTGTCACTAGAGCACTTTTAGAGGTCAGAAGAGTGAGGTATCTACACAGCACCTCACTAGATGGCCTCCGTTACACTCAACCCCCTAAACCATCCGGGTCACGGCACAGATGTAACCCTGCCGCTCCTTCACCACCCGTCCCGCCCTAAGTTGGCATCAAACCGGCAACTCTCTGCATGGGAGTCGGTTGCTCTGACAAGGAGGCTAAAGAAAATGGCCTCTCGCGTCTGACGCTAGAGCACCTTTTGAGGTCAGAGGAGTGAGTTTTCGCTAGTTGGCTTCTGTTACACTTATCCCCTAAACCTCACTCCCATCCCGGACGAGCCCCCATGTGTAATCCACCAGTCTTACTGCACCCAACCTGCTCTGAGCAGTGATTGCACCAGCAATTCTTTGTAGAGAGTCGATTGCTCTAACAAGGAGGCTAAAGACCATGGTTTACCTGCATAGCACTTTGCTAGCTGGCCTCCATTACTGATATATGTACATAAACAGTTTAAAAGTTGACTTTTTGGTTTTACGATTGCATGTCGACCGACTGCTTGCAGCATTTATGATCCTTGAGTCTTGTTCGGTTAGCATCACGAAAAAACAGCTATTTTTATGATCTTATTTCAAACAAATGTTAAACGCTTGTAAACTCTTGAGTAGAACTGTATCTGAAAGTGTGTGTACAGAAACATCAAGCTGTGCCTCTCATCAAGAAGAGGGGAGGGCAGAAGTTTGTCTGTAGTGTGCGCGTGTGGGTGTAGCGTGCATGTCAGAGTGTATGTCTTTGCATCTGCAGGTTTGCATGTCGTCCCGCAGGGCCTGAACTGAGCAGCTGGCAGGGGAGTCATTACATACACACCTCTGACAGCTCATACTCTCATTACAGCAGGAGGATGCCTGTAGTCCACACACACTCTCTCTCTTACTTTCCACCAGGGCCCTATACTCCTCATGCTGGCAGACATCTTCCTTTTCCCCCAAAACACAGCTTAAATTCCTTTTTTCATAGGACATGTGGTATGATAGACTGTAGACAAACCACATAAGCTGTGAGTAAATCAAACAGTTACTGGCTTAACACTTCGCTACACTGAAGGCGATGGACAGCACTTAATAGAATATAATCTGGTCCAGGTTACGATCTTAAACACTAACACTTGTGCTGTGACTGTATACTAGGGCTGAATGATATTAGAAAAATTAGATAATGTAATATTTCAATTTTCTGCAATAAATATTGTGCTATGAAAACAGTTTCATAAGATGGTTTTAAGGTCACACTTTTTTTTGATGGTCCGTTTGTTGAATTTAAGTCACATTGCAACTAATTCTCATTAGATTATAAGTAGACTGTTAGGTTGGGGTTATGGGTAGGGTTGGTGTAAGTTGACATGTACTTGCAAAGTTTCTTATAGTCAGTTAAATGTCTGTTGAATGTCAGTATCAACAGATATTAAGTAGACAGTCTACTAATACTTAAATGGACCATCGAAATAAAGTGTTACCGGTTTTAAGAACTAGATTTGATAGTTGTTTGGAGAATCTATCAGTATTCATGTACAGAAATTGAATAATCACAATGCAAAAATGGTTTTCTTACTCTGCTTTGTCTTATTTCTAGTCAAAATACATCATATTCTTAGATCAAGAAGAAATGTTGCTTTGTTTCACCTTATTTACCAATGTGGTAAGTAAAATAATCAGGTTTTTGCTTTGAAATGTAGATATTTGGACTAGAAACAAAACAAAAATTCTAAGTAAGAAAAAAATTTTCCCCCATATAAATAATTAAACACAATTAATCTTTGTTACACCTTCAAACATCATATTTTTGTGTGCCCAAATGTTTTAAATGACTCCCATGATATCTCTGCAACTCAAATAACCTATTAAAAAAGTCACCTAGAATGGAAAAGAAAGTGTTCTTGCCGAACTGCCCAGAGTTCATCAATATTATTTAGATTCATCTTCAATGCCTCCTCTTTCATCTTACCCCAGACATACTCAATAATGTTCATGTCTGGGGACTGGGCAGGCCAATCCTGGAGCACATTGACCTTCTCTGCTCACAGGGGCTTTGATGTGGAGGCTGAAGTATGAGAAGGAGCGCTATCCTGTTGAAGAATTTGCCCTCTCCTGTGGTTTGTAATGTAACGCGCAGCAAATGTCTTCACACCTCAGGCTGTTGATGTTGCCATCCACTCTGCAGATCTCTTGCACGCCCCCATACTGAATGTAACCCCAAACCATGATTTTTCCTTTACCAAACTTGACAGATTTCTGTATGAATCTTGGGTCCAAGAGGGTTCCAATAGGTCTTCTGCAGTATTTGTGATGATTGGGATGCAGTTCAACAAATGAATCTACCTTCTGCCACTTTTCCAAATGAGCAACTAGAAGTCAAGTTATTATTTGTTGCTCTTACAACTGGGATTGACGACAAGACTTTTTTCAGGTAGTGCATATTCTAGACTTTCTGTCAGAACATTGTGAAGCCATCGTTCAGCATGAAACTTGATTTTAGCTATTTACAATGAGATATTATTTCTTATTTACAGTATCTTCAAGAAGTAGACAATTTTAGAAGACATTGTGACTTCAAGCCGGACAATGAGTTGAAAATCTGTAAAGATTTGACACTTTATTTTGATAGTCGACTTAAGGCATTCAACTGACTGTAAGTAGTAAGTTGTAATTGATCAAACATAGGCTCGATCCCAATTCTATTTTTGAAGGCATATATTATGTTATCATAACGATCTAATGTGGCAATAAGATCGTAACTGTACTGTGTATTTACACAGTGGCCATATTTATCTATGTAAACACACGAAAACAACATTAACATTATCCCAGCCACTTTAAAAAGCTCATTCTCAGCCACTAGACATTACTGACAGGGTATTCGAGTGTCAGAGTGTTGCAGGACTGCTGTACAGGAGTTTTGATTATGAATTATAGATTGCGAAATTTAGCGGGGTTTTTTTGCGTTTTTTTTTTTTTTTAATCGTGACGGTAAAACATGAACGCGGTTATGAATATATTAAAATATATACTTGTTTGTCGTAAAAAAATCGTTATAATGACAAAAAAATACTAATTTGTGGATCTCCATACTTCCGGGTTCAGCTGTGCCTCGGGTATTCTGGGAAATTTTCTTACTCCTCCGTTTGAAGTGTGGTGCTAAAAAAATCTTAGTTCAAAGGGGTGTATACCCCTTGCCCCAAGCCCTACGCCTTCAAGCTAAAGAGAATTGGGACACCACTACCCCTTCACATAACCGCGCAAAACGAGGGGTAGGGGTAAGGGGAAGGGCTAAGGGGTAGAATTGGGATTGGGCCAAAGTTATAACAAACATATCTGGTACAGGATTAAATTATCAGTGCGTATTCTGTTTGATTATCTATTAAATGATCTGTTTTATTTCTACGAACCAAAGTTTTAAATTATGAGTCTCCCATGTATTTAAAAAAAATGTCTTTGTACTGTTTATGTGATGTCTAAACATTTATTAGAGCTTTTCAAATAAGTTGTTAGCTTGCAAGGCAGCTCCTCCAGTAAGCAGTCCATAGAGGTAGCTCTCTTGGTTTTGACACAGTTTCATGTTACCAGCACAACAGGAGAATAAGCAGGCTAATCTTTCATACAGCTACAACTGCCAAAAACAGCTCAGTTTGGAATCTGCTTTGCCTCCTCCATCACATTTGACTTGTGCGTGTTTACCCTGACACCTGCGCTTGTGCCAGGCTTCCGTGAACACAGCCAGTGCGGGGTGATGGGTAATCGGCGGACTGATCTAATAAAGCCGAAGTGTCCTGCTGAATCACTCAGTCCTAGCCCAGCGCCGCCTGTCACCGCTCCAAATTACGTGTTCTGTCAGGAGATCGGCATCCAACTCTTGGACCCCACCAAATTAGATCGGGCTGCACGCCTGACAAGAGAAAGGCCAAGACAGCTCTTTCCAAACAGATGAGTTGAGGCTCTGGCGTATGACCTCTGGCTGCTGCAAAAAAATGTTTCTGCAACATCCACATGTTCACTTAAAGGGCAATGACAGACTTAATTGGATCAGAGAAAATGCATCTTGCAGCTTTTTTGGCAACTTCAGGGAATCCTGTCTCAAATGTGGTAGCCAATTTCAACATGGGAACCCCGAGACGTACGGGCCGGCATCTGTAGCTGCTTAAATACAATACGCAGGAGACCCACTTAAGCCCAGCTCGAATCGCGAATAAAACCTCAACGTAAATAAAACTAACATGTACTCCGCAGAGCTGTCCCGTTTCCAAGCCAAATCTTTATAGAGCTGACATAGTTCACAATTGAGAGTCATTCACTAAAGCAGAGGAGGGGGGGAAAAGACATTAGATCCACACAGCTGTGGCCTTGGATGTAGAAGCCATTTCTAACGTGTGAAAAGACTAAGAAAAACATCTGCATGCTATGATGAAGTGTATTGTTTTTTTAGAGCAGCTGTACCTGTTTATGTGTGAGTTGAGAGCATGAGTGTTTGTTGACTGTGGGTGTTAGACCTACAGAGGGCTTTACGCTCCGCTTCTCAGGTTGTAAGAGTGCTAATATGTCATCTAATGCTGAGGACTATGTCAGAGAACACTTTTTTGGGGGAGTTCTGATATGCACTAGGGCGACATGGTGGCTCAGTGGTTATCACTGTCAACTCGTGGCAAAAAGGTCACTGGTTTGAGTCCCGGCAGGGTCACTTGGAATTTCTGTGTAAAGGCTGCATGTTCTCCCTGTGCTTGTGTGGGCAACATAAAATCAACCAAATATCAACATCTAATCATGTTATACCATGACATTGTGTGGACGTTACCTCTATGACATCTATCAAACGTTGGATTTTGGTCCCTTTCCAACACAACCTAAAATCAATCAAATTTTAACGTAATTTGACATCATTATTTGACATCAAAATAATGTCCTTAGACGCTGACTAGACATCAAATTTTGGCCACCTGACATCATGACCTAAATCTAACCAAACATTAACATCTTATGATGTTGTGTGCCTGCTGGGAAACATATGCTGGATGAGTTGGCGGTTCATTCTGTTGTGGTGACGCCTGATGAATAAAGGGACTAAGCCAAAGAAAAATGAATGAATGATATGCACTAGTGCTTGGTTAGATCTCCGTCTCCTACCTTGGACTATGTCAGAGCACACTTTTTTTGGGAGTTCTGATATGCACTAGGGTGACATGGTGGCTCAGTGGTTATCAGCAAGAAGGTCGCTAGTTCGAGTCCTGGCTGGGTCAGTTGCCGTTTCTGTGTGGAGTTTGCATGTTCTCACTGTGTTTGTGTGGGTTTACTCCGGGTGCTCCAGTTTACCCCATAGTCCAGTGGTCACCAAACTTGTTCCTGGAGGGCCGGTGTCCTGCAGATTTTAGCTTCAACCCTAAACAAACACACCTGAACAAGCTAAAAAAGGTCTCACTAGGTATACTTGACATCCGGGCAGGTGTGTTGAGGCAAGTTGGAGCTAAACCCTGCAGGGACACCGGCCCTCCAGGACTGTGATTGGTGACCCCTGCCATGCTCCAAAGACATGCAGTAGAGGTGAATTGAATAAACTAAACTGGCCGTAGTGTATGTGTGTGAATGTGAGTGCGTATGGGTGTTTTCCAGTACTGGGATGCAGTTGGAAGGACATCCACTGTGTAAACCCTGCAGGCACAGGACGTTAACATGACGCCATATTGACATTGTACCCGAACGTTGTGAGGATGTTGGATTTTGTTTGGAAATGAAAATCGAGTTGACGTCACAATCCAACGTCAGGCTGTCATCAATGTCCAGGATCCAACCTAAAATCAACGTCTAATCATGTTATATCTTGACGTTGTGTGGACGTTACCTGTATATCAGACGTTAAATTTTGATCACTTTCCAACACAACCTAAAATCAACCAAATATCAACATAATTTGACATTATTATTGGACGTCAATATAACGTTGTCCTTAGACGCTGGCTAGACATTGAATTTTGGTCACCTGACGTCACGACCAAAATCTAACCTAATATTAGCATCTTATGATGTTGTGTGCCTGCTGGGAAACTGGATAAGTTGGCGGTTCATTCCGCTGTGGTGACACATGATAAATAAAGGGACGAAGCCAAGGTAAAATGAATGAATGAATGATATGCACAAGTGCTTGGTTAGATCTCTGTCTCCTACCTTGGACTATGTCAGAGCACACTTTTTTTGGGAGTTCTGATATGCACTAGGGTGACATGGTGGCTCAGTGGTTATCAACAAGAAGGTCGCTAGTTCAAGTACTGGCTGGGTCAGTTGGCATTCCTGTGTGGAGTTTGCATGTTCTCACTGTATTTGTATCCAAATATAAACGTGATTTGATGTCATTATTGGACTTCAAAATAACGTTGTCCTTAGACGCTGGCTAGACATTGATTTTTGGTCACCTGACGGCACGACCTAAATCTAACCTAATATTAACATCTTATGATGTTGTGTGCCTGCTGGGAAACTGGATAAGTTGGCGGTTCATTCCGCTGTGGTGACGCCTGATAAATAAAGGGACTAAGGAAAATGAATGAATGAATGGTATGCACAAGTGCTTAGTAAGATCTCTATCTCCCACCTTGGCTTGAGATTTTGTAGTGAATATGTAATATAGGCAGATAATTCTACCTCAAATCCAGTCTCTCTTGAACTTCCTTTGGGAGTCATAAAAGTGGAGTTGAAAAAAAATGTATTTTAATGCTTTCAAGATTATGGACATATGGACATTACTGAATGCTGAATGGAGTTGAGCAAACTTTTCCTTCAGCGTTTCAGCCAAAAGAATTAACAGTGTTTTCAATGCGATGGCGGGTATTACTGCTATCACAGCGAGAACAAAAAAAGGAAATGTGTCTTTTATAGCGTACACTGCTTTTATTTCTTGCACTCTCTGCAATTTTATGGTTTGGCTTTTGTGTCCCTGTTCTGAGGAAATGGTTCATTAAATAGGAATGCCCATTTTTTCCTTTCATTTTATTTTTTTTAATGCGGTGCACAGGGATATTAACCAATCTGTAGAGAGAGAGAGTGAAAAGCCAGACTTCCTCCTGGCTGAAGCTTGCTGGTCATGCTGGCTTCATTAGGATTCCAGCAGAGTTAGAAAGCAGGAGTCAAAGCTGGAATATCAAGACGTGGAAGAAGACAGAG
This sequence comes from Danio albolineatus, assembly GCA_903798035.1. Classification (NCBI taxonomy): domain Eukaryota; kingdom Metazoa; phylum Chordata; class Actinopteri; order Cypriniformes; family Danionidae; genus Danio; species Danio albolineatus. Next base: position 3,860,805 of record CAIGQQ010034334.1, read on the forward strand.
CGCATTAGGGGGAAGTGGAAAGACTAGCTCTTTGAAGAGTTCTTTCTGGCCCAAGCTGATCATTAAGGTCATTTCATGTTCTAAGCTGGTCTAGATGGTTGATCTGCTGGACTAGCAGACGGTGGGGTTGGTCAAGAAGGCTAAGCCCAGCAGGCCATCTCGAACCAAACGCTTGGTTACTTCTTTGATTAAAAGTAGCAGAAATTGGAATACTAATCTCTAACTTCCAGCGTTCTACAATCACTCTGATTATAAAGGAGCCATTAATCATAAGCAAAAGGCATAAAGCTACCAGCATTAGTGCCATAGATTCATTCTGGGATAACACAGCACTTGATTTGTTAATAGTGTACATAATGGCGGCCATTTTCACAAGGCACATTAAATCATAGAGTGCCGGCCCCTGTGTGAGCATTAAAACTGAAGATTGGCTCAGTGATACAGAACTCTGCTCTTTTTTTCTCTTTCCTCCAAAGCTTGAAACTAAATTGGATTTTCTACAGTGTTTTCTAATTTGAAACATCCATCATTTATTATTAAAGGAAAGAAGAAATTGAACAAAAAAAAAAGGGAATGATTCTTTCTTCATTCTTTTTTGCTCTTGGAAAAAAAGGTGTACCTTTATTGGTACAACAGTATTTTACTTGGGCAGTGCACTTGAAAAGACATATTTGTACTTTATCTACACCTAAAAGATGCATAGGCAGTGCTTCCCACAGGTTTGAAATATACTTGTGGTGGTAGGCGGATTGAAACACACTAGTGGTTCCCACACATAGACTTATTTGGGTGCGCTGCCCAGGTATATTACACTCTCAGAAAAAAAATGGTACAATGTTGTACCAAAGAAGGTACAAACCCTTGTCACCAGTGCAATACTTTTTATAGAACAGAATTGTACATTTAGACCAGAGATGTCCAAACTAGGGCTTGCGGACCAAAGTTGGCCCATTGCAACCTTTGATTTGGCCCACCATCCCATCTGAGAAGAGAGTAAGAATGATGGAGAGGACTGGGACGAATGCTTTTAAAAGAGATCATCATTTCTAATTTAACGTAACGTTTCTTTGTTTCGTTTTATTGCAGAAGTACAATAAATCCAACCAAAATTAATTGTTTAATCATCCATTCATTCTTTTTTTTTTGGCTTAGTCCCTTTATTAATCTGGGGTCGCCACAGCAGAATGAACCAGCAACTAATCCAGCATGTGTTTTACGCAGCGGATGCCCTTCCAGCTGCAACCCATCTCTGGGAAACATCCATACACACTCATTCACTTTGGACAATTTAGCCTACCCAATCTGGGGGGGTCTGGAAATAGGTGAAAATAAATGTTTTTCATCAACATAATAGCCTAATGTAAAATTATACATCTCTAAATCTAAACTTGTTTTTATTAAAACAAATATAATTATGCATACAATAAATACAACTGCTAATAATAATAACATTATGAAGAAGGCAGTGAAGAAGGGATGGAGGTAGTGCTTTGGTATCACTTTATTTTGATGGTCCATTTGAGTATCAGTAGACTGTCTGCTTAATATCTGTTGATATAGGAATTCAACAAACATTTAACTGACTATAAGAAACTTTGTAAGTACATGTCAACTTACACTTACCTAACAACTTAATTAGTTGGCATGTAGATGTAACTTAAATTCAACAAACGGACCATCAAAATAAAATGTGACCAGTGCTTTTTATATCTATGTAGAAAATAATAATTTTTGTAACATTTTAATCATTTAATTTTCTTTGATATGTAAAGATATTTGTGTATTGCTGTACATGCTTTGTGTATTAAGAAATGTGCACGCGACCCACCTAGGTGCATTTCTAAGGCGCTCTGTGCTGGACTTTAGACCAGTTTTCAGATGCGCCAACAATGCGCCTTAACACGCCTGGGTCAGTTGGCATTTCTGTGTGGAGTTTGCATGTTCTCCCCGTGGTTGTGTGGGTTTCCTCCGGGTGCTCCGGTTTCCCCCACAAGTCCAAAGACATGTGGTATAGGTGAATTGGGTAGGCTAAATTGTCCATAGTGTATGAGTGTAAATGAGTGTGTATGGATGTTTCCCAGAGATGGGTTGCAGCTGGAAAGGCATCCGCTGCGTAAAACATATGCTGGATAAGTTGGCAGTTCATTCCGCTGTGGCGACCCCAGATTAATAAAGTGACTAAGCTGAAAAGAAAATGAATAAATGACTGAATGAATGAATGAACAACATGGCGCAAAACGTGAAAATTAGATTTGCGCTGGTCTGAAAACAGCAGCAAATCACGCCAAATGCGCCTTAATGCGCAGTGTCTATGATAGGGCCCTATGTGCGGGAAGCACTGTTAGGATCTTAGAATATAATACCCCTGAAGTACTATAATGAACTTATTAGAAGGTAACTAAGGTATGTATAAGTAAATATGCTTTGTGGGTCCTGCTTCAAGGACAAGTTGCTGTATGTCTTTAATGGAAGAAAATAAGAAAATAACAAAGGAGATAAAAAGTAAAGTTAGAAGGAAGCAGGAAGGGAAGCAAAGTTTTAAAAAAGGGGAAGCAAGTGATGACGAAAAGTAAAAGCAACCCTTTTCTACATCTAGCCCCCTCAGTCCACTTCATGCAATCCCACCCATGCAATAGGACAAGTAACAAAAACACGTGTGGGCGTTTAAGTGTGTGGCATATTGTAACTGTTAGGCATCACACTGGGAGTGGTGGCATAAAACAGCTCCGAACCGGAGCCTCCCGAAAAGACCAGGGTATATCAGTCAAGTCAAAGGAGAGCTGCTGCATGTCCTTTAATAATCCTGTAGCGTATTATCAGGACGCCACAGCTAAGTGTTGCAATTAGGCTGCCCTTTATCATGCAAATCAATTTGACAGCACAACAATCATTCTGTTCCGCCGGCTCTCGGTCTCCGGCACGCTTTCTCTGCTCCCTGGCTCACTCTGGCATTTGCGGTGGCTGGCCACATTTGCATTATTTATCATATCAGTGTGAATATGGGGCCGCTGTGCGGCAGAGCTGACGCTGATTAGTGTGGCATTACATATGTTAAGCACAAGGAGACGGATTCCCTTTACTAACGCTCCACTGCACCGCTTTCAGCCCCTGAAAATAAAACAGGGCTCTTATTAATATCCCAGAGGCTCTGACACCAAACATAGTAGGGAGGGTAGAGAGGAGGACACAGCGAGGTGCCGGGACACTCGCTGCTCAGCGTATGCAAATAAAGGCACTCGGCCAAACACACACACACACACCAAACAGGCATTAGCATGAAGTGGCTTGGCGGCACGAGGCCATTTGTCATGCACGTGTGTGTGTGAGTGTGTATATTTGGACAATAAGGGTCTCCGGCTCTGCGTGGAACCTCATTACAAGCTTGAGCTGGAGACAGGTGGCGCTGTGGCCTCGCTGCTTTCATTCAAACTGAACAATGCTACAAAATCAGGCTTTGTATGTTTTTAGTGCTTCTGTGCTGCTACATTATGATGCATTTGTTGAGTTAATGCTTGCTACTTGGTTATTGGAAAACATGTCCTTTTTTCATATAGGAGGAGTCAGTGTAGGTTTGCACTAGTGTGATGGATGGATGCTGCTTAATTATCATTAAAAAGTCATTTATAAGACAAATAGGGAGTAGCTTTTCACATTACAGTTGCTATGAAGCTGATTTTGCTTTACTGCTCTGTAAACAAGTGAATTTATGTTGGCTCTGACTCTGTGACTGGCACCAGGTTACAAGAATATTTCACATTTAATATGAATTATTACAGTATATTGAGTGACATGCTGTCAATTGCAATAGAAAATAATTCCAACTCACTCATCAGTCAGTCTGCAAAAACCTCTGACAGCTCTTATCAAGGTTACAAGGTTTATTGGCTTTACTGGGATTTTGAGCTGTCCAGTAAAGTAGAAACTTTGATTGAATGGTTTGAAATAACTATTATTCCAACTTATCTTGTTTTAAACAAAAATATTAACTTATTTTTAACTTAAAAAACCTGTTGAACTATATTAGAATGGTTAAATAATCAATATTTGACTATAATTTACTAAACTGCAAGTTTTTAGTAAGTTGTTTATAGCAGTGTTTCTCAACCACGTTCCTGGGGGACCACCAACACTCCATATTTTGCATGTCTCCTTTGTCTGTCTTGCCCATTGAACAGGGGTGTGCAAACTCGGTCCTGGAGGGCTGGTGTCATGCAGTTTTGCTCCAACTTCCTTTACCACAACTGACTGGACGTTTCTAGTACACCTAGAAAGAGCTTGATTAGCTGGTTCAGGTGTGTTTAATTGAGGTTGGAACTAAAATATGCTGGACATCAGCCCTCCAGAATCGCGTTTGGACACCCCTGCCATTGAAGCTCTTTTAGTTTCTGATGATCTGAATCAGGTGTGTTTTGTTAAGGAGACATGGAAAATGTGCAGAGCTGGGGGTCCCCCAGCAATGTAGTTAGGAAACACTCAAAGATATTTACATTAGATGTCGGCTACACTATAGTTGTGTATTGGACAGAATGCGTCAATAGAGCTACCATTTTAGTACAGGGTAGCACTCCTTTGAAATGAATGTGTGATCAAGGTGCGGTGGAGGACTGTGGTCATCCAGAGCCAGACATATATACACATTTATACATAAATGTATGATCGGGAGTTTTCCCGGTGGTCAGTATGCAAATATTTATTTAAATTATGAAAATTACAATTTTACATCACTTTTCTAAATCGATGGATTTGATCACACAGGTATCGCTGACAAAGAGCGTGTGTTTGTGTGCATGGAAATATATTATAGAAATTTGATCTAATCCGTGTCCTGAAACACACCCCCTCTCCCGCTTACACGTCTCATTTTAACAGAGGGAGCGATTCGTTTGAGAATGAATCTCCGTTATGAACGACTCGTTCACTTAGCCGACAATAATATAAGTTTCTAGCACTGCAAGATCTTGTTGTCATGTTTCATTTACACTATTTGCTGATGTTATTTAACAAAACTAGCATAAGCCTGCAATTTAGTGCGAGTTGGTGCTACTTTGTTTGATGGTCAGCGCAGTAAGAGACTGTATTATCATCAATGACACTTGCTTAGCAAAAAGTTTTTAACATACACAAACGTAAAAAACGAAATCTTACCTATGAAATATAATGCCTTCATGCTTTGTTTTCTTTGTCTGCTCTTTCTACAGCCCTACGCAACACTAAAGTCCAACATCTTCACATTGGATTTAGTCTTGACTAGTGCGTTGAATGACATTTGTCCTGGGAGCACTGTACAAATGTGGCAGTGCTACTGATGTACGCTCAGGGTCCGTATACGATATCTAGTGTATATATCTATGAGAAACACTGGTCTATAGGACAATGTGTATTTAAAAAATGCCATTAATATTTAAGCATGAAAATTATTTAAATTTTCAAATTTAGCATTGCTGATATTTGTACGATTTTTTTTAAATGCAAACTTTGATTAAAACTAAACAATAAACTAAACTAATACATCTTGTTTGCTATTTTCATTTATTTTAAAATGACATTTACATATTTAAACACTCATATAATGCATAAAATGCGAAACGTGTAATGAAAATATTCAAAAGTCTTGAATCTGGCAACAAACTGAAGAACACATTACCACAATAGAAAAAAAATCAGTTGCACTTTCATTCATTCATCATGCATTTTCCTTCAGCTTAGTCCCTTTATTCATCAGGGGTCCCCACAGCGGAATGAACCGCCAACTTATCCACCATTGATTTACACAGCGGATGTCCTTCCAGCTGCAACTCAGTACTAGAAAACACCCATACACACTCATTCACACACATACCCATGACCAATTCACCTATAGCGCATGTCTTGAACTGTGGGGGAAACTAAAGCACCCGGAGGAAACCCACACCAAAACTAGGAGAACATGTAAATTCCACACAGAAATGTCAACTGACCTAGCCAGGACTCGAACCAGCACCCTTCTTGCTATAAGGCGTCAGTGCTAGCCACTGCACCACCATGTCACCCAGTATAAGAATTTTAAAACTGAAAAGCTGAAGACCCCGTTTACACTAGTGCGTTTCAGTTTTAAAACAGCGTTTTAGCATGAAAACGATCTGCGTCCACACTAGCGTTTCACCCAGGGTTTCTGAACATCTCCGTCCACACTACTCCACCAGAAACGTCTATCACGTGACCATTCGCGCACTCTGGGCATGCGCGTTCAAGTATAAACAGGAAGCATGTGTCTCGCTCGCCATTTGGTTATTGTTAGTCAACAAACGCTGGTTGAACGATGAACGCGATGGCAAAGAAAGCAATAGAGGTCTTTTTGTGGACAGACGACTTAAAGTAACAAATGAATATAAAACATACATGGCTATTGAAAATGTAGACTGAGAGTCATGTCAAAGTAAATACAACGACATACTCAACCGTTTTTTGGAGAACAATCCGACATCGTACATAGTGCAAACAACGCTCCCATTTCTGTGTCCATGTTATTGTTTACAGTGAAGGCTGGTCTGCCGTCTTCCGGTGGTGTTATAGTCATGTGATAGGGGCTTGACGAATAAGGGAAGGATACGCAATGACCCAAAAGCCCCAATCAAGTAGCGAATCTCAGCAGCTACACCTCCGTTTTCAGACGTCTTCGTTTCCCTCCATCCCCACTGAGACGGAGCAGCAGCGTTTTAGAATGAAAACAGCCTCTCCAGCATTTCCAAAACGCTCCGTTTTCGGGGCTCCAAAACTCCGGCGTAGTGTGGACGGATGGCGTAACCGTAGCAAAACTTATGTGTTTTAAAATAAAAACGCATTAGTGTAAACGAGGCTGAAGTGTATAGTAGAAAACGTATTCAAGAAAACGTCTCTACTGTCTTTTCCATTCATTCATTCAATCATTCATTCGTTCATTTATTCATTCATTTTCTTTTCCACACTCTACACAGACATGCCAACTGACCCAGCTGAGGCTCGAACCAGCGACCTTCTTGCTGTGAGACGATCGCGCTACCCACTGCGCCACCGTGACGCCCCTGTCTTTTACAATAAATACAAAATAATTTTAAATTGCAATAGTTCATGTGCAAATTATAGATAAGAAAATGTTACATTTAAAATGTTTAACAGGCTCCTTCAGAGAGCAGAGTGCATGGAACTAGCTGACAGAATTATAACTATATGTGATATTTTACTCGGGGTGGTCAAGTAAATGAAAGCTGACAGAGGTAATATCAGAGGAGAGACGAAGATTAAAAAGAGAGAGGGAGGAAAAGAAGCAGGGCTGAATCGCTGCAGGATATAGGGCTCTGCGCCTTTAAACTGAAATCTCAATCTCACAAAGTTTGTTCCTTAAAAGGAAATCAGAGGGTTTCACTGAGACATTGCCTTGGAAATCATGAATAAACATCAGAATGCCTTGGCGCACATACATCATACATCACAGGCCGACGCTACCTAATGGAGGAGGACTCATCACCCTCCAACATGTGAAAAAAAGCCAGCAAAATTACCAAGCTCACCACACAGCCAGCCGCTCACTTTTAAAATGGACCGTCGAGGGAGGGGAAAGGGGCTGAAGGCGTATTCCTTCACTAAAATGGCTCCCTGAGATAACCATCTCTCCGTGCCATTCGCCGCCAATGTGGAAAGGAATAAAAGAATAGCGATGATGACATTTCGGAGAATAATTAGAACACAATGCGCTTTCCTCTACTACCCTGCCATCATTCTCCTTGACTGCCCTCGCTATGATCTGCTTTTCCTGTGTATGGCTGCTTTCCTGCACGTGTTGATTCCGCTCATATCAGGAAGCACTTGCTATTCCAGACTGGCCATTTAACACGAGCGAGCACTTATTTCTGGGCTCGGTAGGGAATGCAATTGCGTTTAATCATAATGGTGATCCGTTGCATGCCGGTAACCGTGGCGGAGGCTGAAATGTCGCCTCTGAATGGAGACAAATAAAAATGGACGCTTTGTTTACAATGGCTCAAAATAAAATCGCCAAGTGGTGGATGCTGAGCTTTAGAGGTGTTAGGGGAAAAATGGCATGGCCAGATAATAAAATATGTGAATATTCTGCAAAAAAAAAAAATTATTATTAGATTTTTTGACTTGTTTCAAGTCCAAATATTTAAAAATTCTAAAATCAAGAAGCATTTTCTAGACAAGCAATACATATTGCCTTGTTTTAAAAAAACAATACATCCAAATTAAGTGAGATTTTCTATAAAATAAGCAAAATAAGGGAAGATTATATACTATAATTAAGTTTATAAACTAATTTCGAGAGGATCGCGTGCTTATGATTGCTTGCGGCTGGACGCACATTATCCAATTTATGATGCACCAATCAGACGATTCCATAACAGCCATCTTCATTTTGAACAATCCCCCCTTAAACCCCTACTACTCCTCCTTTCCTAGATGGGTGGCACGGTGGCCCAGTGGTTAGCACTGTTGCCTCACAGAAAGAACGTTTCTAGTTCTAGTCCTTACCAAGCCAGCCGACATTTCAGTGCGGAGTTTACACGTTCTCCCTGTGCTCACGTGGGTTTCCCCCAGGTTCTGCACAAGGTAGGGACCGTGGGTCAAGATGAAGTATAAATCAGCCTTAAGTGTGCAAGATGAGAATCCAGCTTGAAGAGCACTGCAGTAGTCCAACCTTGAAATGACAAGAGCTTGGACTAAGAGTTGTGCAGCATGATCTGAGAGAAAGGGTCTGATTTTTCTGATGTTAAAAACTGCAAACCTGACATAAACATTGGGTGAGCAGGTTACATTGAACCCCGTTTCCTTACAACGCGCTACGTGATGAGATTTGCAATGATAAGCAATGTGGCTGTGTGCACCAGATGATGCCAATCAGAAGTACAGAATAGTGCACTCACTGCACTCCAACAAAACTCAAAGCTTTATATTCTAAATAATACATATTAAAATAAATATAATTAAATACATTTAATATTATTAAATGCACATGCTGAATCCCTGATATTGAAGTCACAGTTGTAAAGTTTCAAACAGTTTATTTTATTCTCAAGATCTGAGGTGAACTATCTGCTGCTGCTTTCAGTCGCATGGAAATAAATGTCGTGTGAAATGGCATTCAAACTCACATTATTAGCATTTAACACTAAATAAAGCACATGAAGTTTACATGAAGTGGTCATTGTCAGTTTATTCTGTTGTTTAGATGCAAGAAATAGAAGCTGTTTCTAAAATAAATAAAATTTCAGGTGTTGGTTGGAACAAAAACTATTACTATAGAAAATATTCCTTCTATAGTGATGCCATTGCTTTTATTATAACACAGCTTAAATCAGCCTTTAGGCTCAATAGTCAGGCTCGCTCCTATTGATGTCGACAATCTGGCACCCTGCTGCAAGTGTTACGAGCCTGGTGTGCAATACCTAGTTCAACCACTGGGTGTCAAACGTACATTCTGCACCTTTAATGAGTTAACACTGGCCTGTTGCCAATTGGATGCTTACATTTTGAGTGTCATTTAAACAGTCACAATGTGCAATAGAAGTAGACACATCTTGCATTATTGGGTTTGATGATTAATTGACTATGAATTTTAAAAGTATCAATCATGGGGAACCGGCAACTATCAACCTTTACCTTTGATCTATATTTTACATAACAAAATCTCAATAACCTGTTATAAGGTGTTCAGAATTAGCCAATTAAGAAGTGACTATAATAAGAAAATATTGGCATATTGGCCATTTATCCAAAATATTGTTGTTGTTGTTGTTGTTTGTGCAATGAATAAATAAATACTATTCATTATTAAATTGTAATTAAAACATAATTATTTTGTTTGCATCACCTTGCGAACATTTTCTGATGCATTATAGTTATCATACAAGCTTCCTATGACACTCAGGTCCCAACATGATCATGTTATAACTTTTCCTTCTGTATAAGAATGTCAATCATGTCCATAAGACATGCAGTGCTGGATGAGCAAAATAACTTTAATAGTTAAGATTGGAGTTTACGACAAGCCCCTCTTGTGTCAGTATGACTAATGAGAACGGTGTAGCACATAATAATATCTTAACTTAATAATATATAAATATTTCATTATAGGTTTGCAGAACGCTAACTAAAAATGAGTAATCCATGCATAATTTAGAAGCATTCAGCATAAAAACAGACAGCAATTAAAAACCCAACCATGAGCACCATTTCCTCTTCCTCAAAGCATATGCGTGTCTGCAAAAGGCCTTAGGCTAGTTTATGTGGAAATATATACACTGTGAATCTCCGGGAATCTATTAACAGATGTTAATTGATGTATGCAGAGGTATGAGTGTATGTGTGTGTGTGATTGTGCGAGTACAAAGATGTGTCCTACACCGAGCCAGGCATGAGAACAGGCTTGTGAAGCAGAGTGCAGTAATTTCTTTGATCATTTTTAATGGCAGTACTTTCATGTGGGTGTGTAGCTCACTTTCTCTCATACACACACATACACTCGTACACACTGCACCCTGCAGGTGTCATTTTACACCCCCAGCTCTGGGATTAGTATGCGGCAGGCAATAAAAAAAAAAGCTGGGCCATTGCATTGCACTGCGCACATCTCTACAAACCAACATCAATATCTTTTCAAAAGGATGCATCAGTTCACTGCCAACTGAGGAGGGAGACAAGGAGACAGACAGACAGGAAAGAACTGAATAATACACAAAACAGCAGGATGTTAAAAGTTAGTGTGATATAAATAAAACCTGAATATGAGACGAGCACGAGATTGAAGTGGCAAGTTGCTGGAAATTTTGAGGGATTGCTACACAGGCTCAGGAAGAAACCATTCATAGGGGTGGTAACTTCTTTGTAGATCTTTTATTTTCTCAAGTATATAAAAGAATAATGATATTTTATGTGATATTTTATAATGACATTCATTCATTCGTTTTCTTTTCGGCTTAGTTCCTTTTTAATCCGGAGTCGCCACAGTGGAATGAACCGGCAACTTATCCAGCATTTGTTTTACGCAGCGGATGCCCTTCCAGCTGCAACCTATCTCTGGGAAACATCCATACATTATCATTCACACATATACACTACGAACAATATAGCTTACCCAATTCACCTGTACCGCATGTCTTTGGACTGTGGGGGAAACCGGAGCACCTTCAGTGACCTTCTTGCGGTGAGGCAACAGCACTACCAACTGCGCCACCGTGTCCCCATATATATATATGTTAATATTTCATTACTAAATTAAGTAATTCTTTATTTACAAACCAGTTAGTTAAGAATGTTGGTGTTTTTTAAAGATCATTCAGACTGTGTTAGTAAATGATTAATAAACTATTCAAATCAACATTAATATATGTTATTATTCAGGCATATATTAATAGTTACTTTGTATGCTAATAAAGGTTTATTAACACAACTTCATCCAGTTTTGTGACCTGATCTAAAGTGAGGACTATTTATTTATAAATAACTTATAATTGAAAATTAAAGGCTCAGTATCAAAGTGAATGTTAACTAGAATCCAATTGTTGTATGATTTAAAAGCTAATCATTAACAGGGGAAATAAACCTTCATAAAGTTAATATTTTATTTTCATTCACTCAATCTTTCAGTGAACCGTTCTTAAAAGAACCATCTTTTTTTTTCTTAGTGCGAAGAATATTTTAATAATATAAAGCACCCCTATGAAGATTATTTTGTGTAAGCCAAGGTTCCTTGGAAGTTATTGGTCCTTCTTGGAACAGTCAATGACAATAAAGAACATAAAGACCAACATCGCATGGCTTTCTTTCTTCCACTGAACACAATAGGAGTTAAAGGGATAGTGCATCCAAAATAAAAGTGATCTCATCATTAACTTGCTTATTTTGTTCCAAAAATGTATACTTATTTGTAGAACATTGGTATTGGTAACAAAAAAAAATGTTTCAATTGACTTCCCTTACACTACCTGACAAAAGTGTTGTCGTCTATCCTAGTTTTAGGAACAATTGCATCCATACATATCTGCAATGAATAATGTCATCTGGAATGGCAAAGAAAGCGCTCTTGCAGGACTCCCACAGTTCATCGAGATTCTTTGGATTCATCTTCAATGCCTCCCCCTTCATCTTATCCCAGACTAGGCATGTGACGATAACAAGGTATACCACGGTTTGGAAAAGTAAAGGTTTTCATACCACCAAAATTTTCTGCTATACCGTTCCTAAGTTATAGGTAAAAAAATGTATTTACATTTTGTTTTTAGGTGTGAATTGTAAAGAAATCAGTTTTTTTTTTTTTTTTTTTAACAAATGAAGACCGCAGAAGTCGATGATTCAATTGAATTATTCATGTTAACTGCCCCAAAATACTTTAAATGTTTCTCAAAATAAAACATATTGTGTTCAAAGGGGGAAAAGGTTTTGTTTTTTACCCAGATATTTAAAAAGAGCATATTTTAGAGCAGTAAACCCAATACCGTCATACCGTGAAACCGTAATATTTTTATCCAAGGTTATCATACTGTCAGAATCTTATACCGGCCCATGCCTACCCCAGAAATGCTTAATAATGTTCATGTATGAAGTATGAGAAGGAGCGCTATCCTGCTGAAGAATTTGCCCTCTCCTGTGGTTTGTAATGTAATGGGCAGCATAAATGTCTTGATACATCTGGCTGTTGATATTGCCATCCACTCTGCAGATCTCTCTCACACTTTCATACTGAATGTAGCCCCAAACTATGATTCTTCCTTCACCAAACTTGAGTCCATGTGGTTTCATATAGGCCTTCTGCTGTATTTGTGATGATTGGGATGCAGTTTAACAGATGATTCATCTGAAAAAATCTACCTTCTGCCACTAACTTGATCAACTAGAAGTCAAGTTATTATTTTTTGCTCTTACTAATGTGATCGTTGACAAGACTTTTCTCAGGCAGCGTATGTGGACAAAAATACAATGAAAGTCAAAACTAACAAAAATTGCTTGATAACCAATATTCATCGATATATTTTCTGCAAAACGAGAAAGATATGCAGATTTGAAGTGGTAAACAATAATTATTACTGGGGATGAATGTAAAAACTCAAGCTTTTGTTTTGTTTTTTGCTGAAAGTGAATGGTGATGAAAGTAAATGGAGACCAAAACAGTCACAATCCTATTGAATAACATCTTAAAGTTCTGTATTGTCTTCACACAAAGCCTTATTTTGCATCCAAAAGACTTGACATGTCATACAATCTATGAGTCATACTGTCATAATGACTTAATGTTGCTTAATGAGCATCCATCAGTCTCCACTATATTTAATTGACAGCAGGAACACTTTTGAAAATGTCTAGAGAGAAAGGGAAGTCATGCAGGTTTCGAACAACATGAAGGTGAGTAAATTATGATGGAATTCGGATATTTGAGTGATCTGTCTCTTTAAAAGCATACTGCAACAGCCTTGAAAATATAGCCTCCCGGTCTGCTTACAGAACAGTTTTTTTCAGGAAGCTTCAATTGCTGGATAACACAGCTTGAGTTTCTACACGTTACAAGAAACCATTCTATGAGTCTTGACGGAGAGTCCCAGTGCGGTCTTTCTCCCAGCAGCCCACTGCATGTAATCCTGGTGAACACCTAATGCAGCAACTAAAGAGCTGCTTTTATGACGTGTAATCTGTAAAGCCTGTTTCATTCATTATTAAGAATGATCTACCGGTCTGTTTCTCTTATCTGACCATCCACCTCATGCACAACCGGTCTATATCATCTGAAGCTCAGTTCTGTATATATGTAGCCGTTATTTATATGCCGTTGCACCAATACTGTGGCAAAAAAATAATAAAGGTCAATCTGACTTGTAGAACGGGAGTATATTTGAATATAAAGATTATAGTAATGTTTAGAGTTCTCAGGAACTATGTGTGATGTCATGCACTGGATTCTGTGATGATTGGTCTTGTCATGTTCTCTCTGAGAAAGTCTGGTTTGTCAAAAAAGTCACTGTTTATTCATCTTTGTGTCATTCCAAACCTGTAAGAAATTCTTTATTCTGTCTTAATCTGTGTTTTAGACCACAATCATTTTTAGTATGGTGTAAGGACTCCTTTTGTGGCCAATACAGCACCAATTCATCTTGGGAATGGCAGATACAAGTCCTGCACAGTGGCCAGAAGGATTTTGAGCCATTCTTCACACAGAACAGTGGCCAGGTCACTATGTGATTCTGGTGGAAGAAAACGTTTTCTGACACGCTTCTTCAAAACACCCTAAAAGGGCTCAATAATATTTAGACCTGGTGACTGTGCAGGCCATGGGAGATGTTCAACTTTACTTTCATGTTCATCAAACCACTCTGTCACCAGTCTTGCGTGTATTGGTGTATTATTATCCTGATACACAGTTACGCCTTCAGAATACAATTTTTGGATGCATAAGGATCTCCGGAAAGGTTCGCTAGTTCTAGGCAGTGACGCACACATCTAGCATAAAGGCCTAGGGAATGCCGTGACATTGCAGCCATCATTGATCAACCCCATGCTTTACTCTGGGCATCCAAGAGCCTGGGTGGTATGCATCTTTGGGATTGAGACACACCGTAACTCACCCGGATGTGGAAAAGACAGTGAAGGTGGACTCATCAGAGAACAATACATGTTTTACATTGTCCACAGCCCAAGATTTTTGCTGCTGGCACCATTGAAACCAACGTTTGGCATTGGCATGAGTGACCAACAGGTTTGAATGACAGACATTGTGAAGCTCCCGATGAACAGTTGTGGTGGAAAGAGTATAGTTGAGGTGCACACTTATTTCTGCAGTGAGTTGGGCAGCAGTGGCTTTATGTTTTTTTTAGATACATTCCAGGTACCTGCACAACCCTTTAAAACGGCTTCCACTTGCATCCCCAGTTACTTCAGTTGGATATGGTTTGTCCTTCTTGGTGGTAAGCTGACATTACCCTCGATACTGTGGCTCTTGATACATCACAAAGACTTGCTGTCTTGGTTACAGATGTGCCAGCAAGGCACGCACCAACAATCTGATGTCTCTGATACCCATAATGTTGTGTGCAAAACTATGCTATTAATCTGCTAATTAAACCTTTGCCCTCATCTCTTACTGGTGGAATGTGCAATAAATGAAGATTGGCCACAGGGCTACTCAAATTTTGCCATGAAACCTCCAACACTAAATTGGCCAGTGTTTCAGTTTCATTCTACAACCACTGTACAGGCCCTCCAGGACCGAGTTTGGACACCCCTGGTCTAGCCCATAGTTTATCTAATTGACCAAAAAAGCTAACAGATTCCATCACTAAATGAATATCCATAGACTGCAGACCCATCACCATTGTTCAGGACTGAACTAGTTACCACTATTTATACGAGAAAACATGAACTGTACTATACTGAAAAAGAAAAAAGCAAAAAATATATATATATAAATAATTAATCGATTATGTTGAGCATCACTAGTTTACATATAAATATGGCCATGGTGTAAATACAGAGTACAGTTACGAGTTTATTGCCACATTATATCATTTTGATAACATGATATCATTGCCTTCAGTGATTTTCTGAAAAATAAATACCAAAAAATAACGCAACTAGAATAACTACAACAGTGGCCATCGTCGATCTCATATGAAGTAAGAGATTTCGACGAATATGATGATGTTCTAGATGTTGAAAGGGTGTTGCAGATTTCTTAGGGGTATATTTGAAGCCTTTCCCGTTCATCCGCTGTCTCAAGAGCATAGGGGAAGGGTTAGGGGTAAAAAATAATTAAATAAAAATTATAAAAATAAAAATAATTAAAATAATTTGTAGGGCTACAAAAAATTCATTTGTTATGAATGAATTAATTATTCATAAATAATTAATTGATGCCACCTATAACGACGATGCCATCGTCCATCACAATGTTTCACTAATATAATGCCAAATTGGTCGACATCGCCCAACCCTATTAGATCACATTTTAAATTTGCGATCAATCACGATTAATCCAATATATATTAATAATATTGCAATACCATATGCAACCCTAATATATTTGATTAGTTATTGAAAAGGGCCCTTTTTATGTACCTTATTTGCATTTTACTGAAATCTGATGGTTTTTTTAATGATTTGGAATAAATGTTGCACTAAACAGAGAGATTTTGTAATCAAAATTTAATTTCTGCATTTTTTAATAAAGATTTTAAACTTAACGAAGACTTCTGACTTTAGCGCTGTGAACATCTTACGGCTTGATCTAACAGCTTTGGTCAAACCATCATCCCAAATTTCGATGAATATTAACAGGCCTTTTGCCAGAACACTATCGATTAACTTCTGTGTGTGAAGAAGGCTTGCGCTGAGTAGAGCAAGACCACCAGTGGTTTTGTTTGAGTCTGTCAAAGAAAGTAGGGAGTTCAAGGTGTGATGTGGCCTCTTTAGACGGGTGCAAGTGTGTTTTTGAGGATCTGTAGCAGGACTTAGAGACCATCTAGAGGAAGAAAGGACCTGGGTCCTGCCATGGATTTAGTGTCTGTCTGTAGCATCCTGCTGAATGCTGCTGCAGAGCTCACACAAGGAAGACTGCTGGGCCTGACAGCACAAACAGCATCCGTCCCTCCATAGAGCGAGCCTGCAGCACTTCTAATCTGTCTTACACACACATACATACAGGATTCCAGCATGCACCAGACTTCAACCCACATCCCTCCAGCATTCATCAGAGTTTTAGCCAAAACAAATTAACAAAGCAGGAAACTGCAAAGCACCACTCAATACACGCATATTAAACTGACAATCAGCCCAATAGCTCAAACAACTTATCCATCATCCTTCAGAACTCCCCAGTGAATACGTCAGCCTTCAGAAGGCAAAGAAATGTGTGCACATCATGTGTGGAGGTGACTTCTGGGTAAAAGCAGGACTTCTTTAATGTAGCCTTGTGAGGTGAATGCACTACAGATGTACACGCGAGTTTGATGGGCTGATGTGAATGAGGCCAGGGTTTTGCACGGGTCTCCTTTAGTGGGCCAAAACCCAGAGAAACACAGCTGGGGAGCAGCTGGGGCCAGTTGTATGGCAGGGGTGCCCATCGCTCACTGTAACCAGAGAGTTTGGGAACAGATTAATAGATGCTCAGAGGTTAAGTAAACATAATCTGATAGAACTCTGGCTGCATTTAAGGCTGTTCGCTTTGCTTTGCTGGCTCTTTCATCACTGTAACGCCACTCAACCCCTGTGCTCTTAATGCTCCCAATATTTGGAGAAGGATTTAAGGACTTTGGGCCTGGCACAGCAACCAACATCAGGCTCTCTTCTAGAATATTCCACATTGGGCTCTTTAGTCAGTCCTGTTTGGCTAACCTAAGCTGTGTCTACACTACAGTAGCCGTGCTAGAATCATCGACCCCTAACATATTACACTTGCTCAAACTTCTAGACTACCATGTATGAAATGCTTGCCATTGACTTTGTTCTAAAACCTATTGATCTGCACTAACATCTACTTTCTACAAATGACAGTACCCTAAACTAAACTTCCAAAATTGTAATAAGGGAACTGAATTTAAATGACCAAGCATCTTACACGTATTTAGTGAAGTTTAGTTATAAACTAATTTCGAGAGGAGCGCATGCTTATGATTGACACGGCTGGCCCAGAGTCAAGCTAATGCACGATCCACCAATCAGACGATTCCCAGCTGAGTATAAATAACCAAAGCATCTTACCTTAGTCATCTTTGTCTCGAAGAATCCCCCCTTACACCCCCTCTCCTCCCTTTTCCTTTATAGGGCAACAGGGTGGCCCAGTGGCTAGCACTGTTGCCTCACAGCAAGAATTCCTCTGGTTTGTGCCTCTACCCAGCCAGTAGACATTCCCGTGCAGAGTTCATGATCTTCCCGTGCTCATGTGGGTTTTCCCCGGGTCCTCCGGTTTCATCCCACAGTTCAAAACATGAGACATAAGTAAATTGACTTAAACAAATCAGCACTACACCCAAATTCCACCAGCAGCATACCCTCATAGCAATTTATAAGCAGCAGGAGGGCGGGGGGTTTTCGAGATCTACCTGAGCTCAAACTCCCATCTCGCCCTGCAAACGGGAGGGAGCCCCGGGCTCGAGGATCTTATGAGCTCAGGGCTCTCTCCCAGGACAGCATGCCAAACTAGCTTTATTACCAATCATCAGCTAAGTGTGAACTCTTGAAATACAGAGAACAACTGGGCATCATTCATTCATTCATTCATTTTCTTTTCGGCTTAGTCCCGTTGTTAATCTGGGGTCGCCACAGCGAAATGAACCGCCAACTTATACAGCACGTTTTTCACAGCGGATGCCCTACCAGCTGCAACCCAACTCTGGGAAATATCCATACACACTCATACACACACATACACAATGGGCAATTTAGCCTACCCAATTCACCTAACCTACATGTCTTTGGACTGTGGGGGAAACCTGAGCACCCGGAGGAAACCCACGCGAACGCAAGGAGAACATGCAAACTCCACACAGAAACGCCAACTGACCCAGCTGAGGCTTGAACCAACAACCTTCTTGCTATGAGGCAACAGCACTACCTACTGCGCCACTGCGTCGCCACAACTGGGCATCATATACACAAAATGACTGAGGATCACGAACTCTCTCACTCTCACCTTGACTTATTCCTATTTCTTATCAGGGGTCGCCATAGCGTAGTGAACCACCAATTACTCTGGAACATGCCATTCCTGTGGCAACCCTGCCTGGAGAGTGCACCAACTTAGGCAAACCCCAGTGCTGGGAAACATCCACACTCACGATCCCACATATACACACAACAGCCGATTGATACGTTATCCAATTCACGTATAGCTCATGTCTTTGAACTGTTGCCCCTTTTCAACCAGGTGCTGGTTCAGAGCCAGTGCAGGATAGCACTCGTACTCATACTTTAGTGTCCACATCATTTCTGAAATCAAAGAAGATCAAAGTGCTCCAGGATTGGCCAGCCCAGTCACCAGACATGAAGATTATTGAGCATGTCTGGGATAAGATGAAAAAGGAGGCATTAAAGATAATTCCAAAGAATCTTGATGAACTCTGTGAGTCCTGCGAGAATGATTTCTTTGCCATTCCAGATGACTTTATTAACCTTTATTAATTTGAGTCATTGCAGAGATGTATGGATGCAGTCCTCCAAGCTCGTGGGAGTCATATACAATATTAATTATTTTCCCACTGCACCATGACTTTATATTTTATACTGTACATTATTTCTGTTAAGTGACAAGACTTTTGTCCAAGCAAAGTCAGACCTTACTGTCCTAATTAAATAATTAATAATCAAGGTATTGTCATCTTTTATTTTGGTCAAATTGCCATAATATAGAGGCCTTTGTCTTTCAGATAAGCCACTTCTGAATACAGAATGAAGTATATTGAAGTAAAGGGGGGAAAAGAAAAACAACAAGCATACAGACAGAAATATTGCAATACTGACATAATTTTTTGTTACTTTAGTTCTTTAAATCTTTGCCAATATTGTCTTATTTATTCATTTATATCTAATTAAGTACATAGTAAAAAAAAATGACATTAATTAATCAAATAAAGCCAGAACCATTTCAACCAACAGAGTAACACATATGGTGTGACAATGGGTCTTCTGGATCTATTCATGACCTCCTAATGTAAATGTGATGTATCGCATTATGTTAAATGGTAATGTATATTGCATATGTATCAGTAGTTAGTCATACCCATCTCTAGTTTTCACCCATTACAGATGAGGGATACAGCATGTTCTTAGCATGTAAAATACTCGATTTGTGTGCTTTCAAGGATAGCACGAACAGCAGGGAGAAGATTCCCACTGCTCTGATAAAAGCGCTCACTTTCTCCAACAAATGCCCACATTTCTGAGATGTGCAGTCCACTTTAATTGGCCTTTTCTGCAAAGGTGGACTTTAATTACTTTGTTCCTGGATTAAAGGCCTCAGACTGTTCAGACAAGAGCTGGGTTATAACCTTTACTGCTCTCTCTCTTTCCGTTTTCCCTTTTCTCTCACTTTCTGCACATAGTGAGGTCAGTGCGTACCGAGAAAATGGGTTCAAAATAATTCCTTAGCCTCAAATGAATCCCTAAAAATGTGATATGTCACCTTAAAGGTCACCGAAGACACACAGTTGATTAAGCCTTGAGATGTAAGAAATGTCTCCTCAGTCTTGCTTCTTTTTAAGCAATAAAAATGTTGATCAATAGAAGTATTTAGTATGCAATTTATACATTTTATGATATATTCATACATTCTATTTACATGAAAACATTCTAGCACTCAGTTTGTATATAAACGATGACCGGATTTTTGGTGAACTGTTTTTATTTCAATTACTCTCCTGGCTCTGATTCTAATTTCCCAAGGACTGAAAAAAAATATCAGAAAAACGTTTGCTCCAAGTATTGACACCCACAACAGCAGAGTAACAAGCTAATCACAAACAAGAATGAATGGAAGGTATGTCTGATAAATAGCCTTGTTCCTTCTGAAACATATAAAAGGTGTGTATATACTGTATGTGCATGTGTGTGTGTGAGTGCTCGTCCTTCAGAGCGGCATTACACTCCTCAACCTGTGCGGTCAGTACTGAGTGATAGATTAATCGATGTGTGGCCTAATCAGCCAGCTTAACTCTAATACCCAAGCCCGGTTCACATTATTATCATATCAGACTCCACATGTTTGGAGGTGACACGGAAAAAGGCAAAAAGATTAAAGTCAGTTTTATAGAAGGGCCTCTACTGCTTCTGTTATTCCGCCCAGTGCGGGATGACTTTCATCTGATGCCCGGTCTGAAAAAAAAAAAAAAAGGGTGCTGAAAAACACATGCGGCATACCATAATGAACTCACACTCTCGTTTGCAGTCGATGCCATGCTGTGTGGAGTAATTCAGAAGCTGGAAGGCAGATGGCCCCAGCTGAGCGTGAGGCTTTTATGTGTTCAGACCCCAAAACCACCACCACCACCACCACAGCCGAGACCGTCTTACCCTTAGTGAGCCCCTATCAAACTTATGTAACTCGGGCCAACACTTTGCAGGACGGGAGGGGTGAGGGGCACTCACGAATCATCTATAAACACCTTTACACAAACTGTTTACGGGCAGTAAATGATGCATTAAACAGAAAACAGGATGGCTGGTGGGTTTAAAGGGCCTGGGTTGTGTTTGGTAGTGCGTGTTGGCTTCACACAACTGTTGGTTTCTCTATAGTGATGGTAGCCCACAGATTTAGAAGGGTTTTCACACTTGCATCTTCTTTAATAGAGCTTAAATAAGACCCCCTGTAACGGACAGAGAGGTGGACAATCAAAAAAGGCTCCAATTCTCTTCATCACAGCAAGCACACAACATCATAAGATGTTAATATTAGGTTAGATTTAGGTCAGGACGTCAGGTGACCAAAATTCAATGTCTAGCCAGCGTCTAATGACAACGTTATTTTGACCACGAATCAAATGACGTTGATATTTGGATGATTTTAGGTTTTGTTGGAAAGTGACCAAAATAATCCAATGTCGAGCCAACATCTTAAACCAACGTCATATTGATGACAAATACTGACATTTACTCATCAGGAATGGCAACCAAAATCTAACGTCTGATAGACGTCATAGTGGTGATGTCCACACAACGTCAAGCTGTAACATTTGGTTGATATTAGGTTGGATGTTTGACATTGACCTGATGTTCGCTTCTGACATCAGCCGGATTTTCATTTCCAAACAAAATGCAACATCCCCACAACGTTGGGGTAAAAAGGCAATCTGACGTCATGTTGACTTCCTGTGCCTGCTGGGCATGTTTACAGGACTCGGATCACTTTTTTTGTCCACTTCAACAGTAATTGGGGGTCAGACCTCGCACGTCATGATTTTGCTAAGTGCGATGCAATCCTGGATTACCATCTATGTTGATCCTGGAACATCGTCAACTATTCCCCACCCCTAAACCCAACCATAACTGTGAATTACTCCCAAAATCAGAGGAGAATAATAGTTAGATAACAATTATGTGGAGGTGCATAAACCTAACCGTAAGCCTAAATTAAGCTTTCCCTTGTAGGGGCGTGATTATGAAGTAGAGCCTGTTGTTGGTGGTAGAGCCTTGCTGACACTGGACCACAGCTCATCAAACTGGGCTACCTTTGAAGCCTCCATCATGCAGGTATAGTTTCTGGAGGAGTTGATGAACTCACAGAGCTGAGTGAATCTCTGAAAGTATCTAGTGGACTTTTTTCAGTTTTTTCAGTCTTCCTAAATCACATAAGCACAGCTATTCTCTCAATAAAATCCATGTAAGCCATTTAGCAATGAAGCTAGAGTCACTGGACAGACAGAAGCTCTGCCCATGACTTGAATCCGCTTCTATTGTAAAGTGAATTTAACGTGTGAATGAAGGGAATTTGATGCACGAATGAAGCAAGTAAACTCAAAACGTTCACATTTCTATCCACGCACAAATATAGCAATTTATTCGTGAATGCCACGTCTGCTGTGAACATAGCATTAGTAGTGATATTTAAAAATAAACCACATCACTACTGCATATCCTTGCATATTTTTTCCATTCTGTTTTGCATTGATGGAAGTATCTTTAATGGAACAAATGAATAAATTACATTGTTATGAGGAATCAGAACCATCTTCATTATGATTCCCATGCATCCCAAGTGGCCATATCTTGAGTTTGCAAACAGACACTGAAGGGCAATGTTGACTCGGTATGTAGAACTGCACTCTAAAATGCCAAAGACAACCTGGCACCAATTAAACTCTGGCCCTTAAAAGGTTGTGTGATGTTCAGCCCTACAGGCAAATAGGGTGAGCCAGACATCGGCCGAGCTCTTATCACAGGAGCAGCTCTGAACTGCGTCAGAGTGGCAAATATTCATAAATATGCGCAACACTGTATTAAAAGGCTGATTTGGGTTTGTAATTAGTGTTGTCTGTATCAGGTCAAGCTTATTCAAATCAAGCGGAGATTAAATCACTGCGGGGTCTTCAGAGTCAGTGTTTTTCGAAAGGGAGGGGCGGGGAAGAGAGAAAACTTGGACTAATAGACACAGTAAAGCATCACTCTCAAGAGAACTCTGGACTTATTGGAACAATCCAGCACAAAAACAGTCATTTAACTTTTCTGTCAAGTGTCATAGTTATAATTCACTGTTTCACGATTACTGTCAGCTCACTTTACAGAGCAGAGCTTGTGCTAATGGAAAATTGAAGTGAATAGACTCTCCAAACACAATGTTTTGATATCTCAATTATCTTTCTCATTATATTGCACGAGCAAAGCCCAAGGTCTACATACAAAGAGGGTGAAATTAGCTGGCAGCGTGAAACTATGCAGACTATATCAAAAAATGCTTCTTGCGATTACCTTTCAAAACCAAACGCATGACATATTGAGTTCTTACAAATAAATGAACAAAGCTATTTTTTTTTCTGGATGGACGATGCACAGAACAGTTGGCGTTCTTGTTTGTAATGGCCAGGAAAATGTAAGAGAAATAATTTCGACTGGGAGTGAGGTCATCTGTTCCTGGCCTTGAAAAGAAATCAATCCCAAAATTGATTAAATGCAGTATTTGGAGACTCTTTGGGCCTGGCTAATCGGAAACTCAGCACCGCTTGGACGTGTGAACGCTTGTTGAAACCGCGAAGCTGCTGGGATACTGAGAAAGTCCTCTCATTTGATCTTCCACTGGAATTTGGAAACAGAATTTGGCCACCGCGCTGTCGACACTTCCCACTGCTTGTTGCGTGTCAATCAATGGCGGGTGCAAGGGCGGCTTTTAGAGGGTCCCGAGGGTGACTGCTTAGAGCATGCTCGGTTTAACACGCCAACAGCCGGGTGGGAGTAAACAGAGAGGGATATAAACTGGGGTATTGACTTCGTGATCAATTCTATTGATCAGCGAGCTCCCTCTCCTTCATCAGGCACACTGAGCCCTCACAAAGCCTCTGTCTCGCCCTCTGCTGACTCCAGACCACAGGCAGACTGGAAAAGTGCCCAGATCTGCAGCCCAGAAACCTTCCTCTAGGAGGAGACAGAGAGGAGAGTCAACAACCATTTAGCAGGGATGTAACCAACCACTAACCACAGTTTGTTTTTCCTACTATGGAAGTCTATGGATGAAAGTTTTCAGCTTTCTACAAAATATCATCCTTGTGTTCCATCGAAAAAAAATCTCATAAAGCTTTGGAACCACTAGAGTAAACAGTCAGTAAATTTTCTATCCCTTTAATGTCACATCTCAATCCCTGGAGTCTATCCCTATCTCAATCCCAACTTCCCTAATAAAGGCCCAAAAAGGCTATAAATAAATGAAAATGATGGAAGCACAACCCTGGTACGTCTGAGTGTGGAGAAATACACTGTAACCATGACATATTCTTAGTCACCGACAGCCTTCTGTGAGAAACGGATGCTGTGAAAAGAAAGAGAGCTTAATTGAAGCCTTTTCTGCCAGCTTCAAGTGCGTCCAGCAAGTAGAAATCATCTTCGGCTTTGTGACAGCTGCCGTCACTGATCCAATGGGACAAGCTAGGAGGGGCCGTTTGGGTCATCGTTCTCTGTCAAATAAGATTCACATATCCACGACACAGGCTGGCACGGCAAATGACCTCCTTGTTTACTGGGCTGCTGGTGATAACACGCATCATCTCATTAGTCACATTCCGCCCCTGATCTGCCATGGCACCTCCACTTACAAATGGCAGCTAAGTGCTAAATTTACCCTCGTTACGCTCGTGCTCCAATCACAAAAGGGCTGCTGTCTTTTGGGCCAAAGATTATAATTTGCCATGGACGGACACACCAGTATTACCGCAAGTCTGTCAGGCTTCAGGAGGAAATGGAGATAAATGCAAGGTCCAAGTAGAAGCTACTCCACCAGCAAGACTCTGAAATCAAGCGGATAGGATGGGCCTGTCTCATTTACAGGATAGCCCACCAGGGGAGATCCCTCTAGATGAAGTTTACCTCAGTGAGCTAAAGAATAGCTCTGGGATACACGTGCAGATATAACCGAAATCTCAGCAGTTTTTGAAAGTGAGAGAGACCCACGCTTTATCTCGCAACGGCAAAGGATCTACTTGTAATCCTGCCTCCCAGTTGCAAGGAAATTTCTGGAAACAAATCTGCAAGGCACAGGTCTGATAACGTAAACCTAATCAGTGGGAAAAAATATAATCCGCAGACACCCTTAACTAGTATTTCATATCCTCGTCATCTCTTTTTCAGTTTCCTTTTTCTCTTTGCCGCTTCCACTCTTGCTAATTTGTATTGGATTTTCATTCGTTCACCTTTCCGCGAGCATCAATTTCAGACGGCATGAAAAAGTAATATTCCAGCAATAAAGCTTGATTTACACCCTTCGCCTGGCTCCCCCTCTTGCTTTTTATATTTGATCATTTAGTGGGGATCGTATAACTGTATATCAGACGCAAATGAAATCAGGTCCCGCGCACATTAAGGCCATGTAGAGTTGCAGCTAACATCCCCTGTGATCCAGCCGCACGGCTCCCCGGCAAGCCAAGGGCAGAGTCCCATTCATTTTCAGGCCCATTTCCTCCTATGATTAGGCGATCAATCAATCCGAGCCTTCAATCTCATCAGGCAGACGGGATTATCTGCCCATCTCCCCCTCCGTTACTCGCTCTCTCCCTCACTTGCACTCGCTCTCACAGAGCGGCACATTAACATCAGATCAAGTATCAGTGAGCGCATGCGGTCTGGAACGTCAAACAGACCACAGACAGACATCTCTTCATCTTTCCCTGCTGCTAATACCCCCACAGCTCCCATAGTGCACTGCATGCAAGCATGAACAGCGAGACGTTTGCGGAGACTGACAAAGAGGCACGTCTTTAAAGCGCTTGTCAAGGTATTAAGCCATAGGCCTACTTCAGGGAGCATCCTTTCAAAGTAGATGAATTGCTTCTTAGACCATCACAACACCACTTGTACGTCTCAAAGACAAAGCCCGACCTGTCTCGGTAAATTGTGGCTATAGGCTCATTTGTCCGTGCGGGTTCCTACACGTCTACTAAATCATCCAACCTGTCCTTTGACGTATCAGAGATTCCATACACTTGCCCGCCACTGTCTTCCCACAATACACCGGGGAGGACAAACACTATTTATCGGACAAGTCTATATAAAGCTTTCTCAGTGTCAGAGAGGGGAAGAGAATATGCCCTATAAAAGCCCAGCCACTCAGACCCTGTTTTTACAATGATCCGCACTCGCTCTTGTTTACACAAGCGTAATGGCAAGTAAACTGCTACTTGTAAACAGTAGAATGCCATTTAATGTGACTGGCTGGGTCATGGTGGTTTCTTTTCACAACAGGCCGGATGCCGCAAAGGTTTGGGAAGGGCAGACGAGGAGTTCAAAGAAAATGTGCATTTATTTTGTCCATGTTGAACTTTAGACATACAGAGAAAATGGACCTCAAATGATCCGCTTTATGCCAGAGGCTCTTGTGTACAGTGAGACTGTAGACTATAAAAACAACTTCACATGTAATTCATTCATTCACTTTCCTTCGGCTTAGTCTCGATTTCAGAAGTCTCCATAGCAGAATAAACCGGCAACTATCCTAGCATATGTTTTACACAGTGAATGCCCTTCCAGCCTCAACCCATTATTGGGAAACACCCATACACACTCATTCACACACACTTATACATTACGGACAATATTAGTTCACTTCCGCATGTCTTTGGACTGTGGGAGAAACCGAAGCACCCCGAGGTAACCCATGCGAACACGGGAAGAACATACAAACTCCACACAGAAAAGCCAACTGGCCTTGTCAGGACTCAAACCAGTGACCTTCATGCTGTGAGGTGAGAGTGCTTACACTGAGCCACCGTGCCGCCTACTTCAAACATAATGTAAACTGCAAATTTGCTATCTAAAATGCTTACAAAAAACATCAGCCTTTAAAACATTAGATTAAAGCCATATTTAAAAATGTATAAGAGTGTCAAAATATTAAAATCAAGTGTCATCGACAAACAAATGAAAGTTATCTTCATGTTTATCATATGAATTATGAACATCAACATGCTTTACATTTTGTCAAGAACTTTTGAAATTATTATTATAGTATGCTAAAATGCACAATAGCTGCATCCCAAATGGCACAATACACTATGCATTATGTACTTATGCACTTACACACTCAACAGTATAGCATATGTATGTTGTGTCATCTCAAATGGAACACTAATGTTTTTTTAACCAAGCGGAAATTCAAACCGTTTCCCAGATGATGTTTGATGGTTGCCAAATTAGTGACATAAACGTACCAAAGTACCAAATAATTCCTGCCATGAGTATAACCACCTGTCTGTTGACACGAGTATATCACCTGTATCTGTATCTGTGCAACATATCTGTATAATCACTCTCGTCAGATTTAGTTTTCACAATCCAAAATAAATAAAGTGATCCAACATCACTGCCTAATAGCTCCGCCCCTTCCGCTACGTGAGCAAAGCACCGGCCGTTAAGTGTGTGAAGTGACCAACATTACACACTTCATTTTAACCATTAAATAAGTGCGCCATCCGGGTATTTAAAGTGCACTTATTTATTTTTATTTTTTTAGAGTTTTCAGTGTGAACAATAGCATATAAGTATGCCATTTGGGACGCACCTAATGTTTTCCGTACTACAGCTACTGTATGTCTATGACTGCAAAATTGTGAAATAGCATTCCTTTTTTGTCAGTAAAATGATGTTGATAGTACCCAATTTTTCACATACCTACTGGATATTCAGTCATTCGTTCATTTTCTTTCGACTAAGTCCCTTTATTTATCAGGGGTCGCCACAGCGGAATGAACTGCCAACTTATCCAGCATATCTTTTACACAGCGGATTCCCTTTCAGCCGCAACTCAGCACTGGAAAACACCCATTCACTCTTGCATTCACACACACACACTGTACACTTCGGCCAATTTTAGCTTAATCTATTCACCTATAGCGCATGTCTTTAGACTATGGGGGAAACAGAGCACCTGGAGGAAACCCACGCCAACATGGGGAGAACATGCAAACTCCACAGAGAAATTCCAACTGACCCAGTCGGAGATCGAACCAGCGACCTTCTTGCCGTGAGGCGACAGTGCAAACCACTGAGCTACCGTGCCAGCCTATTGGATATTCAATTGATTATAATACATAGCAAATCCTGTTAATTAAAACTTTTATTCATAACTACACAGTACAATATCAAGAAGAAATGTATTCCATACAAGCTCAAATCTAGCTCTCTGACATTCTAAGAATGCAGCTAATGCCTTTAAAATAAAGACTTGCTCAGACCTCCAGTGCTCCTTAATGCATCAAGATGACATTTACCATTTCCTGAATCTGTAAGACACTTTGGTCTCTTAACTCTGAAATTTTTATCATCTTTCATCAAAGCTAGGTGTGCATTATCCTCTCCCACAATCCTTAGCAGGATCCCTGAACTCGTGACATGACACTGCCCGCTTTCATCAGTCATCAGCGGCCAGAATAGTCTGAAAAATACAGCTC
This sequence comes from Danio albolineatus, assembly GCA_903798035.1. Taxonomy (NCBI): domain Eukaryota; kingdom Metazoa; phylum Chordata; class Actinopteri; order Cypriniformes; family Danionidae; genus Danio; species Danio albolineatus. Next base: position 3,889,397 of record CAIGQQ010034334.1, read on the forward strand.
CTTTTAAATGCTGAGGAGGAATCCAATGAATTAGTAATACATTTACATGAGCAGAGAGCAAGTGCAGGTAAAGAAATTACTCTCTTCATGTCGTGGCAAATACTCTTTTCCTGTCTGACTATATGCTGGTGGAAAAGGGCATCTGAAAGATATTAAATGTGAGGCCACTTAATGGAAAGGTGAGATATAAAAACATAACCCAAAAAGCTTTTCGATGTAAAGAAACTAATTCTGTTAAAGATGCTGATCAAACTGTCAGGCTTTCATTATGGTACTGTACCTTTTACCAGCCATGCGCTGTGGGTAATAAAGTTTCAAAATACCTTGAAATATCAAATTCATACCAGACTTAAATCTTCAGACTTTAACAGCCACATTTATCAGGAAAATTGTAAAAACGGTATGCCTCTATGAGCATAGTACGTACAAATTAGAGCTGCACAATTCTGGCTAAAATGAGAACCACAATGTTTTTTGCTTAAATCATGATTTTCTCACGATTCTGTAATAAATGTTAATATGAGTAGGCTATTATTATTGTTATTACTCAAACATGGTAAAACAACAATATGTACTGTAGGTCTACTATTGGATAAAATGCTAAATCTTGTG
>CAIGQQ010034334.1:3890936-3909822 GCA_903798035.1 Danio albolineatus
TTAAAGTAGAAGCTATCCGGCAAGCCAACTTGATCAAGAGGTAAATTCATTCAATATTAGATATCAATAACATTTACCTGCTAGTTAATGAGATTGTAAACCTGACACCAGTTACATTAACAAAGGCCAGCAATCTGATTAGCGATAGCCCGGTGGTTGGCGAACAGTTGACTATTGGCTTGGTCTTGGTGTTTAAGAGCCTAAACATTTTCCCACCTATGATGAACCCCTGAAATCACACTTTTGTAGTCAGTAAAACTTAGCACTTAATTATTCCGAAAATGGCCTATTGCCGCAATTCTTGCCTTAAAAGTTGCGACACATAAAATACACTGGAAGCAGATATTCTCCTTCAAAAGTACACATATTACATACACACTACCATTCCTCTGGTCTGGATTATCCATTGTCTTCTTAATAGCCCTGGTCATCTGTGCACAGACAAATTCAACATGAAGGTTACGAGTACAAAGCTCTGTGGCACACAAACTAAAAATTCCCTCGAGCAGCAGTAAAGAAAAGAAAGTGAACCACAGCCTCAGCTGACAGCTAAAGCCCCTCAGATCTCCAATAGGCCCCCTCATTGTCCTAAAAGCCAGCCGCCCCCACAATAAACGGTTTTAATAACATATCACAATCCCCAAGCGTACTTTGCCTTTGTTTTCCACATGTAACCAGTTCTAATTAGGCAATGTGCTGCAAAACTTACTGAGGTCTGGCTGCCTCAGATCACAATAGCTAGTTGTGTCTTCTACCACAGCTGTAATTAATGAGAAAACCAGGCAACTCTTTCATGAAAACTGGAAGATTTGGGAGGGGGGGCGTACATCACTTTGAGAATATATGGCTTAAAGCCTGTCAGATAGACCTTGTAGTTCTCATCATCTGTGACAAAAAGCCTGATCTCTGTCTGTGCTGATGCAACCTGGTTCATATTAGTATAAAAAGAAAATCACAAAAAAAAAAAAACTAAATCATTTTAGAAAAAGCAAATGCCATGAAGAACATCTACAACAGAGGAACCATGACTGATCATCAAAATACGGTGTGACACTCATACCTCTGCAGAACCAGACAGGATGTGCTTCATTTATGTGGGGCACAAAAGTAAAATAAAACATGTAACATAAAATAGTCCAAGTGATAGCAAAAAAAAAATATATATTAAATAAATAAATAAATATATATGAGCAGTTCCAGCGTTATGGATGTGACATTTGCAGTAAAAACTCAAAACATAAATGCACAGATAAGGTATATGTTCACATTATATTGAAACATCAGTATACATTTTCCAAAACAAATATACACAGAATTATGGGATCAGAAAAATATCAATCTGAAAAAATTTTTATACTTTAAATGAGGAAAATAAACGTGCGTTATGGATGTGACGAAAAAAGTCTGCGAGTTTACAGTGTACAACATACTTTGTAGAAATTCTGTGGATTAAACTGCACAACACAAAAGAAATAATGATAATCACAAGGATAAGTGTCGGCTCTCTATAGAACAAAAATGGTTGGTTTTATTTTAATTTACACTTTGAAAAATCTTCGTTATGGATGTGACACTTTTCTGTTATGGATGTGACGGATGTGAAATTTCCATTTGTGAGATTTTGGTAAATCAAATATAATAGTTTGAAAACATTGACCGAGACATTTTTGAGTATTTGTACAGCACTGTAAAATACAAGGATACACAAAAGAAAAATTAGAAGGGTTTCGCTATTTATGATGACAACTTAATTTTTTCATGACAAGGTTGACATTTGCATGGAATTGCTCATATATATAAAAGTGACCAGCTTGCCAGATTTCACTAAAAAAGGAAATAATAATAATAATTATAATAATAATAATTATAATAATAATAATAATAATATCAGTCATTTTTAAGTAGTCAAAATATATACACTCAAAAAAAATTTACTTTCGTGGCTTGTTCAAGCTACTTATTTAAAATTAGTTGAAACAACACAATTCCTACCTTTTTTTTTATTGGACAACTTAATTGTCTAATGTCCAATCCACTTAAATTTGTAATAACCATAAAGTTAACTTAATCAATATGTTGGGACAACACTAAGGAATTCAGCATTTTCTTACAGTGTATGTAGTCATAAAATGTATTTCTAGTAATTCTAAAAAGTTTAATAATCTATTTTTGTACTTTAAATTTAAATTCCATAAAATATGTACCTTAAATAAGAGATAAAGATATAATTGTTTAAAAAAATTATAAGCACCTCATATTTTACATTCACGAACACATTTAAATTAAGTAACTTTTTTTTCAAAACTTTGTTAACTAATATTTTATATAAACTACTATTTATTGCAGATCTTAGGTTGTAATAAACGTATGTCAACTTCGCTATCGTGTTACTGTAAGCAATTTAACATTTTAACCCATGTACTTCCTACTATTTGCATCATGCTAATTTCTGGACTGGAAATTTGAAGTAGATGCCTTCAGGCAAGCCAACTTGATGAAGTGGTAAATTCATTCGATATTAGATATCAATAACATTTATCTGCTTTAATAAGTTAATGAGAAGATTGTAAACCTGACACCAATTACATTAACAAACTCCAGCAATCTGATTAGCAGTAATTCAGTATTACAGAAGAAAACCTTAGGCTGTAATGGAAACATCCCAGCGGCCTCAGATATGTAATAAAATAAACTCTCTATGATCTATGCTTCATTTGCAGCTCTTGTTAAATGTGATAATTGCAATTACACCACCTACTGAATAAACAAGCAATTAACACTGCTTCTTTAAAACAAATGAACAAGTTTCTCTGATTATATTTAAAGAGAAAACATGTTTTCAAGACTTTTAAATTGTTCTCAATAAACTTTGGTCTAAAAAATAAGTTATGGTCCAGTAAACACTTGCATGTGAGATAAACATCTTAATTTTGGCCTTATGTATGTGTAAAAAGTAAGACTGCTACATGTTTCTAATCAAATAATCACATATTATTTTCATAATTGTTTGTTCAAACTACTTATTTAAAATTAGTTGAAACAACACAATTTGTAGGCGCCACGGTGGCGCGAGAGTAGCACGTTCGCCTCACAGCAAGAAGGTCGCTGGTTCGATCCCCGGTTGGGGCGGGTCCCGGTTGGGCCAGTTGGCATTTCTGTGTGGAGTTTGCATGTTCTCCCCGTGGTTGCGTGGGTTTCCTCCGGGTGCTCCGGTTTCCCCCACAGTCAAAAGACATGCGGTACAGGTGAATTGGGTAAGCTAAATTGTCCATAGTGTATGTGTGTGAATGAGAATGTATGGATAAGTTGGCGGTTGATTCCGCTGTGGCGACCCCGGATTAATAAAGGGACTAAGCCGAAAAGAAAATGAATGAATGAATGAACACAATTTGTACTCTTTTTCTTTTTGGACAACTTAATTGTTTTATGTTCAATCCACTTACATTCGTAAAAATCATAAAGTTAACTTAATTTTTGTTAAGGACAAGAAGGAATTCAGCACTTTCTGCACTTGCATGTTAGATACACATCCTAATTTTGGCCTAATTTGTGTGTAAAAAGAAAGGCTGCTACATGTTTCTAATCAAATAATCACATATTATTGTCATACAAAGTGTTTCCTGCTGTCTGAGTGGTTCTGAGATGGAAAAAATAATAACAGCAGTCATAATATTTAGGCAGTCAAAATATACACTCAAAAAATTACTTTCGTTGCTTGTTCAAACTACTTATTTAAAATGAGTTGAAACAACACAATTCTTTCTCTTTTTCTTTTCAGACAACTTAATTGTTTTATGTTCAATCCACTTACATTTGTAAAAATCATCAAGTTAACTTAATCAATTTGTGTTGAAGACAACATGAAGGAATTCTGCATTTAAGCACTTGCATGTAAGATGAACATCCTAATTTTGGCCTAATTTATGTGTTAAAAGAAAGACTGGTACATGTTTCTAACCAAACAATTACAAATTATTGTCAAACAAAGTGTTTCCTTCTGTCTGAGTGGTTCTGAGATGGAATTAATAATAAAAGCAGTCATAATATTTAAGTAGTCAAAATATATACAGTACACTCAAAAAATGACTTTCGTTGCTTGTTCAAACTACTTATTTAAAATTATTTGAAACAACACACTTCTTACTTTTTTTCGGACAACGTAATTGTTTTATGTTCAATCCACTTATCTTTGTAAAAATCATAAAGTTAACTTAATCAGTTTGTGTTGAGGACAACATGAAGGAATTTATTTTCAAACATAAAGGAATTCTTTTTTAGCACTGGCATTCTAATTTTGGCCTAATTACTGTGTTAAAAGAATAACTACTACATGTTTCTAATCAAATAATCACATATTATTGTCATACAAAGTGTTTCCTTCTGTCTGAGTGGTTCTAAGATGGAAATAATAATAATAATAATAATAATAATAATAATAATAATAATAATAGCAGTTATAATATTTAAGTAGTCAAAATATATACACTCAAAAAACAACTTCTGTTGCTTGTTCAAACTACTTATTTGAAATTAGTAGAAACAACAAAATTCATATTTTTTTCCGGACAACTTAATTGGTTTACGTTCAATCCACTTACCTTTGTAAAAACCATAAAGTTGACTTAATTAATTTGTGTTGTGACAACATGAAGGAATTTTCAGCCCTTGCATGTTAGATAAACATCCTAATTTTGGCCTAATTTATGTGTAAAAAGAAAGACTGCTATATGTTTCTAATCACATAATCACATATTACTGTCATACAATATGTTTCCTTCTATCTGAGTGGTTCTGAGATGGAAATAAAAATAATAACAGCAGTCATAATATTTAGGCAGTCAAAATATACACTCAAAAAACAACTTTCGTTAATTGTTCAAACTACTTATTTAAAATGAGTTGAAACAACACAATGCTTACTTTTATCTTCGGACAACTCAATTGTTTTATGTTCAATCCACTTACATTTGTTAAAAAAACATAAAGTTAACTTAATCAATTTGTGTTGTGACAACGTGAAGGAATTTTCAGCATTTTCAGCACTTACATGTTAGATAAACATCCTAATTTGGGCCTAATTTGTGTGTGAAAAGAAAGACTGCTACATGTTTCTAATCAAACAATCACATATTATTGCCATACAAAGTGTTTCCTTCTGTCTGAGTGGTTCTGGGACGGAATAAATAAATAAATCCATCTACCTGCTGTACTGAAGTCACACAGTGCTTTATTTCACCCGTTTTGTCTTGTGATTAGATGACTGTTTCACAGGAATTCCATCTTCTTCACGCTGCGGAGCTTTGACTTCCATATGTAAACTAAACGTCCAAACAAACAGTAAAATCACTGCCCTGTTACTTTCTCTTTATTTCTAAACACCCGCTCCACCGTCTCTCTCTCCCGCCTCAGCCGAATATTTACATCCTGCTCACAGATTGACAGACAGCGCAGGGAGCCAATGATCGTTCAGAACTCGCAAAACCCCTGATGTGACGACCAATAGAAAACCGAGTTGCAGCCAGATAGGTGGGACTCTGTCAGAGAAAGGTGCAGGTCTCTATGGGAACATGCCAAACACACACAGCAGATGAAAACGTCTTCATCCCTGGAGTACAGAGCTGGGCAAAAGTCTCCTCTTGGTAAACTGTACGTCAGTCACACTTTATAAACTTTAGATATTGTAGAGGTTTTATTTCAATCAGTAATGCACCACGTGTTGTAAACAATAACACACTGAGATGATATGCTAATATGTGAAACAAGGATATGGTGAGGACATTCTCGATGGCTCCAAGTCTTATAAATCATACAGGTTTTTTCTTCAGAAAGTAAAACTACACACAGTTTCCTATAAGGGGTAGGGTTGGGTGTAAGGCAACATGAAATACAGTTTGTACTGTGTAAAAACGATGGAAACCTATGGAATGTCCCCACAATTTACAACTATTTAGCCTACAACGTGTGTGCGTGTGTGTGTTATATATTAGTGCTGGGCAAAGATTAATAGCATCCAAAATACAAGTTTGTTTTGACATAATATATGTCTGAGTATTATATTTATATATTTATAACGTATATGTGATTGACACATAAAACTATACATACATAAAAACTATACATAAAAATTATACAAAACAATTTTGTCAAATTGATATTTAAATGTAAAAAAATATATAATTTGTATCATATATGTATATATTTTATATCTAAATGCAAATAAACATTTTCTTAAATATATGCATGTTTAAATTTATTTATGTATACATAATAAATGTTCACAGTACACACATACATTATGTCAAAAGAAACTTTATTTTGGGTGCGATTTATCATGATTAATACTGTAAATAATACATTACTGTTCAAAAAGTTTGGGGTCAGTTTTTTTTTTCTCATTTTTTTAAGAAAATTATTCTGTTCGTCAAGGCGGCATTTATTAAATGTAAATAAATTACCATTTTAAATAACTGCTTTCTTATTTTATGTAGTTTCAAACGAAATTATTACTCCAGTCATTATTGCTTTTATTACTATTACTATTAATAATAATAATAATAATAATAATTTATTATTATATATTATTATTATTATTATATATTAAATATATTATTATTATTATTATTATTATTATTATTATTATTATTATTATTATTAATAATTTTAGAGTGATTTCTTGAGGATCATGAAACTCTGAAGACTGGAGAATTGAAGCCTGAAAATTAATCTTTAAAATCACTGGAATAAATTATTAAATTAAAATGAAATTAAACTACTTTTGAACAGTTATTATATAGTGCATTAACATTTCACAAATTTACAATTTGTTCTGTATTTTTGATGAAAGAAGTGCAGCCTTGGTGAGCAGGAGAAGCTTATTTTAAAACATTTTAAAAATCTTACTGACACCAAACATTTGACCGGTAGTGTATATATATTTTCTGGGTTTTCTCGAAACCTCATCAGGCAATATTTACTTTATTTAGAGCTGTTTTCTGAACAAATTGAGGTTGCAAAAAGCATTGAATAAAACAGTTTTAACCAATAGTTATTTGAGAAAAATATATTTCATAATGAGTTCTTACAAATTTTCCTTTGTTTTATTCTAATCTTAGTTTTCAGATTTATTTTAAATTTCACCAGCTTTCTTTTTTAATATATATATTTTTTTAATATATACTTTTTTTTTTGACCACGAAAAAAACATTCTTTGTGTCTTATATAAAGAGCATTTCCAAATGTGCTATGATAATAATCATAATTTTAAGATCTCATATAAAGACACACGCAGAACATCATGGCAAAATTAAAAATTGAGAGAAAGGTAAATATTAAATATTAGGTGAGAATATTGCCCTAAAATACAGCCCTACCACAACTTCGGTTGCCCCTAAGTACTGCAAGTCTTGGCCTGACATACACATATACATAGGCCTTCTATAGCTTATTATTACAGTTGTCTTTTAAAATGTCATACAAATATACTGTAATTTCATTCATTCATTCATTTTCCTTTAGCTTAGTCACTTTATTCATCAGTAATTAATCTGTAATCTGAGGGGTTAAAAAACATCTAAATATTGAGAAAATCACCTTTAAGATTGTCAATTACATCCTTAGCTTTGAATAATATTGAATGAATATTATTCATTCATTTATTTTCCTTTCGGCTTAGTCCCTTTATTAATCTGAGGTTGCCACAGCGGAATGAACCACCAACTTATCCATGTTTTACACAGTGGATGCCCTTCCAGCTGCAACCCAGTACTGGGAAACATCCGTACACACTCACATTCACTTTTATACACTAAGACCAATTTAGTTTATTCAATTCACCTATAGCGCATGTCTTTGGAGTGTGGGGGAAACCAGAGCACCTGAGAACATCCAAACTCCCCACAGAAATGCCAACTGGCCAGGCCTGGACTCTTACTGTGAGGCGACAGTGCTAACCACTGAGCCACTGTGCCGCCATACATAATAATTTACAGCGTTTTTATTTTTTGTCAGCAAGAAATACTAAAGTAATGATTTCATTTCACTGTAAATCTTGGTTATTCTATGAAATATTATTTTCTTTAAAAACATGACAGTATTGTCTAAGATGAATAAAAACAATATGTCTGAAAACATGACATTTTTTATTATTTAATTTAAAAAAAGATCTAAATGACAACGTCTGGAATAGGGGCGCCACGGTGGCGCGTGAGTAGCACGTTCGCCTCACAGCAAGAAGGTCGCTGGTTCGATCCCCGGTTGGGGCAGGTCCCGGTTGGGCCAGTTGGCATTTCTGTGTGGAGTTTGCATGTTCTCCCCATGGTTGCGTGGGTTTCCTCCGGGTGCTCCGGTTTCCCCCACAGTCCAAAGACATGCGGTACAGGTGAATTGGGTAAGCTAAATTGTCCATAGTGTATGTGTGTGAATGAGAATGTATGAATGTGCTGGAAGGGCATCCGCTGCATAAAACAAATGCCGGATAAGTTGGCGGCTCATTCCGCTGTGGCGACCCCGGATTAATAAAGGGACTAAGCCGAAAAGAAAATGAATGAATGAACGTCTGGAATACATAAAAGCTCAAAGCTAATATTGTTTAATGCAAATATTGTCAAACCATAAACAATAAAACCAGACATTAAGAATTTGCTAGTGGTCTTTCGAAAGTTTCTGAATGCACCGCTTCAATATGTCAGATAACTTACTTGTAGCAGTGCATAGAAACAGCTGCTAATGAGGCATCTGACTGACTCTGATAGCCTAGGGCTCTTAAACGGCTTTAGTTTGAAAAGATAAAACAGGCAAAGTGTTTAATTTTAGGATTTTAGGTGTTAATAACTCAAAATGACTAATACACAGTTGAGTTTTTTTATAAGCCCATGTGCTTGATTAAATTAATTACATATGCTCGTCTAAGCATAAGCACTTATGGGGACATTTAAATGGCTGACATTAAGAATTCATAAAGGGTTTTAGCTCTTTTTTACTATTATTGATGTTGTTTTGTTGTAAATAGTTGTTTTGTGTGATTACATTTCCCTCTGTTAAACTGAGAACCTATTATATGTTGTGTCCAGTTTTATGTTCAGTTCTGTAGTGAACTAGGCTCAGTGCATGAGTCATCATTTACTTTCATGTGTTCTAGCATTATAAACTAGGCGAAATAAACTAATTATTTGGCAGGCACACAACGTCTTAAGACATTAATGTTAGGTTAGATTTTGGTTGTGTTGTCAGGTGACCAAAAATTATTATTTTGACGTCTAATAACAACGTCAAATTATTTTTAGCTTAGTCCCTTTATTAATCTGGGGTCGCTCATCCAGCATCTGTTTTATGCAGCGGATGCCCTTCCGGCTGCGACCCATCACTGGGAAACATCCATAGACACTCATTCACACACATACACACTACGTGAAGTTTATTCATAAACTAATTTCGAGACAATCACGTGCAGATGATTGCTTGCAGCTGGTCCCGCATTATTCAATTCATGATTCACCAATCAGACGATTCCAAAGCCACTATAAATACCCTAAGTTCCATATCACAGCCATCTTCATTTTGAAGAATCCCCCCTTCCACCCCTACTCCTCCTCCTTTCCTAGATGGGTAGCATGGTGGCCCAGTGGTTAGCACTGTTGCCTCACAGAAAGAACATCACTGGTTCTTGTCCTTACCAAGCCAGTTGACGTTTCTGTGCCGAGTTTACACGTTCACCCCGTGCTCACATGGGTTTCCTCCAGGTTCCCCGGTTTCCTCGCACCGTCCAAAAACATGCAACTTAAGTTAACTGACTAATCCAAATCAACACCATAGACATGCTCCTAGCAAGTAGTTATCTTTTCATAGCAATCACTATCCGTTCATTAGCTACCCGCAGGGGAGTTCTCGAGATCTACCTGAGCTCAAACTCTCCGCTCGCCTTGCAAACGGGAGGGAGCCCCGGGCTCGAGGATCTTATGAGCTCAGGGCTCTCTCCCAGGACAGCATGCCAAACAATCTATATAATTAATCATCAGCTAAGTGTGAACCCTTGAAAGACAATTTAGCTCTCCAGTTAACCTATGGGAAACTCACGCAAACACAAGGAGAACATGCAGAACTTCGCACAGAAATCCCAACTGACCCAGCTGAGGCTTGAACTAGCGACCCTCTCAACTGTCCCACTGCGCCACCCACTTTATTTTTACAAAATAAATCTCAAATAAAATTCAGCTTCTTTGTTTTTCATTCCAATGAACAAAGTAATGTATTAAAGGAATGATTTTGTGTTGTTGAATGCCTAAGACATCAAAGAAACAACAAAGTATTTGCCAGAGGATTGTAAGAAAAGCACACACTGGATGTGATGCATAACCTTAGCCTTTCTTTATTGTCAGTTATAGGTTGGGGCTGAAGGTGAAATGAAGTCATCAGTTTAATCAGAAGATTACGTGCAAACAAAAGCATTCCTTAGGCTCTGTGAGATTTATCTGGGCAATGAAAGTACACGGCCACCGAAGCCTGTGACTCATGAGCGCACTAAGACTTGGCAATGTCTTTGTTACAAACTGAGATTATTAAAAAGATGTCCCGCAGCAACTCATTATACCATCAGCTTAGGCCATTTTTCTCCTAACCCTTTAATTAAATTCGAATCTTATGAAAAATAAAGAAAAATCAACAGCCATCTAACTGTTGGCCAGCCTGACATTGTGCCAGCAGGCAGGTGCCTTGTCCCTGCTGTGCATCTGTCCCTGCAATGCTTATACAGCTCATTCTCATGGCCGTTGACCACCGAAAGCTGCAGTTTTTTCCTCCGGTCCACTTAGTTGTCTGTGTGTGGCTCGTTTATTTCCGCTACACAGATGGATCTAGGAATAAATGATTTAATGGAACAGTACATTATACTTCAAAGCGACTACACACCCATCCTTTAAAATCTTTCAGGGCTGCTTTATTGATTTCAAAATTCCTCCGCTTAGTGCTCGAATCTGTCCCATTAACGCTGAATGCTGGTTAGCCGCATACCAATAGTTAATGTTCTCTTTTACAATCAAGACAATGCCATTTTCTATGACATGGCGGTGACAGAATAGCTGTAAAAACACGTCCATTTCTTGAGTGCTTTCGCTCTCTTTGTGTTGTATCTAATTCCACATAAATGAAAGGACATGAAAGTGATTGACTGTGGTGAATAGCTTAGACAGAGACCGAAAACACAATTATATTGTGTGTAAAACCGTGTCTGTCGTCACTAATTATCGGCTTTGTGAATGTCACTGTTTTGAGAAACAGCTCATCCACAGAGAACTGAGAAGTTAAGCAGGATTTTGTCAGAGCGAATCTTTTTTTATTTTTATTTCACATCTTACAACAAAAGACGGTCCGTAAACACATTCTCTCAGCCCTCGTTTGGCAGAACGCTCTGCAAAGCCTGTCATTTGTCTCATTGAAAGATTGCTGTAACTTACAAAAACATTCACAATCTTGTTTAATGTCAAGGTTGTTCCTAAATGGCGCTCCCAGGTTTTCTTCAACTCCTTTGAATTGTGCCTAAAGACAAAAATAATAATGGATACTAACAAATATTACACACTTTTAGAAACATTTAGAAAAGCAAAAATCCAAGTGGAAAACTCCTGAGTTGTTTGTGCAAGAGGAAGAGTAGGAACTGACATCACATTCCTACAGTATTCTCTTCCCATTGTGCTCTTGAAAAAGGCACTTCACCCTAGGTTGGACTGTCACTTTGGTTTGTGCACCCTAAGTGGCTGTGGATAAAAAGCGTCTTCTTAATGGAAAGTGAATAAGAACAATAAAACACGAAGAACAAATCGCAAAAATGAAAAGAGGCACAAAAATGAACCTTGCCTTGAAAGTGTTACTGTAAACGCAGACACTGAAGCGGTAGTCTCATGTCTGAAACAAAGAATAGAGGCCTGCATGTGTATTCAGAGGCTTTACAGTATGGTGAAACAATGGGAAGGATCATTGAAATAGAGAAACTGATCTAAGGTGCCACTTATACTAATACATTTCCCTTATGGTATACACTTGGTAGTCTGTCGATTTCTCCTTCTCACAAGGTTCACATAATCATCGATCTAGACTAGACTGTATACAGAGCGTATGGTTGTCGTGGTCTTTGATGTCAGTTAAAGCAAGACTGATTCTTGTAAAAGTCCAGTAATACACAAGTCTCTGCTCAGTGTCTACAATGGACACTCATTGCTCTCAAGGTTGCCCAGTTGACCCTGGTTTTTCCCAAAGTTTGTTCTTCTGTCAATTGGTAGAGTTTTGGTTCTATTCCACTGTCGCCTTTGTCATGCTTGGTTGGGATCGTTCTTCAATGGTGACATTGTAATGGAATGTAACGTGTATTTATATAGCGCATGGCCATACATCCAAATTGATTCACAATCATGGGGGGGTCTCTCCACACCACTCCCAGTGTGCAGCATCCACTTGGATGATGCGACGGGAGCCACAGGAAATGGCGCTAGTGAGCTCACCATACACCAGCTATAGGGGGAGTGGAGTGACAGTGATAGAGCCAATTCGGTGGATGGGGATGATTGGGAGGCCATGATCAGTGAGGGATAGAGGGAGGCCAATAGAGGGAATTTGGCCAGGACACCAAACCCCTACTCTTTACAAGCAGTGCCATGACATTTTAATAAGAGACAGAGAGTCAGGATCTTGGTTTAACGTCTCATCTGAAAGATAACACTCACTGACAGTATAGTGTCCCCTTCATTTTACTGTGGACAGCACCGACCACAGGCTGAGTGCCCCCTGCTGGCCTCACTAACACCACTTCCAACAGCAACCTAGTTTTCCCATGTGGTCTCACATCCAGCTACTGACCATGCTCAGCCCTTCTTAGCTTCAGTGAGTAACAGGTCTTGGGCTGCAGAGTGATATGGCTGTGCTGTGGCATTCACATTAAACAACTAAATTTTCCTGAACCGAACTTGACCCGTGACATTTATATTAAAGTGAACGGAATCAGTTTTAATTTATCTAAAACTGCACGAACATTCTAGCACTAATCTCATGCCTGTCAAAAATGTTGTACCTTCTGAAATACTGTTATGCCTTTTCATTCTCTTTTCTTCATCTTGAAACAACCTGCATTGTAAAAGTGCTATGGAAATAAATTTAATTAAATTTATATCACATACATTTTGTTACTGTTACACCTGGCATCCACGTTACTTTGGCATCTTTGACCTGCGAATATGGAGGATTTTTAAAAAAAATTGCTAAAGATTCTGATTTAGTCAATTTGTATTTTTTGATTCAATGGATAATTCGTATGAATTCGTGCGATCTAATTCATACAATTTAGTATGATTTGCTCATCACCCAATGACGGTGGGGTTTAGGGGTGAGGTTGGGTGCCACGCCTCCTTTTTTAAATCTTACATTTTCATACGACTGAACTCATACGAATTCGAACTGGCAAAACGTAAAATGCTTATGTTTTCTCGTGAGATCAGGCTGGAAACTCTGGTGTTTTGTGTCAATGTAGACTGAGGCTAAAAATGTGCATTCCCCATGAGCGTGAATAGGCATGTACCATACAATTTAGAGTGTATAGTAAGGATGATTTTTCTGAAACACAATAAAAATTCCAGTCTGGACAAGGAGTGTATTCATTTAATATGCTGTTCACAAATGTAAATGCACTAGTGTAAATGGCACCTAGGTCTTGTAATATGTTCATATATACAGTACTGATGTGAAAAGGTAAACAGTGTCTATGCATTCTGTCAAAATGCACAAAATTCAGGTCCCTTAAGTTCTGTGTAAACATAATTTTATGTGGCTCATACATTTTGCATTTAGCCTTGTCCTCGCATCTTTCAAAGAATATTCAACCGTGGATAAGTGGAGGATGGACTCGTTCTGTCTCAACATTTACTTCATGTCTGCACTGTTGTTTGTTCGCATGGACAAAGCCCAAAGAGCCTAGAGAGTGCTTCAGCTGTCATCTTTCTGTGACAGTCTGCACACTTTTGTTGTGATGCCATTTTTGTCATCTGGAGTGTCAGTGCATAGTCTGTGTGCTACTGTGGGTGTATCCTACAAACATGCTCCTGCAGGGCAAATGCTGGCTTTTTGTGAGTACAGTTGGCTATAGCCAGACCCCCCCAACCACATCAAATCTAAACAGTCCAGGGCAGGCTAGGGCAGGTATGGCAAAAATGAGCATGCCAAGTGAGCGTAAATGGTCTAGTACAATGTGTTTTAGGCTATATAGTATGGACATAATTTTTCTGAAATACAGTAAAAATACCAGTCTGGATGAGAAGTACGTTCATTTAAACATGCTGTTTTAAAATGAAAATACACAGGTTCGAACACAGTCTTAGGATAACATTGTTACAAGAATTTGGCATTATTTAGCATTATCACAAGAATTATCATTCATTCATTCATTCAGCCACAGAGGAATGAACCGCCAACTTATACAGCATTTGTTTTACACACCCTTCCAGCTGCAACCCATCTCTGGGAAACATCCATACACACTCATTCACACTCATACGTTACAGACAATTTAGCTTACCCAATTCACCTGTAGCGCATGTCTTTGGACTTGTGGGGGAAACCGGAGCACCCGGAGGAAACCCACGCAATCACGGGGAGAACATGCAAACTCCACACAGAAATGCCAACTGACCCAGTCGAGGCTCGAACCAGTGACCTTCTTGCTGTGAGGCGAATGTGCTACTCACTACGCCACCGTGTCGCCACAAGAATTATCAAAACAGATTAATTTACTGTACTATGGATTAAAAATATGAAATAAATGTGTCTTACAGTATCTTGAATGAACAAATGACATATAAATTAAAGTTTTACGTTAGTCAATTTATGTAAGATTTATGGTTATTCATGTTAAAGAAATGTTGTTAAAAAAGAAAAAGGAATAATATGACCATGCACAAAAATACAATTTTATATTCTGTACCCAGATTTCAGTCATTTAACATCTCATTTATTCCGTCAAAAGTGGCTTTGCTCAGATTATGCAAAAACTAAATGCTGCTGAAAGAAAGCCATTGGATTCCAGCCTACTTCTGTTGATACATCAACACCATACCTGTCAACATTGGGATGTAAAAATGAATAAAAAGGAATATCCCTCTAGCCTCCTTAAGACAAAATTTGTTGTGTTTGAAAGAACCCACCAAGATCGACATGTTTATTTTATTTTATTTTATTTTATTTTAAAACCCAGAGTGTCCACTTCAAATCGTATTTAAGGGATTCAATTTGGGAAACAGCAGCTATTTATCACTTTGGAGCTTGTCTGACAGTCACGCATCGCTACATGAACTCACTGTTTTGAGCATTGCATAGGAGAGGCAAAGGCGCATGTAATGGAAAGGAAGGGAATGCTGCTATTTTTATAGTTGTTTAAAAGTGTTTTGATGCCTAAATAAAATGAGAGTACAGAACAGATTCACATTTAAGAGCAAGGGGCTTCCCCTGGTGATTCGGCGGTATGTGTTGTGTATAAGGAGGATCGGCTCTTTAATGTTTATTGCCACCCTTCATAGAAAGATAAAAAATACAGGAGAAATACGGGAAAATATTTTTTCAGGAATGATAGCGGGATAGACCTGTAAAATACGGGAGGTTTGAAAGGTATGAACGACACTGAAAAGAAAACTTTTTGTCAAACCTTTTAAAAGATCTCTAAACTACAAAACAGAGGATGTGGAATGCCACATAAATACCCACAGTAGGTAGCACGATCACCTCACAGCAAGAAGGTCGCTGGTTTGAGCCTCGGCTGGGTCAGTTGGCATTTCTGTGTGGAGTTTGCATGTTCTCCCTGTGAACGCGTGGGTTACCTCTGGGTGCTCCGGTTTCCCCCACAGGTCCAAAGACATGTGGTATAGTTGAATTGGGTAAGCTAAATTGTCTGTAGTGTATGTGTGTGAATGAGATGTTTCTGGATGTTTCCCAATGATGGGTTGCAGCTGGAAGTAAAGCTGTGTAAAACATATGCTGGATAAGTTGGCAGTTCATTCCACTGTGGCGATCCCAGATTAATAAAGGGACTATATTACTATATTATAGTATACTATATTATACTATATTATAGTATTACTATATTATAATATAGTCCCTTATAGTTTATAAGGGACTATATTATAACTATTATTTCCAAGCAAAGAAAAGACTAAAGCAACTGACTCTAAATGGTCATTATTTTAGAATTATTAGAATAGAAAATGTCTGAAAGACCTGCAAGTTTTCTTTTATAAACTGAATTTTCTTCTTCTCAAAGTAAAAAATTAATTATTAATAATAATTAAAATAATAATATATTATTTTCTGAATGCAATTCTGCACTGAGGATGAGGTGGAACATTTTTTAACCAAAACAGCCTTCATCCATGCTATCAAAATCTTTTGGTCTTCTATGATTAGAAAAAAATAAGACATTTGTAGAGAGAAAAAAAAAGAATTAAATGCCATTTGACAGTATGAGTGGATGGATATTGGAAGGAAGCAACTCCTAGCAGGTGCTTCTCTGATCTGAGAGAAGTCAGATGAAAATAAAGCAGAGAGCGAGACAGGAGGAGGTGGGGGGGAAGTGAATTATCAATCTGCTTTACATTTGAAGGTGATTAGAATTCTTCATTTCTTTTGTGCGGACCTGGGCAGAAAGAGGCGAAACGCTGTGGGGTGACGGGTTAATTGAAGAATAATACCCTTCAGAATGATGGATTTTGGTGACTTGAGATGTCAGAATCCATTATGGGAAATTTAAATTTGCAATTAAAGTAGGAGGTAGGGTGCGAGAATCTCTCCTTTTAATTTTCCTTCTCCAATCACCCCCAGCCCCCCACTTTATTAATAATGCTCGGCATTACATGTCCGGCCACCCTATTACGTTAGCGTCCACTTCCCTATGTTTTGAGGGAACATAAGACTTGATTAATATTCTGATGCACAAGTACAAGAAGAGGGACCGAGCAGCTTTAACTAACCCACAAGTCCAGACATTCATTTAGCTTCTGGTTATATTATGATTAGGTGGCTCTTATCTCTCCGGTCCGCAGTTGGAATTTTCTGTCAAGACAAATGTTTTACCAAAGGGCACTTGATCTCTGACCCTAGAGGAATCTCTTTGGTGCTGAATGTGTGAGACTGTGGTCATTTCTGCAGTTAGGAGTGTAGCTCATAGAAATGCAATGCAACACAATCACATGAGGTGACTTACTGTATATATGGAGTGTGTGTGTGTGTGTGTGTGTCTTTGTCACCTGTTTTCATTTCTCATGCTCTGAAGAATGTTGACACTCAGTATGCTGGAGGCGGAGGACGACAACACTTGAATTTATAAATTCCACAGATAAAGAGATGCTCATTTGAAAGGGTCACATCATGAACAGGTTTATTTATTTTCTATTTGCTGTTATTTCACTCATGTCTGCGCCGTGCTGACGAACACAACCTTGTGTTACATTAAAGCAAAGAAACCTCATGTTTTCTTAGACCTATATATTACTGTTTTTCTTCTGTGGATCACAAGGTTCAGGTTGCACTTTTTAAAACAACCCAGACTAAATAGCTGCAAAAGAAATCTGCATAATAAAACATTTTGCATAGAGTTACTTGTTAACAAATGTTCGCTGGCGGAACCACCCCTACTCCCTAAAACTTATTTAAGAGTGCTGTATGTTAAGTTTTTGACTCTTCTAAAGCATAAAAATACCATAATATGTTTGCAGATATTTAAGAAACATGCCAAGTGAACATTCTTATTTATCTGAAAAACAATGCTGAAGTCAGATATTCTGTTTTGAAAATGTGTTTTCCTTGTCGGAACGCTGTCTTTACTTTGGTCTTTTTAACTGCCCAATGCCATTTTAGGCAATTAAATTTCGGCACCCCGGGTTCCCTTGATGGAAAACCACATATTTCATTCATTCATTCAGAAAGGCTCTGAAAGTGTGTGACCGAAATGCAACCTCCGGTGGACAGTAGCAGACTCCGAAATGACACAGATTCAGTTCCACATGAGATTATTAATTAGCAAATAATATAAATATTACTAGTGTAAACATTAGGTGAGCAGGTTACATTGTATCCGCGTGTCTTAACAACACGCTTCATGACGAGATACGCAGTAATGAGCAGTTTGGCTGTTTGCACCAGACGAAACACAACAGAAATTTAAATACAGCCATTCAGAGGCACAGAATATGCACTCATTCATAAAATGGTATGGTTTATAATCTAATTAATACATATTAACCCTATTTAACATTATTAAATGTAGATGTTAAATCACATTTTTAGTTCAATTTCAAGGTCTGAGGTGATGCTTTCTGCTGCTGCTTTCTGTATATGACAATAAACGTCATGTAAATTGGCATTCAAACTCACATTGTTAGCATTCAACACTGAATAAAGCACATGAGGTGTACCTGAGGCGATTATTGTCAGTTTTCTGGTGTTCAGCTGTGAGAAATAGAAGTTGTTTCTAATATATCAATTCGAGGTGCTGGTTAAGACAAAAACTCCTTTTAATATGGAGAATATTCCTTCTATCGGGTGCCGTTGCTTTTATTTAGCACACGGTTTAAATCACTCGCTCCTGCCCTCAATCTGGCAACCTGCGCCTCAGTTTGTTTTGATCCAGGAGTGCAATACCTAGTTCAACCACTGGGTGTCAAACTTACATAATTCACCTTTAAGGCAGACCAGTGCTCTAGCACTGTTCTTCTCGTTTTTTTGAACCCACCCTCCGTCCCTCTATTTCCTTGCTTCCCATTCACAATCATATAATGTAATGCAATGTAATGTGTATTTTTTTGTGTATGGCCATACACCAGCACCATGTGGGGGGGGGGGGGGGGGGGGGGGGGGGGGGGGGGGG
>CAIGQQ010034334.1:3909922-3927669 GCA_903798035.1 Danio albolineatus
GGGTTGGGGGGGTTCCAATCACGCTTCCAAATTATATCAGAGATGGTACCCCCATTCTGAGTCTCTGGGCATCGTTGTAGGACGCCCGATCAACCTACCTGCCTGTTCACTGTTTATCCTCTTACTTCCCTTCCCCTTCATCCCACTGTTCCCCTACCATCCCTTTCATCCCTACATCCCTACAATAAAGTCTAGCTCAAAGTGTGGCGTGGTCCATGCTGGTGAAATAATAAATGTAGTCAGCACAGTGGCTCAGTGGTTAGCACTATCGCCTCACAGCTAGAAGGTCGCTAGTTCGAGTCCCAGCTAAGCCAGTTGGCATGAACCGCAGTGGTTTGATTTTTCTGAATCTGTGAGATGGTGATTTCAATGGTCACAACATAAAACTTGTTAATTTTTACTTAGAGATTTTGATTGTATTGAGTCGGATGGGGGTCTGCATGGTAGCTCAGTGGTTAGCACTATCACCTGACAGCAAGAGGGTTGCTGGTTCGAGTCCAGAGTGGGTCAGTCGGCATTTCTGTGTGGAGTTTGCATGTTCTCCCTGTGTTTGCGTGGGTCTTTTCCAGGTGCTCCAGTTTCCCACACTGTCCTATTGGCCGTGTGTGTGAATGAGTGTGTACAGTATGGATGTTTGCCAGTACAGGGTATCAGCTGGAAGGGCATCCGCTGTGTGAAACATATTGGGTATAGGTAAATTGTCCATAATGTATGAGTGCAATAGTGTATGGGTGTTTCCCAGTACTGGGTTGCGGCTGGAAGTGCATCTGCTGTGTAAAACATATGCCGGAATGGTTGGCGGTTCCTTCCACTGTGGCAACCTCTGAAATAGAGACTAAACCAAAGGAAAATGAATGAATGAATAATAAATGTAGTCTATTTGACCACTATAATCCATAAAATAAGCTTTTTGTACTTAAAAAAACATTCGGTGTTGTTTTAACCCAAGGTTGGGTCAAATATGTGCAGTACAAAGCCATCTGTTGGGTTGAAAAAGGTAATTTAAATTTAATTAAAATAATTAACTCAGATGTTGGTTTTATCCATATTTGACCCAGTGCTGGGTAAACACAACCTGTCATTTTTTTAGATTGTAAGGAACATGATTCAGTTTGTTCACTGAAACGTTTGGAGGATTTGAAGCAAGAAGAGGATTACACGATGAAAGAATTCATATTTCAGGCTGAAGTGACTATTTGTTCAAAATCCACATCATTCCACAAAGGCATATTAAAGGAATAGTTCAGCCCAAACTCTAAATTCTGTCACACATTTTTTTTTTCAATCCTGTTTGTGTCTTTTTTTTGTTGAGCACAAGAGGAGTTATTTTAAAAAATGTTGCACCATATTATTTGTTTTTTTTACTGTGTAAGTCAATGGTAACATAACTACGGTATCTTCTTTTGATTTCAACAGAAAAAGGAAACTCTAAAAGGCATGGAGAAACACGAGGGTGAGTAAATGGTTGACATTTTTGGCTGAACTATCACTTAAAAACATCACAGCATATCAGAAAAATGTTGACCTTTTCATTCCAATCTGAACACGAATCTAAACCGCTGAAATTAGTTTGTAAATGCAAACATGATGAAAATACCCAGGGTATTTAAAAGTGGTTGGCCCTATAGGGGGTGCTAGAATACTTAAAGAAGTTAGAAAGTCCTCATGAAACAAAATGGACTACTTACTTTGTTAACTCAACATAATTTTCTTGATTTTAGTAAATATTGGGTTCATATTAATGTACGCTGTAAAAAATTTAAGGTTCAACACAATTCATTCATGTTGTCCTAACACAATTTTTTATCAATTTAAGTTAACTAAACATAAAACAATTAAGTCATCCTCCCAAAACGCCACATAGAAATGTCAACTGACCCAGCCAGGACTCAAATTAGTGGCCTTTTTGCTGTGAGGTGACAGTGCTAACCACTGAGCCACCATGTCGCCCCAACATAAACATCCAAATATAGAAAAATAAATTGATGAATATTTCCCAGAGATGGGTTTCGGCTGGAAGGGCATCCGCTGCGTAAAACATATGCTGGATAAGTTGGCGGTTCATTCCACTGTGATGACCCCAGATTAGTAAAGGGACTAAGCCAACAAGAAAATGGATGAATGAATGAAATTGATGAATATTACAATACAGCATCTGCAGCTATTATGTTTTAGGAAGCAAGTGCTTGATATCATCATACTTTAAAGTCCTTGGCATCAATTTTGGAAATTCTCTGCAATTGGTGACTTTTTTTACATTTTATAATTGATGACCCAATCTAATTCTCCTCCATCACTAGCTGCAGGGCATCATTTCTTTTCCACTAGCGTCACAAATTGATGACCTTTTCCTGAGCACTACTTCATCTGCCAATGGTCAGTCAAACAGATAGGCCCTTGCCAAGCTCAGTCTATTGGTTGAGCCAGTTTATACATCACTTTATGCTACGTCTAAAATTGCATACATTTTTAAAAGGGATAGTTCACCTAAAAATTCTGATTTAATCACTATTTTGTCAATCTCAAGTGGTTCCAAACCTTTCTGAGTTTCTTTCTTGTGTTGAACACCAAAGAAGATTTTTTGAAGGAAGCTGAAAATCAGAAACCATTGACATCCATAGTACACTGAAAGAAAAAATGCTGGGTTCCACACAATTTCTTTATGTTGTCCCAACACAAATGGATTAAACTAACTTATTCGTTTTACAAGTTTTAGTAGATTGAACATGAAACAATTAAGTTGTCTTTAAAAAACTTCAGAATTGTGTTGTTTGAAATCATTTTGAATAAGTACTTTGAACAAGCAGCTCTTTTGAGTGTAGAAAATAATAATATGGAAGTCAATGGTTACAGGTTTCCAACAGTTTTCAAAACATCAAAACAAAAAAATATTATGTGACAAAAATTCATGACATTTTTTTAAGTTGTTCATTTATTCAGTCATTTTCTGTTTGGCTTAGTACTTTTTTAATCTGGGGTCACCACAGCAGAATGAACCGCCAATTTATCCAGCATATGTTTTACGCAGCAGATGCCCTCCCATCACTGGGAAACATCCACACACACACACACACACACACACATACACTACAGACAATTTTAGCTTACCCAATTCACCTATAGCGTATGTCTTTGGACTTGTAGGGGAAACCGGAGCACCTGGAGGATTGATGTCCACCCAGAAATGCCAACTGACCCAACCAAGGCTCGAACCAGTGACCTTCTTGCTGTGAGGCAATTGTGCTACCCACTACAGCACCGTGACGCATTTTTTAAAGTTACTTTTACGTAATTTAATAAGTTCATCCGATCTCAAGTGCATTTTTCAGATATAAGTTGAGATAACTTGAAAAGATCATTTGATTCAACTAAAACTGCTAAAGCAGTATTTTTAACAGTGTAGGTTTACTGTAGTCAACTGTGGTAAGGCAGGACTATTAACACCGACTTTATGTTCTGTAGCTCAATAACAATATTTTTTCTGATCTGTCACACATCTTCCAAAGTGCATTTTTGGGTTAAAAAGCTAAGTGTGAAAAAAATGGTTACAGGTTTCCAACATGTTTCAAAATATCTTAACAGAAGAAAGAAATTCATAAAAGTTTTGAGCAAGCAAAGGGTGAGTAAATGATGAAAGTAAATTCTTGAAATAAAGTAAAAAAGTATTTTTTTGCATGTGTTTGAACACAAAAGGGATATGTTGAAGAAATCTAAAAATCTGTAACCCATGACATCTATAGTAGAAAGCAGTATGGAAATCAATGGTTACAGGTTTTCAACATTTTTCAAAATATCTTAGAAGAAGGAAACTCGTAAAGGTTTTAAGCAAGTAAAGGGTGAGTAAATTATGAAAGTAATTTCTTGAAAAAAAAAGTAAAATCAGGAAAGTAAATGCTGTCTTGTGTTGAACACAAAAAAAGATATTTTGAAGACAGCTGAAAATCTGTAACCATTGACATCCATAGTAGAAAAAAAATTATAAAATGTAAGTCAGTGGTTACAGGTTTCCAACGTTTTTAAAAATATAAATCTTAACAGAAGAAAGAAACTCATAAAGGTCTTGAGCAAGTAAAGAGTGAGTAAATGATGAAAGTCAATTCTTAAAAGAAAGTAAAGTCAAGAAAGTAAATTCTTTATTGTGTTGAACACAAAATAGTGTTTTTAAAAACAATATGAACGTCAATATTTACAGGATTCCAACATTTTTCTAAATATCTTAACCCTTGTGCACTATTCAGATTTACTACTTTTTGTTATGTTAGGGATGAAAACATCCACTAAATTTAACCGATGTAAAAATGCGATTTTTTCTTTTTGCATAAATCTGTTCATCAACCTCAGTCCTGATCAAAACTACTAAATGTATTAAAGAAATTACAGGATTTTAACTCTTTAATTGCCAAATTCATAAATGATGTCACTGATTGGTGGAAAAAAACACACACAAAATAACTTGCTTTCAATAAAAAAGTGGATTGGATTTTTATTTATTTATTTTTTAACCTTTTGTCACAGTCTTGGACATGTGAACGATTAATAACAACATTGCTTTTGGTGCGTTGTTAGTTTTTGTCTAGCATAAGATTTTTTTCTGACCCTAATTTACTGTTTGTGGCTGTTTTGACCCTATTATAACCACTTTTTTCCATGACATGCCATCATATAATCTTGCATTTTTGATTGTTGGTGGTTTTTCCTGTTGGGAAAAGGTCAAATTTGTAATTATAACTGTTGATCATCACCAATAACCCTTTAGATAGGCTTGTGCAAAAAAAAAAAAAAAGCTTAGTTTCAGGAATTATATATGGAGTTATATGGAATATAACAGCAAATTAAAATGTGTGTATGTGTGTGATGAGTGTGAGAGTGACTTTGGCACAGATTTATGCAAAAAAATTGAAAAACTAAATTTATATGAGGTCGTCACTGGGACGCAGTGGGTAGCACAATCGCCTCACAGCAAGAAGGTTGCTGGTTCGAGCCTCGGCTGGGTCAGTTGGCATTTATTTAGTGTGGAGTTTGCATGTTCTCCCTGTGGTCGCGTGGGTTTCCACCGGGTGCTCCGGTTTCCCCCACAAGTCCAAAAGACATGTGGTATAGGTGAACTGGTATAAGCTAAAATTGTCCGTAGTGTATGTGTGTGAATGAGAATGTATAGATGTTTCCCAGTGCTGGGTTGCAGCTGAAAGGACATCTGCTGCGAAAAACATATGCTGGATATGTTGGCGGTTCATTCCGCAGAGAGATCCCCAACAGCTTATAAGGGTTTAACACACACACACAAAAAGAAACTTGTAAACGTTTTGAGCAAGTAAAGGGTGAAATTTTTTCTTCAGATGAACTGTTCCTTTAAGAGAAGCACGATGACAAATGTGGAAATTATTCATCACTTGTGTGTGTTTTTAATTCAGCTGAGCTGGGGAAAACTCTGATCAGGCGCAATATTTGGGTGACTGCACACAAACACGGCAGACAGAAGAGCCGGGCGAGTAAATTCTGCCTGTCTTACGCTTTTTCGCGAGGAGGCAATCTTCGCCGAAGCGCTAATGCAATAGCCAGTGTCAGCTACTTTATCATCACTCGAGGTGACAAATGGGGGACGAGAACATCTCAAATATTCCAGCAGGCCAGCAGGTACAGGCACAGATGAGAAAGGCGATAGTTAGACTTTTAGTTTTCTTTACAGGCAGAAGCGAGAGAGGCAGGCCGATCGCAGACACAGGGCACCGAGCTGGCAGAAAGAGAATTTACTGTATGCGCTTGTGTTTTAGCAGCTGGTACCTGCGTGTAACAATGACAGCATAATGAATTAAGACAAATGCATTTTTTATTGCCTCCCCTTTCCCTTAAGCCCAGTTCGCTGCACTTAGCATTCAGCAACCCCCCCGATCATTCAGACAGCTGGAAACAGAATTCATCCGATTTGTTCTGCTGCAACTCTTTCTCTCTCTCTCTCTCTCTTGCTCTCTCACGCTTACTGTTGTAATAGGATCTGCAAGAATCATTCAAAGGCTAGATATAATTTACTGCTCTTTGTGCACAACACTCCCACCCCCCCAACCGCCACCACCTATCCCCGTCCTCAATCGCACAAGGTGCCCTGCGGATGAACTAATCACACTTGAAATATTATTTCTCCGTCTTATTCCCCCGTTTTATGAACAGCTCTGGTTTTATGGTGCAATGGGTTTAACCCCTGCCTAGGCGCGCACACCAGCTCGTGTACGTGTTTGCTGCAGGGCTATAGGAGATAATGGAGATAAACGGTCGCAAACATCTTCCTGTTCATCATCTACAACTGGCTACGTCGTGACAAAGATTCGTTCTTAATTTCTGGGGGTATACCTGCAGCTTAATTTCCCCAGAGATGCTGTTTAATATGTAATGAAAATAAGGAAGAAACAACCCAGTCTTGTTGCCAGGAGCTTGTCGCTATCAGAAAAGAGGACATCATGTGAATATGGTACTGTTCTTTTTAGTTATTAAAGTTTAAATGCATTTTAAAATAAAAAATGGCAAGTTTTAAACACTCCTTGAGATTTTCGTCTTGTTCATCTCAGAGGACACACTGATTTAAATTATCAAATGTACATTTACATTTATAACCTTAATTCAGTGTGTAATATTTAACTTATATTTTGTAATGTGGCTGGTAATTGACAGTTGTATAATGTAAAATAACACAACATCCTAATCAATACATTTTAGCTCCTTTCACACTAACAGACCTTTCCGGAAAATTCCAGTTGGAGTAAAATCTCTCCGTGGCAAATACCTGCCCCTCTAACCGTCTCCGCTAGAGGGAGCTGCCACTAAACCTGCCACTGCTAAGCGCGCCTGCCACAAATACCTGCCATTCTACCCGTCACCGCTAGATTCAGCTGCCACTAAACCTGCCACTGCTGAGCGCGCCTGCCACAAATACCTGCCATTCTACCCGTCACCGCTAGATTCAGCTGCCACTAAACCTGCCACTGCTAAGCGCGCCTGCCACAAATACCTGCCATTCTACCCGTCACCGCTAGAGGCAGCTGCCACTAAACCTGCCACTGCTAAGCGCGCCTGCCACGGCACCCGCCACTGTTTTATGCGCCATCCACAAATACCTACTACTGTTTTGTAAGCCTGCCATATTACCGGCAATTTTCGGAAAGGTCTGTATGTGTGAACAGGCCCTTTTTGAAAATACCGGTAAATTCGTTCAGGCAATTTTCCGGGAAGAGAAGTTGTATTATTACCGGTAATTTGCCGCAATGCTGCGCTGAGTCAACGCAGAAGGAACATTGCCGGAAAAAGTGTGTTCACACTTAGAACGCGCTGACGTGAGACGTCTACTCCAGCCAATCAGAACATTCAGACACATTTAAGTCCGCGCTGTTTATGAAAATAAATATTTTTCCAGGCACATTTAGCTGCTAATTGTTGGCTAGATAACATTTCTATGTTCCTTCTTAATGCCGACTGTGGAACAAATTATCGATAAATTGCTTATGATAAACCGCTGTTTGCTCTGCTTCAGTTGCTGGACGCGTGTGCACATAAAGTGCTCCGGTGAGCGCCAACACACACACATACAATATGTACATCTCGACATGTGAAACTGTTCCTCAATATGTTTTCATCAAAGATGTTCACAATACTTATCCATCCACAGAATTAGTAATGTAGTCAAATGTATAAAGATTTAGCTGCGATTCGCGCTTCTACCATTGGGTGTCTCTGGGACAAAGCAGCTGCATGACTGCTAAAGCTTTAAATAAAAGTGAGTCATCAACAAAAACCCAATCCCTTCTGTGTTTATAAACACAAGCGCTGCTGTTTAGAGCTCATTTCTGGTTAATGATGTTTGAATTTACTGGTATTTTGGAATGGATGTGCGAATGGTCTTTTCTGGAAAAATTCCGGAACATCCTCGCCTGTGTGAACAGCTCTTTTTTCAGTTTACCGGTAAAGTCGTTCTGGAAATTTTCTGGATATTCACCGGTATTACTGTGTGAAAGGGGCTAATGACTACGTTTAGGTGGACATCAATAATCAAATTATTTGGCTTAAACTGAATAAGACAATATTACGATGAAGGTGTTTACGTGTGTTGCTGTTTGAATGTTCCTTTGATGATCCTGTTTTACATGTCATAGATTGAATAACGGCATTGCATCAACACACTATCAACGTTTCCTTCCAACGTTTTGGGTTCACGGATGAAAATGAAAAGCTGGGGTGGTTTGGAAGTCGTGGGAGAATGAAGGTTTTGAGAATCGCGGAAGTAAATCAAGAGTGGCCGAGGAAGAAAGTGATCAAGTTTGTTCCAGCACAAATTAAGCCCTGCTCAAACTTAAAATGTAGCCCTATGTAAATTTACGCATGGCTGCATTTCATCTTTAAAACGAATGCTATACGGGGCGGTATGATGCTGTTGCTTTTTGTGCATACCGCTTACTTTCGTATGGAAGGCTTTCCCGCTGTTACCAGTTTAAGCAGTAATTCGCCATGTAGTTGAGACGCAGAGAGGAGTTAACCATGATGATGGGGTTCGAGTCTGGCAAAAAGAGCAGTTCCAGAAAGCAGGTAAACAGAGGCCTGAAATTAAAATAAACAAGTACATAACAGGGTGAGAATGTGGTAAAGTGTAAACGTAAAAATCAGGCAAGGGCTTTTATTTTTTCTGCATTGCTTTTTAAAACTGTCGGTTGGATTTAGGGAAGTGGGTGGGCGGTTCAATTGGCTTTTGAAAACTCTATTGGTTGGGTTTAGGGAAGGATGAGGGTGGGTCAGTCGATCTGTCAGTCAAACATTCAGTCAGTCAGTCAACAGCGGCCTCTGGTGGATTTACCCGAGAACAGCAGACGTGAATGTCACTTGCAAGAGATATTTGAGATCTCAAAAAGCATACACAGCGGCTTCTGGTGGATTCGCGAAAACTAAAACTGCAAAAAACGTAACTCCTGGGGCGTATTTGACACTCTCCAGAAATGTATATAGTTTTCAGAATGAGCCTGAGCTGAATATAGAGGTTAGTATTGGACATTTGAAAATAATAATAATAATAATAATAATAATAAAAACGGTTGTGCTGCACTGAATGCATGGAATACATAATTATGATACACACTTCACTGCAGTTTGTGTTTCTTATTCACTTATGCAGTGAGGAAGAACAGGAGCAAGACAACGCTCAGAAAGACAGATTGTGTGCCAGTGCTGGTTGTGGGAAAGAGACCGAAATTTGTATTGATCTCTGAAGGGACAGCAGTGGCCTGGATTAAGAGTGAAGTCTTTAAACCTGTATGGGGCATTACATCATCAAAGAGCTCCCCGGGCCTCATTGGCCAAACACAGTACAGGTAAATGGATTTGGGGAGAGGAATTGACCTAATTACTGGAACGTCGTTTGGAGAAGTATAAATGCGATTGTATCTGAGCACATTCAAGTGTCCCTTTCAAGCCTCAGATTTGTGCTGTAATGTTAAATCTTTAACACTGGGCTTTAATTATTATCTTTAATGAGCGTTTAACAGTTCTCTGACCCAAAACACCCAATAGATTGACTCGCCTAATAAGAATCAATTCAGGTCAATGTTGCAGCTTATTCCTCACAAAAACAGACACTCAAGGACATAACACAAAACAGCCATTAAAGGACTAGCAAGAACGAAGGCTATAGCTGTGCTGTCTCCTCGTGCCACCTGCATCTGAGTCAAATCAGTTTGAAAATGAAATGTGTCTTAAACATTACAGAGATTACACTGAGTAGCCAACTAGGCTGTACATTCCACACATATGTGCAAAGAAATAACTGTTTACATTAGCAGGTGCCAGTACCATAGCTTACTGTATATTATTAGAGAAGAGAAACTAGGGGTGTGTTTCAATCAGCTCCCTTGTTCGATAGTCAGGGTACAGACCAGGGAGTCAGCCCTTTTCACAATTTTTTTCCAATGCATTGAAACAATTGCTAACTAAAATGTCCCACGATGGTTTAATGCTCGCTATGTTCGGGATTCTGAAGCGCAAAAATGAATCATGAAACCAAATCACCAAATGTAACAATTGAGACATGTTTCTAAACATATTTAGACAGGTATAGAACAACATAGCAAACATTTATAAATGATAAATGGTCAAAATGTTGCTGGTATATGTAACATTCAAATTATTTATCTTTAATGTACTTTTTAAAATGTCAGACATGTTGTTATTCGAAAATTCCAGATTTAATGTTGTACACTGAGAATCAATATCTAGTAAACCAAGCTCATCATTGTCCTTACCAAATTCATGTAAAAACCTGCTAATTTATGACTTTGGAAGCTAGGAAGAAGATTGAGATGTGCCCTAGGACTCAAGACTCAAAGTCAAAACATCACAATCAATAATCCAGACCTTGTAAACTTAAAAACTGTGCAGCATTTTGAAAGTAAAAAAATATTGATTAGCTGGTTTTCACTTAATTAGCAAAGTTCCACATCTGTTTTTGCCAATCCAGGCTTATTCTGATTACATACACCTACATACATTTCTGGAAAGCACCAAACACTTCCCAGGAGTTACGTTTTTGTTATTCGCGAATCCACCAGAGGCTGCTATGTACACTTTTTGAAATCTTAAATTTCTCTCGCGAGTGCCATTCACACCTGCCATTCCACCAGAGGTCGCTATCGACTGACTGACTGACCGACCAATCCCCCCACCCTCCTCCTTCCCTAAACCCAGCCTGATCTCACGAGAAAACATAAGCATTTTACGTTTTGCCAGTTTAGTGGCTCATTCGTACGAATTCGTACGAGTTCAGTCATATGAAAATGTCCGATTTAAAAAGGAGGTGTGGCACCCAACCCCACCCCTAAACCCAACTGTCACTGGTTGATGAGCAAATCGTAATAAATTGTACGAATTAGATCGTACGAATTCATACGAATTAGCCACTAAATCAAAAGTTACAAATTGCCGTGAGATAGGGTTGCTAAACCCAACCGATAGTGTTATCAAAAGCACCGATTGACCCGTCCAACCACTTCCCAAAACCCAACCGACAAAGTTTTCAAAGCAATCCAGAAAAAGAAAAGCCCTCACAGAAGCCTGATTTTTACCACGTTTTCATATTTTACCACAGTCATTCATTTATTCATTCATTTTCTTTTCGGCTTAGTCCCTTTATTAATCCAGGGTCGCCACAGCGGAATGAACCGCCAACTTATCCAGCATTTGTTTTACGCAGCGGATGTCCTTCCAGCCGCAACCCATCTCTGGGAAACATCCATGCATTCTCATTCACACACATACACTACTGACAATTTAGCTTACCCAATTCACCTGTACCGCATATCTTTGGACTGTGGGGGAAACCGGAGCACCCGGAGGAAACCCATGTGAACACTGGGAGAACATGCAATCTCCACACAGAAATGCCAACTGACCCAGCTGAGGCTCGAACCAGCGACCTTCTTGCTGTGAGGCGACAGCACTACCTACCGCGCCACCGTGTCGCCTTTACCACAGTCTCCCCCTGTTATTTACTTGTTTGTTTTATTTATTTTTGGCTTTTGTTTTTACCTTACCTGTTTCTGGAACAGTCCTTCACCAGACTGTAATCCTGTTGTCACGGTCAACTCCACTCTGCATCTCAAATCCTCCAACGTATGCTGCGAGCCACTGGACAAACTGGTAAAAGCGGAAAAGCCATATGGAGGTAAGCAGTCAGCTGGTAAGCGCGAAAAGGAATGGCATCATACTGCCCCGTAGCATTCTTTGTAAATACAAAATGCAGCCATACGTTCCTCTGGCTACATAATTCGCAATCCCCAGAAATGTATACAGAGCTACGTTTTCAGAATGATCCTATTTTGGTTTCAAAGAAGAAATATTGTTGATGCACTGAGTCAACTTTTAGAGAAGAGTTCTTAAAAGATCCACAGAAATATGGTTAAGCCAATGAACCCTTTTCTGCATTAAAGAACCATTTGTGTAGTGTAGAGGTTTCACTGATGGTCTTCCTGGAACTGTTGATGCCAATAAATAAGCTTTATTTTTAAGAGCGCAGGATGAAGATGCCGATTCAACATGCTCAATTGACCAAAAAAGCCACTGACAGGGTCCGACTAGTTCTAATGGTGTGGAACACACCACAAAAACTAAGGTGACAGACATTCAATGACA
Source organism: Danio albolineatus (assembly GCA_903798035.1). Taxonomy (NCBI): domain Eukaryota; kingdom Metazoa; phylum Chordata; class Actinopteri; order Cypriniformes; family Danionidae; genus Danio; species Danio albolineatus. Next base: position 3,922,079 of record CAIGQQ010034334.1, read on the forward strand.
GCACAGTATTGGCTAAAAGCCGAATTTCTGCTTGGTGTATCACAACCTTTAGACTGGAAAGGAAAGTCTGAGCAATCCTTCACCAACCATCATTTCCTTTTCAGGTTATGTTTTATTTTTTGGTGCGTGAATGCAAAATCACATACTGTATGATCCTAAAAGCTAAGTGAATATACAGTACAGCTGTGCTCAAGGATGTGTTGTTTACTCGCTTCAATTGAGTAAAATTTTAAAATTGGGTAAAATTTTATATATTTTCATTGAAGATGTTCAAAATATTTATCCATCCACAGAATTAGTAATGTAGTCAAATGTTTAAACATTTAGCTGCGATTCGCGCTTCTGCCATTGGGTGTCTCTGGGACAAAGCAGCTGCATGACTGCTAAAGCTTTAAATAAAAGTGAGTCATCAACAAAAACCCAAATTCCTTCTGTGTTTATAAACACAAGCGCTGCTGTTTAGAGCTTATTTCTGGTTAATGATGTCAGAATTTACCGGTATTTTGGAATGGATGTGTGAATGGTCTTATCCGGAAAAATTCCGGAACTTCCTCGCCTGTGTGAACAGCTCTTTTTTCTGTTTACCGTTAAAGTTGTTTTGTAAATTTTCTGGATATTTACCGGTATTACTGTGTGAAATGGGCTAATGACTACGTTTACGTAAACATCAATAATCAAACTATTTGGCTTAATCTGAATAAGATGATACAATGAAGGTGTTTGCATGTGTTGCTGTTTGAATGTTCCTTTGATGATCCTGTTTTACATGTCATAGTGCATAGATTAAATAACGTCATAACGTCTGAAATATTTATGTCAACATGATGCCGCACGGTGGATTAGTGGTTTGCACTGTTGCCTCACAGCAAGAAAGTCACTGGTTTGAGTCCAGACTGTTCCAGATGGCATTTCTGTGTGGAGATTCCTCCGGGTGCTCCAGTTTCCCCAACAATCCAAAGACATGTGATATAAGTGAATTGAATAGTAAATTGGCCGAGTGTGTGAATGAGTGTGAACAGTATGGATGCTTCCCAGTACAGGGTATCAGCTGGAAGGGCATCCGCTGTGTAAAACATATGCTGAATAAGTTTGGCGGTTCATTCCACTGTTGCGATGATAAATAAAAGGATTAAGCTGAAGGAAAATAAATGAATGGAACAATTTTTAAAGGCACATAATATTCAGTTAAATTACAAATGTTAATAATTAATTCAAATATAAATATTCAAATTTATATATCTATGTCAATCTAAATTCAAATTTAAAGGGCCACGTAACCCCCCTGTTTCAGCAGGGTGTTTTCACACCTACAGTCTGGAAAAGCTCAGGAAAGTGGGTGTGTCCAGCTCTGTTTAGGTGGGAGTGTCGGGGGAGGGAATGAGGGAAGGTTTTGCATAAAGATGGGAGTTTCATTTGGGCACGCGCTGATGTTTAAACAAGCAACACAAAAACACAAACGCAGGGGGAGAAAGACAGTGACTGTTTACATTGACATCAGTCATCCAATTATTTGCCAAATTATTAATTTGTCGACTTTAACGGCAGTTTGGCACTTATACTTTTATCCAGGAACATTTCCTGCATGTCCCCCGTGACAAACGAGATGTGAGAAACTACTAAGAGTGTTGTTTTAATGGAGTGTTTGATACCATGCGGCGTAAGGGAGAACGCATGACTCCGCAGACTATCCTGTCACAAAATGCGTCGAAAATACTACACAAAAGTAATTGTTTGACTGCAGTGTTTACACTCGGAGAGCAGAATTTACAGCGGATCTTTCAGTCTTGAATATTGTACAGATATTAACGTACTGTAAACTCAGTAGCAGTTAATCATTTTGACAACGGTCTGTCTTTAAACACTGAAAGAATTACGAACTCTACGAACTACAAACTAACTACGAACTAACTTTGCCATCTGAATATAGAAAGAGCACTGATCGCTTACCAAATCTGTAGACCAGGACAATCCACATAAACTGGAGCGGCATCTGTTTTAAAAGGAGACGAGCGGCAAATCCCGATTTCACCATTTCCAGATGCGTAAAGCTCTCGGGTGAAAAAAAAAAGTTTCTTACAGACGCATTTCTGCTGCGTGTCGCATGAGTCCTGCTGCGCTCTCATAGTGAAAATGTAAACAAAACCTTCGTTACAGCACATAAACCCAACACTGGCGACCTGTGTCTCCAAACAATTCTTCTTCTTCCACTTGTTTTGGAAGCACAACGTGGCGTCTCTTTGCCGTCTGGACACTGCAACAGGTACAAACAATCCTCGAAGTTCTCGTGCATATTAATGAGTTGCACCGCATACACAATAGAGCACACTGATTGGTTTGAACAAAGTCTTTCTCATGAATCAATGCTGCACGCTCAGAGACGTCCTGATGCACTCGCAGGTACAGACATCCACTCTCCACGCTGGAATACATGCATGGATCTCATCGGCGTGACGCAGCCTCAAAAATTCGTTTCAAACCGGAAGAACGGATTTGCTCGAAATAACGCAAAAACAACCAATTACACTTTTTAGTCAATTATATGTGTCCTAATAGTGTTTATAGCAGTGTGGGACACATATATGACTGTCAACAGCTCAAAAAATGTGTTTTGGTGTTTCATGGCCCTTTAAAAAGATTTTAAATCTATGGAATATTTTAAGCTCCGTAGTGTTTACACAGACAACAACATCTGCAATTTCAAACCTTTCATAAACTCAGGATTATGCGTTTTCAGTTCTAAAAATGCCATTGTCATGTAAACAAACAGGCAAAGTACATAAAAAGGTTTCCCAATTTTGGCTGAAAACATTGCTGTATAAACATCCCCCTAAGAATTCTCTAGTAGCCAGAACACCTTGATAAGTTGGTGTTTTGGGGCAGGTTGGAGCTAAACACTGCCCTCCAGGAGCATGACTGGACATCCTTGGTCTAGGGACTAGAGCGTCCCTGGTGTTGTGTTTGATTCAGAACGGTGCTCACAGCACTTTTCTCTGCTATGTTTCTTCAGTACATCCTTTTGCTGAGCTTGGACTTCATGGTGCACTACTACACAACACTTTATGTGCTAATATGACACCAAAATCTAGACCGCAGGGAATCAGGGCGACATTTGGGACAGAATACCTTGAATCCTGTTTTTTTTTTTGGTTGGAGAAAACCCTTACCAGTTTTTTTGTGCAATGCTCGCCTGATGGGTTGTGAATGAACTATAGTGGTATGATTTTTCTGAGTCTGTGAGATGGTGACTTCAATGTTTGCAACATAAACTTGTCCATTTTTACTTGGAGAATTTGATTTTATTGAGTCGGCTGGGGGGTGGCATGATGGCTTAATGGTTCGCACTATTGCCTTACATCAAGAAGGTCACAGGGTCAAGTCCCAGCCAGGCCAGTTGGCACTTCTGTATAGAGTTTGCATGTTCTCCCCTTGTTCATGTGGGTTTCCTCTGCAGTGCTATACAGTAGGTGATTTGGGTAAGCTAAATTGTCTGTATGTATGAGTGCGAGAGTGTATGGGTGTTTCCCAGTATTGGGTTGTGGCTGGAAGAGCATCCGCTGCATAAAACATAAACTGGAATAGTTGGCGGTTCATTCCACTGTGGCGACCTATGAAATAGACTAAGCCTAAGGAAAATGAATGAGTCAGTTGGCAACGGGATTGCTTCTTGTCACACAAACATACATGCATACACACAAACAAACAACATTTCAGGCTCCAACCATCCATATCAGCTGTGTTTCTCATGCCTTTGCTCAGGTATTGACCCACACTGAGACACCGGCAGAGATTGAAAGCTCTAGATAGAGAAAATGTGGACATACAGCAAGAGAGAGAAGCAGAGAGAGAGAGAGAAAGGTTGTGAAGGAGTAGAAGGAGAGAAAAAGCAGAGAAAAGACAGAAGGTAGCTCTCAGCTGTTCACTTGTACTTAAGAAGTGCATTTACTTTCCATTGATTTCCAATGGTTTAGTCAATTTCCTGTCACTTTTCATTGCAAGTACATGGGATCTCAGTTTAGAGGCTTACAGGAAAACAGAGAAAGTCCAGAGGGGAAAGCAAGGGGGTTTGAGTCGACAAACTGTCTGGCCTGGGATCATTCCTCATTCCTCTCAAGCATGTAGCCACTGTGTAGTTATACAGCATGTCATGTTGACATTTTGATGTGGCAGTCAAGCTAAAATCAAAGAATTCAGAGCATTTCAAAAATCTGTGTCATCGCTGAAAACACTATTAGAAAATCCCTGTTTACAGCTGGAAATAATGGGATAGTTTACTCCAAAAATCATATTTTCCTTACCATTTACTCAGACTCAAGTGGTTCTAAACTTGTATGAATTTCTTTCTTCTGTTGAACACAAAATAAGATACTCTGAAGAATGTTTGGGGGAAAAAGCATGCATAGTAGAAACAAAGCTTACCATGGAGGTCTGGGCTGTTTTTTTCCTCGACATTCTTCTGTATAATTCCTTTGAGTTTAGCAGAAGAAGTGAAGTTTATTTATAAACTAATTTCGAGAGGATCACGTACTTATGACTGCTTGTGATTATTCAATTTATGATTCACCAATCAGACGATTCCTAAGCCACTATAAATACCCTAAGTACCATATCACAGCCATCTTTGTTTTGAAGAATCCCCTCTTCCACCCTTACTCCTCCTCCTTTCCTAGATGAGTGGCCCAGTGGTTAGCACTGTTGCCTCACAGCAAGAACGTCACTGGTTCTAGTCAGGGGTGCCGCTAGCAATTTTGGGCCGCATGAAAAAATATGAGGATGGGCCCCCTACTACCAAGCTAGCTATCCAAACTCTTTGTCTGCAATGTAGTTTTACTGACCTATGCATTTTATTATTGATTTTGTCCACTACTTATCAGTATTTAGTAAGAGAACGGCCATGACTGTAGCTAGCAGATGATTTATTGTTTAAATGTAAATGTAGTACAAAAAATGCAACAGTAATCAAATATTCACTGAAACTTTTACATTTCTAAACACACAAAATGTATGTATGTTAAATGTGTAACTATTTAAATAACTGTACTGCAAAAGTGCCTCATACAATGTGCAATACACTGGAACAGTGACAAAAAATCAATAAGACACAAATTTATATCACAATGAGACCCATAAATAAGCCGAGACCCATAAATGATGCTGAGTGCATCATCCGGGTAATTAAAGTGCACTTATTATTGTTAGAGTTTTCAGTGTGAATGCACTACTTACACTATTTATACCACAAAATGGCGTAGAATAGTGCAAAAGTATGCGATTTGGGACGCAGCTGATGTTAACCTCGAGGACATCGCTGCTTTGACAGTTTACCTGACGATCACACTCAACAAAGCATCAACTCTCTTCCCGCTACTGACGGACTGAACCATACAGTGAAAAGAGCGGGGGTGCAATTTGACAGTGACAGACACGAGGGGCAGATATTTTTATTTTTTATTTCTAATAAATTGTTTTACTTGTAATTTAGAGATACATTCATAATTTGTATTACATTATAGTACTGTTATTAATTATAAAGCAGATCTCTGTGGGCCCCTAGAGTGCATGGGCCCTTAGAATCGTCTCCCCCCCCCCCCCCC
>CAIGQQ010034334.1:3953533-4023552 GCA_903798035.1 Danio albolineatus
TTCTCGAACTAGACATTAAGAGCTCGGACGATTTTTTTTGTATCTGAGCCCGAACGGAACACTGGACTTTTGAGTTTGAATTGAACTGTTTCTTTATTGAATTTTCTGAACTTTGCATTTAACTTTTGACATCTTCTGTATTTTGTGGTCTTATTCAAATTACTTGTTGTAAATATATTTTGTTATTTCTTCACTTACTGCAAATTCTAAGTATCTGAGTGAAGTTATTATTACAGACAATTTATCAAATTTTCAGCAACTGGGTTGTTCTCTTTCAAACTGTGTAATTGATAAAGTATACTAATACATATTCTACTTACTTGTTTTCTTTTGCTCTGAGTCAAATCCCTTCTTCTGATTGCTGGTCCAGGCGATTTCGAAGCGTTAAATACTAGTAACAAATCGAGCAGCACTGAGTACACGCTACATATCTATATATATGTATATATATATTCCCTTTCCTTTTCATTACGGGTGTCATCACTCCTCCTTTGCAATCCTCAGAACAGTCATAAAGCAGTGCGTGACTGTCAGGTGACGTGCTCCATAGTGATAAATAGGCGCTGTTTCCCAATTCTGTTCATGCGATTTGAAACGGAGCGAAAGTCAATACTGGGTTTTGGGTGCGCGTTTTAACAGACATATACACATAATTAATAATAAAAACATCTAAAGATGTCGATCTTAATGTTTTTCTTTCCAAACACAGCTAATTTTGTCCTAAATTAGCATAAAACATTAGGAAAGCGATCGAATGCTTTGATTATAACGTTAGATGTGTGCATTTTTAAAGTGACACTTCTGTTGTTTAATGTAATCAAACAATAAATCTAAATAAATGAGATTCATTGTTGCTCTTTATTCGGAATGTGTGAGTTAGTCCAGAGTGATTTAGGCAGCCCTTCTGCTCGCTCTGGATAAGTAAAGTACTTGGAGAGTAGGGAGGGTTGTAACAATGATTCGCTCAGCAGTTCAAACTATTCGACGTAGTCTTCGAAGGTCAGATTTGGTAGCTGAGCTAAACCTGGCAGTTATTGATGTGCAGATGACTGATTCAATGAATTATTATTTTTATTTAATAATAAAGTATACTTTAGTTTACATAAATGCTTGTCCATATATTTGACAGTACACTTTATTTTAAAGACAACAGAAGTAATTATGGAATAATTACATACGTGTTAAGGTTGTAAATATGAAATATTGTGTTTAAACAATGGTACATTTTCATTCTAAATGTCCAAAAATATGACACTATTTACAGTTAAGTAGGTACATTTAAAGCATATACTTTCCATATGTATTCTTTTTTCAAAGCAAGACTGTGGGATTTTTTTAGCCATTTTAATTTCTATCAAGCAAAATTTAGTTAGTTAGTTAGTTAGTTAGTTAGTTAGTTAGTTAGTTAGTTAGTTCGTTTGTTCGTTCGTTCATTCATTATTTAATTTATTCATTCATTCAATAATAATTTTTTTTTCAGCTTAGTCCCTTAATAATCATAGGTTGTCACAGCAGAATGAACTGCCAACTAATTCAGTATTAGTTATGTATGTTTAAAATATGTTTCATGCAGCGGATGCCCTTCCAGCCACAACAAAGTACTGTTGAACACCCATACACTCTCACACACACACTTATACACTATGGTCTATTTACACTATGGTATATTTAGTTTAATTAGTTCACCTATAGCGCATGTCTTTGGCCTGTGGGCGAAACCGGAGCACGCAGAGGAAACCGGAGCATGCAGAGGAAACCCTTGCAAACATGGGGAGAACATGCAAACTCCACACAGTAATGCCAACTGATCCAGCCGGGACTCGAACCAGTGACTTTCTTTCTGTGAGGCGACCGTGCTAACCACTGAGCCACCATTTAGCCCAGCAAAATTACATTGTTGAAAAACTGTAACTCCACAAGCCAACAGTGCAAGTTATAGTCTACAGGACTTTTGTGCTAAAATGGCTTTTCTGGGCTTATGGGTAGCTTAAACGGAGCCAAAATGTGTACTAACCAGAAATAGGGAAGGAAGGGCAAGTCAGTGTCATGCAGGCTTTAATGCCACTTCGAGATCTGCACTGGCATGACTTCACTCCCAGCTCTCTGCTCCTGGTTTGCTGCCTATGTGGTCATACGTCTCAGTGCCAGCAGCCAGTAAACCATTCATGTTTTCCATTTAAGACAATGACTGTGATCACACAGCCTTCTGTACATTTGTGTCTTTTGTAGTCACTCCAGCTTAACTTGTCGAACATTCGTGCCCTTGATGTTCCACAAATGATGGAAGCAGAGCTTGGAGGGATTTACTAAGCCCACAGACTGATTAGGAGTGAACATGCAATGCATAAGACATCGCATAGCACCACCGCCGCAGCGTAACCTACTATGTGAGCTGCTCAAAGTTGGGAGATCTTTGGTAGTCACATGAACATCGAGTCAACATAGTCTTAAATGTATTTGAACATGTAATGTGAACTGGGAGATAATCTAATCATGCTTCAAGAGATGCTTTACATCCATTCTCCACATTAAAACAATTTGTTCATTCGTTGGTTCATTGGTTTGTTCATTCATTCATTCGTTCGTTCATTCGTTCGGTTATTCATTTTTTTTTTCGGCCTAGTCCCTTTATTAATCCGGGGTCGCCAAAGTGGAATGAACTGCCAACTTATCCAGCATATGTTTTACACAGTGGATGCCCTTCCAGCTGCAACCCAACACTGGAAAACCCAGAGCTTAATTTGTGAATTGTGAGGTCCCGGAAAAGATCGGTGAAAAGGGTTGGGGAATCGCGAAAGAAAGTAAAAAGTGGACAGGAGAGGATGACAGTTGTGGAGGGGGATCTATAAAATGAGGTGCAGGATCAGATTTCAGAGATGCCGGATCATGCCATCATGTTCCAGCACGAATTAAGCCCTGGGGAAACCCATACACTGTCATTCACAACAGACAATTTAGCTTACCCAGTTTACGTATTTATGTCGCTGGACTTGAGACGCAGATTAGAGTTGACCACAAGGACAGGGTTCGAGTCCGGTGAAGAATGGTTCCAGAAAGTAGGTAAGGTAATAATAATAATAATAATAATAATAATAATAATAATAATAATTAAGAAGTAAATAACAGGGTGAGAATGTGGTAAAATCTGAAAACATGGTAACAATCAGGCGAGGGATTTTCTTTTTCTGAATTGCTTTTTAAAACTGTTGGTTGGGTTTAGGGAAGTGGTCTCAAAGGTCTCAAACTCGATTCCCGGAGGGTCGCAGCTCTGCACAGCTTTGCTCCAATCCAAATCAAACACAGCTGATCCAACAAATCAAGGTGTTCAAGACTACTAGAGACTATTAAGCAGGTGTGAGTTAAAGTTGGTTGGAGCTAAACTGTGCAGAGCTGCGGCCCTCCAGGAATTCAGTTTGAGACCATTGCACTAGAGAAATTTGAGATATTAAAAAGCATACACAGCGGCCTCTGGTGTATCGGGAAAACAAAAACTGCAAAAAACATAGCTCTTGGGACATATTTGGTGCTCTCCAGAAATGTAAACAGGAGTACGTTTTCAGAATGAGCCTGGTTTAAGGATTGTCATTACATACTTTGTAGTGTAAAAGAACTAGTTATCCAGTTTAAAGCAAGCTGTCATTTACTGTTTGCGTTCAGTCGATCACCTGCTGAAACACACATATGCAGTACTAAAAGTTCACCAGTTCTCAAATCTGATCTCAATGTACTATTCTAATAAATGCACGTCTTGGGAAATTTTCGAGTCAGAGGAGGTATCAGGCATGTTAAAATGTAAGTAAATCATGAATAAGTGCTTATTGGAGATGCAAATTGTTTAAAAGGGTTCAGTTTGATTTGGTGAACTGGTTCGACCGGTTCGCTTAGAAGATCTGGTTAAAATGACTGATTCATTTGCGATCGGCCATCACTACTTCACAGACTAGCGTCCTCGATTAATCAGGAGTCAAACCAAGAGCGTTCTCAAATAATAGTGTTTACAAACTGGAGAGCTTCTTGATTTGAGGTAAAAGTCGTATTCAGTGCCAACCAAAGATACCTTTTATTTATGTATTAATACAATACTCCAATGGCACTTGTTCAGGTATACTGTCTGCATACCTAAATGCCAAGGTACACTTTATTATAATTTCCTTTGACCATGAATGTGGATACACACACTCAGCGTGTGGGAAAAAATGTAAATGGTACGAATGATCAAGTGGATCATTCTCTTCATGAAGAATGCAGTCATTCATGGCATTTGCCTCTCGCTTTTGTCAGCTGTTGTGTCCTTTTCTCAGGCTTGATGATTTGTATAACTACAAGTTGTCACAAGGGTTTTAATTCTCCTTTCTTTGTTCTTTCAAACGCATAACTCAAATTTCTATAACATTCCATTCACTATCATAAAACCCATGTGCTCCATCATCCAGTTGTTGATTTTGTTTAACGTTGCAATTGATGTCACTGTCAGCTGGTGTCCATCACTTTGGAAATCTTACTGACAGTACAATTGTAACAAACAAAAAAGGAAAAAGGTCTGGAGTCCAAAGCTAAATTTCTGGATAAATGACCTATTTTAAGCACAAGACTTTCTGGTTTTACATGGTATTACTGATCCTCAACTGAGCAGCCAGATTTAGACTACATACCGTAATATCAGCCAGATTTTACTGCAGTAAGTTTGACGTAGATTGTTATGGTCGTTTATAAATGGACATCGGGATGCAAGAATGAATTGTTTTATCTCAAATCTCTCATATATAATAACCAGGACGACATATGGAATTCTTCAAAACATCCTGAAAGAGAAAAAGCACCTCCATGATACTGTGATATCTGAGATGTTGACCAATATTGGCGCTGAAGTTCTTCCATACACCTCTTCACTTTAGAAGATTGACAGAGCATACTGCATAATTTAGGAACGTTCCCACTATTCATTCATTCTTTTCTTCTTGTTTCCAGAATTTGGTCCCTAGTTTTACCTTCTCAATGACATCAAACACATTATTAATGATGACAAGCCAAAGCAACAATTATTCGACATGCTTCTTGTCTGCGCCAAGAAAATTTTAGTAGTCAAAATGGCATACTCAGTGACTTTTGCACAAAAAAAGTACAGTCTAAACTCTCTAGCATTAACATTTCTACTGCCATAACATTCATGTCTCTTATGACCACTTGTGTTTTAGATTTAAGACCTTCGTTGACTCACTACCTTCTTTATCAGGGGTTGGTACAGTGGTATGAACCCCCAATTACTCTGCCACCCCACATTTTACTGGAAAATGGCCTTCCTGTTGAAAACCAACACAGAGAGTGCACTAACTCATGCAACCCAGAGTGCTGGGAAATACCCCCACACTCTTACATACTACAGCCAATTTACTTTTGACCAATTCACCTATACCAGGAAATCAGAACGCACAGAAGGAACCAGCCCAATCTCATGACGAAGCTTAATGTATCATCAGAAAAGTGGCAAATTAAAAAATATATAAATAAATTAAATAAAGATTTTGCTGCTTGTTCAGACAATTTGTTTAAAATGAGCTGAAACATCGTATTTGTTTGGGACAACTTAATTGTTTTATATTTAGTCAAGTTTTGTTTGTAAAAACAATTAAGTAAACTTTTGTGTTGGGATAACATGAAGGAATTGTTTCAAACCCAACAGTGCTTACAATTTCACTCTAATGAAAATGCATGAATTTTTAAAGGAGGTATAGCTCCACAAAACCCAACACCTAAACATACTGTACCCCTCACTGGAGAAAGAGTACTAAAATGTACACTGTAAAACCCAAAAAGTGAAGGTAACTTAAACCATTTGAGGAAACCTACTGCAACAAACCATTTAAGTTAAAAAACTAATCCTAATGAGTACTGTGAACTTAATCCATTTGAGTAAACAAAGCAGTCTGAGCACAGTAAAACCCAATACATAAAGAGAACTCACACCGAGTACTGTGAAACCTAATGAGTTAAGGCAACTCACTCCGTTTGAGGAAACAGATTGCTACAAACCATTTGAGTTTGAGATACAAGCCATTGAGAAAAAAAAACCTAATATATATGAGTACTGTGAACTTACTCCATATTGTTACTCCAGGGAAGTGACACAACAGGGGTGCAGATCCAAATGCAGGTTTATTAGTGAGGTAAACCGGTCAATACAGGTGCAAACAGATGTATACAGGCAATCCAAAAACGTAGTCAAGTACAGGCAAGAGGTCTGAAGGCTAGCAGCAGGCAGGGGTAAACAGATTAACAAGGCGAGGGTAAAGACATGGAAAAACAAGACAAAGAAAACGCATTGTAAGGTCAGCAATGACTGTGTGTTTGTGTGGTGATTTTATAGTCCAGGTAATCAGCTGTGGGAGTGTAATCAAATGGTGATTTGGAGCAGGTGTTTGTGTGTGTTGCATGACTGGATCTGTAGTCCGTTTACCAGCAGATTTGTAGTTCATGAGATGTATGTGTGTGTGTGTGTGTTTACCAGCGATCTGCACATGTTGGAACGCTGGTGATCGTGACACATATACGTTAAAATAATGAGGTATTTTGTTAAAAATCTGCGGATTTATGGGTGATTTTAGGAGTATCATAACTAAAACCTTAACATATGAAATAAAAAAATAATACCTTTTTAACTTTTATTTAATGTTTACAATGCGAATCCAATTAGATCCACTTTATTTGGTAAACAAAGCAAGTCTCTCAGATAAAATCTTTACTAAGAGTACTAAAATTGAACTTAACTGTATTGTAAATTAATCATATGAATATTTTCATATTAGTCAATATTATTACTGAAATTAATTTGAAAACTAAATAAATATATATTTACACCAGTAAATAAACAGAATCGATGATAGGCTAAAATCTGCGGAAATCGGCGAAATTCTGCGCGTGCAGATTCTGTGTGGCCCTACTCATTACCTTCAACACTGAGTTAAACTCTTTTCAAATGAGTAAAATTAACTTTCTGTAAATTTTGAGTTAACTATACTCATTTCATTTGATTAAGTTGACTGTTGGGTTTTACAGTGTATGAATGCGAGTACAAATCAATATTAACTGATAAATCAAAAGGTTATAAATCGCCATGAGATTACATTGGAGAAAACTCACACAAACACAGGCAGAACATGGCAACTCCATACAATTAGGTCTCCTGGTTGATTCTGGACCTTCTCGGTGTGACCGTTCCCTCTCATTTTGCCACACTCATGGGAATGCTCAAAGAGATGCATGAATATTGCAGAGTGAACAAACTCATGTTGCTTGGCTTATAAGTGAGCTAGAAAGCAAGCAAATAAAAAGGTTGAGGATGTCAACAACGATTTCAATCATAATTGTTGTGCTTTAGTACAATGCAGTGAAGATGAATACCTTGTTTGGAGTGCTTTCTCAAAAACAACACGTCCCATAACAATCATGCGTTCTGTCAGTAATCAAAAAATACTGTAGGGGGTCTCTTGCGGCTGTTTGAACACATTGGTGAGTCAGGAACTATGTTTCTAACTACAGCTCCAGTGGGGTAATTGCAAGTGCAGAAGTTTGCAACACAGTTTGCGAATGTTTGTTGAAACGGCAGATTTGGGAAACGTCAAATCAACGAATTATGTTTGTTACGACGGAACTTGCAACCTTAGTTGGCTAACGATGGTTTTCGGAAACGCACCCCTGGCTAATTAAAAATGAAACGTTCATGTGCATAAACCCCATTAACAACTACCAAAAAACGAAACCAAAAACCTTTGATTTGAAAATTCTGTCCCAACACATTTTTAAGTCCCAAAAAATGGCATGTATGGGAAAGAGAGGACGTGTGGTCACCCTAGTTTAAAGGGCCACGAAACCCCCTATCTCAGCAGGGTGTTTTCACACCTACAGACTGGAAAAGCTCAGGAAAGTGGGTGTGTCCGGCTCTGTTTAGGTGGGAGTGTCAGGGGAGGGAAAGAGGGAAGGTTTTGCATATAAATGGGAGTTTCCATTTGTGCACGCGCTGATTTTCAAACAGGCAAAACAAACAGACGCAGGAGGAGAAAGACAGTGATTGTGTTTATATGGACATCAGTCATCCAATTACTTGCCAAATTAATAATTTGCCGACTTTAACGGCAGTTTGGCACTTATACTTTTATCCAGGAACATTTCCTGCATGTCCCCTGTGACAAATGAGATGTGAGAAGCTGCCTATTTTAATGGAGCATTTAATACTGCGCGGCGTAAGGGAGAAATAAAAAAAACCCTCCGCATTTCTCAGCAACTCGGATGCACTCGGTTGTTAGCGTCAGAAAGCTGTGTATATACACTATCCTGTCACAAAATGCGGCGAAATTTCTACACGAAAGTAGAGTAACGTGCTGTAAACTGAGTAACAGTTCTAATCATTTTAACTAAGGTCTGTCTGTAAACACTGAAAGAGTCCTGCTGAAGATACGAACTAACTTTGCCTCTGAATAAACAAACAAAGAGCACAGATCGCTTACCATATCTGTAGCGGCGTGCGTTTTAAAAGGAGACGAGCGGCAAATCCTGATTTTACCATTTCCAGACGTGGAAAGCTCTCGGGTGAAAAAAAAAGTTTCTTACTCTTCGTGTGAGAGTCCAGCTGTGCTCTCATAGCGGGAAATGTAAACAAAACCTTCGTTGCAGCACATAAACACAACACTGGCGACCTGTGTCTCCAAACAATTCTTCTTCTTCCACTTGCTTTGGCAACACAACTTGGTGTCTCTTTGCCGTCTGGACACTGCAACAGGTACAAACAATCCTCGAAGCTATCATGCATATTAATGAAGCTGCACCGCGTACACAATAGAGCGCGCTGATTGGTTTGAACCAAGTCTTTCTCATGAATTAATGCCACACACTCAGAGACGTCACAATGCACTCGCAGGTACAGACATCCACTCTCCATGCTGGAATACACGCATGGATCTCATCGGCGTGACGCAGCTTCATAGATTCGTTTCAAACCGGAAGAACGAATCTGCTCGAAATAACGCAAAAACAACCAATTTTCACTTTTTAGCGAAATATACGTGTCCTAGTAGTGTTTATAGCAGCGTGGGACACATATGACTGTCAACAGCTCAACAAATGTGTTTTGGTGTTTCGTGACCCTTTAACTACAAAAGCAGTCAGATTGAATGCATATTCACCAACCCATTTTTGAAGCTGTAAACAGGGCCTTGAATGTGTTTGGTTATTTGAAGCACAGTCACACCTTCTTGAATTCCACTGAATCTGAAAGCTGTCTCTCAATGTGGAAATGTTCAGGGACGTCATAGTTCAAACATTAGCCTTGGGAAGCTAATTAAATCTGGGGCCCTGAATGAGCGAGGTGAACTCTACACCGACAGGTCACGAAACCTTTAAAGAGGAAGCACCTTTGCTTAATATCGGCACTACACCCAGGCGCTAACTCAATTTCACACTCCTAAACTCAGGCCCAGTGCTTAGCCAACATCACATCTGAGTGCGCGCGCCATCTGGTCCACGGTTTGAGAGGAAGAGGCTTGGGTTCTCACACTGATCCAATTAGGCCGTTTTTTAATTAATTAATGATGACCTGTTGCGTGTTAACTAGCTCAGCATGGCAAGTGGATCTGAAGACCAAGATAGTGTGCATCTTCAGCTTCTCGAGTCAAACAGCAGGAGGTCTGGACGAGTAGAAAGGAACTTCTTCAACTCTTAGAACTCTCCACTTTTGATATAGAGTTCCTCTACAAGCACTAAAACAATAGAGAGCCAGTCCCATAGGCCAGAAATATTGGAAACAGGAGGTCGAACGGGAGGAAATGTGAGCAGTGAGATGGTGAAAAACATGTTTTCAGACACCCGGCTCAATCCATGCCCACTGATCTCACTGTGTGCTTTGTCATTCAACACTTTGTCGAGTATCATATTCTTACGCTCAGTACAAATTGCATCTCTTCAGTCAGTTAAGTAATACAGTGGACAGTAGGGGTTAACCGTGGTATAAACGCGCCTTGGTGGTTGTTTGAAATCCGAATTTAAAACCGTAAGTCCTTTGAAACCGTGTCATTAGGTTTGGACTCTGTTCAAGTCAACATTTCTTTAAATATTCAGACAATTTGCAGCGCTCAAGGTCTTTCTGTCTCCTCTTACAACAACCCTTCTGACAAAACCATAAGTGCTTCAAACGACTAAATAATAATAATGCACATCTGCGGCCTACAGGCAGATTCAACAGCACAGACCTTTATTGGGGAAGACTTGGGTTCCATGCCTTCAAGAGAGGTCCGTAATCCAAAGCATTTTTCATGTTTCAAAAGAGAATCTCATTTCATAGGGAGTTTTCCTGCATTACAATCAAACCAATATGGTGTGAGCGTGTCACATTCCTGAGCGCAGACCCACTGGCTGCTCTTCATAATGAGGAAAAATTGGTTTCAACACAGGGCAAAGAAAGAGATGAGCTTCTGTAGAAGAGTTCTGCTCGAATGCACACTTGAAATACAGTAAAAGTAAGCAATTAAGCAAAGGAATAGTCTTCCAGATTTTTTAATTGTGTATATTTCTTTTTCCGGGCGGCACTGTGGGTTAGTAGTTAGCACTGTCACCTCAGAGCAAGAAGGTCGCTGATTCGAGTCCATGCTGGGTCAGTTGGCAGTTTGCATGTTGCTCTGGTTTCCCCCACAGTCCAAAGACATAGTATTGGTGAATTGAATAAACTAAATTGGCCGTAGTGTATGTGTGTGAATGAGTGTGTATGGATGTTTCCCAGTACTGGGTTGCAGCTGGAAGGGCATCCACTGTGTAAAACATATGGTGCATAAGTTGGCGGTTCATTCTGATGTGACGACCCCTGATGACTAAAGGGACTAAGCTAAAGGAAAATGAATGAATGATATTTTTCCTGACATTTTTTTTTTGAAGAATTGGTAACTTACTCTGTGGCACGGTGGCGCAGTGGGTAGCGATGTTGCCTCACATCAAGAAGGTCGCTGGTTCAAGCCTCGGCTGGGTTAGTTGGCATTTCTGTGTGGAGTTTGTGTGGGTTTCCTCCGGGTGCTCCGGTTTCCCCCTCAAGTCCAAAGACATGCGCTATAGGTCAATTGGGTAGGCTAAATTATCCTTAGTGTGTGAATGTGATGGGCGTTTCCCAGTGATGGGTTGCAGCTGGAAGGGCATCTGCTGTGTAAAACATATGCTGGTTAAGTTGGAGGTTCATTCTGCTGTGGCGACCCCTTGTTAATAAAGGGACTAAGCCAAAAAGAAAATGAATGAATGGTACCTTACTCTTGCTTTTAATCACAATAACATTTCCAAAATGTGTGTACCTAAGAGCTGCACTCTAAAAATAGGTTCTTTGCACATAGAAATAGTTCTATTTGGAATCATATTTCTCTGAAGAACCCCCGAGTTTTAAGTTCTTTGTTTTCCCACCTTTTCATTCATCAAATCTGTAACTGACAAAGCACCTACAGCTCATTACTGGTTTTCTGGAGCTCAAGTATCAACTACACTACAACTGTTATTCAAATATTTTTAAGGTCTTATACTCTCAGAAATAAAGGTACAGGAGCTGTCACTGGGCAGTGCCTTTTTAAAAGACACATATTTGTACCCAATGAGTCCACAGTGATACCTCAAAGGTGCATTTTAGTGCCTAAATGTCCCTAAAAAGTACCTTTGAGGTATCATTATGGACCCTTCAGGTACAAATATGTATCTTTTGAAAAGGTATTGGGTCACACTTTATTTTGATGGTCTGTTAGTTGAATTAAGTTACATTGCATCTACATAGCAACTAACTCTCATTAGATTATAAATAGACTGTTAGGTTGAAGTTAGGGTTGGGGTTAGAGGTATGGTTAGTGTAAGTTGACATGTACTTGCAAAATTTCTTATAGTCAGTTAAATGTCTGTTGAATGTCAGTATCTGTTGAAAGCAGACAGTCTACTAATACTCAAATGGACCATCAAAATAAAGTGTTACCAGGTACTGCCCCAGTGACGGCTCTTCTACCTCCATTTCTGAAAGTGTACTGTATATCGCAGTGTTTCTCAGTGTTGCTCTTTGTAATATTTGTATAATTTGATACATTTTGTCCAATGAAATCAATAGAAAAATTGTTTATTTGTAAGCCTTGGTGATTTTCTTATGATTTATCTGTCACTACTTGTGTATGTTAACAAATAAATACAAATTAATTCATTATAATTCCTAAAATTAAAATATAGTTCCTAAAAATTTGAGTCGCAACTTGATGACCATGTAAAAATGTGGGTCCCATGGCCAAACCAGTTGAGAACCACTGGTATATAGCACATTTTAAAACTATGGTTCTTTATGAAAGCTTATAAAAAGGATTCTTTCAAGCACAAAAATGTTTCTGCTGTTGTTACAAGCTAAAGAATTTGGTCGTTTAGAAGTATTTTTCCAAAAGGTGTAGATCTTTGTTAAAGCTATTACTACCCAAAAAGTGCAAAACTGCACATTTTGAAGAGACCACTTTTGAACCATTTTGTACCAAATTCTGAGAGTGCGTTATGAGCAAGCAATAACATAAAATTTCCCAGTTCTTATATATGATGTTTTCCCAATCCAGATTAAAAATGTACAATTTTAATGTTAAAACTTTCAAGAGTTCACACTTAGCTGATGATTGATTATAAAGCTTTTTTAGCATGCTGTCCCGGGAGAGAGCCTTGAGCTCATAAGATCCTTGAGCCCGGGACTACCTCCCATTTGCAAGGCGAGAGGGGAGTTTGAGCTCAGGTAGATCTCGCGAACTCCCCTGCTGTAATAGCTAATGAACAGATAGGAATTGCTCTTAAGGAATAACTACTTACTAGGTGCATGTCTATGTTGACAATATGGATTAACCAGGGCCATGTTTGGCCCACATGTTGTATGCCAGTGCCAGATAAATGCCTGCTGTGCCAGATTTAGGCCAAACCTGGGCCAGAATTCTTTGCTACCTGTGTAAGAATTGTACACTGGCATACAGCATGTGGGCCAAACATGGCCCTGGTTTGGCAGAGGTGGCACCGTCTTTAAGGATACTTGGGCCAGATGTAAAATGTAATATTTGGCCCAGATGTAATAATTGATATGTGGGCCACGTAAGTTTTGCCTGTTTTGACCCACATTTACAATACATTTTTATTATTTTCAAATAAAGAAAAAAAATCATACCAATCTGGGGTCCGTTTCCCAAAACCATCGTTAGCCAACTAAGGTCGCAAGTTCTGTCGGTACAAACAAAGGTTATTGATTTGCCATTTCCCAAATCCATTGTTCCAATGAACATTCACAAACTGCGTCGCAATCTTGTGCACTTGCAACTACACCTCTGGAGCTGTAATTCCATGTGAAGTTTGCAGTTAAAAGCGCAGCTCGCAGATTCGCTTTGACTCGTGTGGAGGATCAAATGCAAAGCTCCATTACTCATTAAAGTCATCTCTCTTAGATGTCATTTGCTTTCAAAATATTTTTACAGTTCAGTTTTAGCGATCTTCATATTTACAATTGTGCTTTGAAAACATTGATGTTGTTTTGAACAGCCTCATGACGAAAGCTATAGGTGAACTATTATTTAAAAGAGGAATTTATGTTACGTCTCAATAGCAGGTGAAAAAAAAACATGGCATACGTTAATGCTTTTAATTTCTAGGAGGCCTATGTTATTTATTAAGTATATACTGTGTATGACATGGGCCTGTTGGTTAGAACATTTATGCGGAGGTTTGAATGTGTCAAATTGTAAAAGTAGACTTTAAAAAAATAAATAAACAATTTCCTACTTAATAATAATAATATTAATAATAATAATAATCGTCATCATCATTAATATTATTAATATTATTATTAAAGTAGGATTTTTTCATTTCCTAATAAATATTAAATTTAATTCCTTAATAAATCACCTCATTATTTATTTATTTAAATGATTTATATATGATATTAGAATACGTGTTAGCGTTTGTAAGTGATTTAATGTTTCAGAATAGAATGTGTAATGTTCTCAATAATATTTGTAAACACAGGCCCTATATGTGCCATTTATATATATTTCAATTAATATTGAAAGTGAATGCATGTTTTTAGCAAAACTAATATTGGATTTTATTTTAAATGTGTGTGCGTGTAAAAACAATATCATTTGCACAAAGAAATTATGTGGCTCTTCTTTTCTAAAGAAGTAGGTACTGGTGGCATCATTGTGGGTGTTTTACGTTATAACTAATGTGGTTCCAAAGATGGATCTGCGACAGAGAAACTTCGAGTTTTGAAAAACACTCATCACTACATCGTTCTTTTCCCAACTGATGCATCGTACTATGATAGTTCAGCCGCAAGTTTCATCATTGTTTGGGAAACGCACCACAGGTTGCTTTGAGAAAAAGCACGCCTAAAGCACAATGATTCATGGGTTTATCAATTTCCTTGCAGTCATGACACACCAACATAAGGCCCAGTTATGGGTTAATAACTTAGCTGAGTCTTGGCCCAGATATGGTCCATGTTTGGCTCTTGTCTGGAAGCCAGACTTGGTCCATGTACCGTAATTCACTGCGGCCTGTGGGCCAAGCAAAAGCTGATTGCGTGGACCAGAGATATTTTGATATACAAGCTACACGTTTCTTATGTTTCCCATATAGCAGCTTCACAATTAAACAGTCTGTCTGTGCGAATGTTTAAAATCCTAAGTTGACTGTAATAAATGTAACTGACAAGAGTAGTTGAGACAGAAATATCCAAGTTTAGGTGAAATATTCCCTGTGTAAATGATCGAATTATCCCTGCTACGCCTGAACGACGTGCAGCGCAAACCTGCATTTAGATAAAAGCACCTGCCAAATGAGCAGATATAAATGTAGATCGTCTGTGTCATGATGCGCGAGTGTTTGTGTTTCTGCCAACATCCTGTCAAATATCCTGTGAAAAAGCTTAGTTGAAAGCCGTAAAGAGAGCAGGAGTTCATTAACGGACCCGAGTGAAACTTCCCCGCTGCTAGTAATCAGATCTTCTCCTCTCAATACTGTAAATCAAATAATCAAGAAAAACAAAGCGTGACACGTGCGCTCCGAACACAGGCCCTCTTTTTTAATCGCCGGCAAATGCATATATGATAACACGTGAGTACACAAGGGAGCTCTCATCTGATCCTGTTCCGTACAAGGCTTTGAATTAGCATGGAGCTTTGCATTTGATCCTCCACACGAGTCAAAGCGAATCTGCGAGCTGCGCTTTTAACTGCAAACTTCACATGGAATTACATTTGATTGTAAGTCTTAATCAAGTTCAATTTGTCATAAACAGCCACTTCTAATTAGCCACGCGTCTGCATATCTTGCTTAATATATTTTAATTAATCTCGTTGGTGAACGCTCCCCGAGAGGAATTTCAGTGTGACTGCTCTTGCAGAGAATACCGCGGCAGAAAAGACAATGAACTACTGGGAATGTGTGTTAGGGGCCTGTCAAATCATGCGCATGTTGCATTAGATTAATTGCAATTAGGGTTAATTATGTTTTCAAAGCAGAGCTCACGCCAACGATCAGATGAACTATGAGATGTCCTGGCTTATTATTGGATCTGTTTGTGTTTTAATGACAAAAAAATAATAATCGTGAGCTGTAATTGAATGTGATAAACAAACATGGCCTTTGGTTGTGTTCTTCTATCCACACACACACACAGACACACACACACACACACAGGAATGAGCAGCATTTATGATACATGTATACAACTACGTATTTTAAATACATAATAGTATTTTGTCGTTTGTATTTGATAGCGTTGGCTCAAAATGGCTCAATATTTTGTATCCAAATACTTTAGTGTCTTGTATTTTTTAAAAATACTGTAAAATACTTTATAAAAAGTCTGCCTGATCACATCATAAAAATGTGGCCTTTGATGGGTGCTTTCTCAGTTATTTGCCAAGGCTTGAGATCAGACTAAAATGGATTGCTATTGAAGAAGTTGATCAATGCTTGGATTCAGGGGTTAATTTGTGTCGTTGTCCTGACATTTTTATCTTGCCCGTCAGATTATGCTACCAATAATGTATTTGAATGGTTCTGAGGTTGGGGTTAGTAATTAGGTAGGTTAGGGCGATATTGCAGATATTAGGTAGGTTAGAGCGATATTACGGTGGTGCAGTGAGTAGCACGATCGCCAGCCATAAGGTCGCTGGTTTGAGTCCCGGCTGGGTCAGTTGGCATTTCTGTGTGGAGTTTGCATGTTCTCCCCGTGTTTGTGTGGGTTTCCTCCAGGTGCTCCGGTTTCCCCCCACAGTCCAAAGATGTGCTATAGGTGAATTGGGTAAGCTAAATTGCCCGTAGTGTACTGTATGTGTGTGAATGAGAGTGTACGAGTGATGAGACAAAAATGTTTAATTTCAGTACATTTTCAGTACAAAAATCAGTACATTTAACTCAAATTGAGTTTAACTTGACACTCTTTGGGTGTACATATGACTCCCTCCATTCTGGAGTTAAAATAACACTTTCTAAAGTGTGAAATTTGTACATTACTCACAGAGTTCATTTTAACACTGTAAGAGTTTATTCTTACATCAAACTGGAGTCTGTGTTACTCTTCAAAGTGTTAATATATTAACATTACATTATATAACAGTACATTATCAGCAGTGTTGGGTAAGTTACTTTAAAAAAGTAATTACTAATTACTTAATTAATATTGTATTTAAAATACTTTTCTAATTACTGTGTCTGAAAAGTAACTTAATTACTCAATAAGTAACTTAACTAAATACTTCTTGAAATCCCTATAAACCTTGAGTGGACAAATAATAAAAAATTAACTCTGTAAATAATAAATACTTAGATAAAACATATGAGTCAAACATGAAATAGTTTAGCCTTTTAGTTTTCTGAATCATCTTTATTATATTCTATTTTTAAAAAATCTATAATAATTACATGCATATTAATTTTTAGTATGCAATGTAACCTTCTTAAATATTATTCTGCATATCTATCGATCAGGCAGGATCAGGCAATCTTTACAAAAAAAAGCATTATTTTCCGCGGTATTAGAATGAAAGCCCGTGCAGTTTGATCGGAAATGGACAAAAGGCTTAAGATTTATACGGCATGTTTTTGAACTGGATTGTGTCTCTCTTGTTTACCTGTGATCCGATCGAGCAAAAGGTGTCTTATTACTTTGTAAACAGAGCAGCATCAGTCATGTTATATTCGCCGACTCCCTCTGTCACATCTGCGTAGTCATCCTAGCCTTTCTCATAGTAATTAACCAGCCCATGTAAGGTGCGCAATAGCCTTGAAAAAGCCACGCGCTACAGCACGCAGGCGCGCAATGAGGAAAAATAAATAGATTAATACTGTAATGTTCTTGTCTGGGAATATTTTCATTTCGTAAAACAGCCACTCGCTTCAGCTGAGTCCGACATCTTCCGCTTTATGACTAGCAGCAAACTGGCGCACGGCGCTGTCACGTGCATCTGCACTACGATGATTTTAAAGCGCCAGAGTTTACTTTTACCTTTAGAACATAAATTAATAAAATTGTGTGAGATTATTCAGCGAGTTTAATTATTTTACAATGTAACGCAGGTACATTATAAGTAACTGTAATTAAAATACCTAAAAATTAACAGTAATTAGTTACTTTACTTTTTCAGTGGAAAAGTAATTTAATTACAGTAACGCGTTACTTAGTAACGCGTTACACCCAACACTGATTATCAGTTGGTGTCTGTGACAGATAACTGTTATCAAATGTGTTGAAAATAGTTTTAATTTATTAAATGTTCATTAATCTTTTCAGAAATAATGTCAATACATTAAACTCTTTGCATTTTAAAATGCTACAAGACATGTTTCAAGTTTAAGTAAAACATACAGGTTTGATCACTGTTTGTCCGAAAGAACCGAAAAAACTGGACCTCCCATCACCAGTGGGAAATACACTGTATAATGGGTTAAAAATGTAACACTGGAAAAAAACAAAAACAAAAAAAAAACTCTTAAATATTTGCTCTTTAACACTTATGGATTAAAATGTACTCTGGTTTCAACACTGAATAACACCAAAAAAAAAATCACACTGTATATTTAACACTGGACTTCTTGCTGTGTGTTAATCAATCTGAGCTGACGCAGCACACTGGGCAATTACAGCCAAGCTAAGCGGGAGAAAGATGTTAACCAATCAGAGCTCACTCCGCGCATGACAAAGTTGAGCGGGAGAACCGAATAGGTGGTTTTGATTTACGTTAGTTTTTATTTATTGTTCTGGCCGGAGTTGAGGTTAGTTCATCTTTATTTCTTCATGTTGTCTGTTTTTAACACAATTTATTACAGTTTTGTTTATCAAGCAGTAAGTACTACTGTGTACAGTATGTGTTTGACTAGAGGTGAGGTTAGTTCATCTTCATTTATTTTATGTTGTCTGTTTTAAAGACAATTTTACTACAGTTTTATTTCTTAAACTTAATACTATGTTATTTCATTGTGAAATGTTTTGTTATGCACTTCTTGTGCACTGAATACATGTAGAATGTGTGTATGTAGTGCGTTTGAAAAAGCAAAAACAGTTGCCAAAATCGCAATCGCAATATTCATTCCAAAAATTTGCAATATGATTATTTTGTCCATATTGCACAGCCCTAACACACACACACACACACACACACACACACACACACACACACAATAAAAGTGCCACACAATAAACAACCCAAGGCGAAAGGGCTTTTATGCTCATACTTTTAATGTATCACAATGAGCAAGAAACATACTTGATGAAATATTTTCAAAGGAGTATATTCAATTACCATCTACAATCAACTTAACTAGGACAACAAGGTTTTTTGTGACAAAAGTTTCTCTTTAAAAGTCTGAAGTTCCATGTGGTTTATGTATGTTAGTCTCCATGTAATTTGGTACAGTTTGGAAATCTTCATCATATAATTACAGTAACAAAAAGCTAACAAGACTACAGTATAGAAAAGACATCAAGAACAACATTTTTGGTTTAACTTGCTCTTTTTGTACATTGCAAGGCTGTAAGTTCTACCCTCGGATGGGCTACCTGGAGCCACAGAGCCGTGCTTGTGAGGCTCGGAGGAGGAATAATTTGAGGAGAACGAAAGAGGAAAAAAGGAGAAAAAAAAGGAACACAAAAAGCGTCAAAAATGCTGTGGCACCAGGAGCCACTAAAGGAACAGGAAGCTCCAGCAGCAGTTCATCGTTGAAACTGGAGCAAATGTTCTTTTTTTTTTCATGGTTTTTTTCTGTTTGGTTGCTTGTTAGTTTGGTTATTAATTTTGGTTGCTTCGCTTTTTTGTGTTTGTCTGCTTCCCTGGGAATGACACCCAGGAACAAAAAAAATCCCCTCCCCTTGAGCACTAGAGTCATTCTTTATGGTTGGATGGAACCAGAGTGGAACCACGTGTCAGTCACTGAAACGGGCAGGAGGAAATGAAACAGGTAGCAACACCGTGAACTGGGAGACAAACGTTATGCGAGTGTTTTGAGTCCGTCCCGTTCAGAAGTGCAGAAAATGTCCGAGTAGATGCAGATCCAGAGAGAGGGAAAAGGAGATCGCTTCCTCTCTGTCACATATGTCCACTGGTCGCAGAGTCCACTCCCATCGGCATATAGTGTTAGTTAAATAATGACTTGATACCAGGGCCCGTCGGCCCTGCCTTTGGCTCCCATGCCCAGTTTTGGTGTGCCAACAGCCTTCTCAGACATCTCAAAGACATCTCTCAAGTTTCCCAGAGTTCGCTTCTCTTTATTTCCTTCTTTGTCATTTCAAAGAAAAGTGTTGATGTCTTCTTTAAATATATCTATATCTGTATACATGTTTATTTTCACAGTGGGCAAAAAGGATGACCTCTACAGCAAAACCTGTCGTTCTCGTTCTCTCTTTGCACAAAAAAAAAAAAAAGAAGAAAAATCAAGTATCCCAAATGAGAGTTTTGATGTATCTCAGCCACGTGTTGGATTAACCACAATAAATATACACTCATCAGGGGCACCAAATAAAGTCGTGTTTTTTTTTTTTGTCTTTTCGTGTTTTCGACTGCATGAAGCTTTGGCCACATTCATATAATTAATGAAAATAATAACTGCTCAGTGCTTCGGTTTCTTCTTTCACCACCTTACGCAATTATTGTGTTTTTCCCAACCCTTTGCTGAAGATTCAGCGTTGCAGTTCAGTATGTTTTGGTGCGAAATGAAAGTAGAAAATAGAATACAAAGTATAAAAACTCAGACTGATGCTGGCTCTTATGAAACACTCACACACACGCACGCGTTCATACAAAGTCCATGCTGGCTAAAACAGATGCGAGGAACTCCTCACACAAGAGCCTATAAAAAACGAGAACACTTTGGAAGCAAGAGATACGACGGTGTCAAGACAAACAAATATAGGAACATTGTAACAACAAAGTGGCCAGAGAATGATAGAAAACAAATAGATGCGATTTCGATTTAAAGCTGGCTTTGTAACATTAATTTATAATCGGACAACAACAACAACAAAAAATGAGAGAAAATAAAATATACAGTTATACGAAAATAACCATAAAGATATTATCTGAGACCAAAACAATGCAAAGCATTCAAAAAAATAAACTATACAATATCAGACTTCTCAAAAATAATTATCAACAATATTATAGATGGATTGAGAGGAGTGGATCGTCTTGCAGATCGAATGAACCCAATTTCAATAGCATGCACACCAAATAACACCCAATCAAGTTGTTCCGCAAGACGCCGTTAAAGCCAAAAATGCATCTGTGCCCCACACAAACGACTTGATTTGGGAAAGAAAACAAAAAGCAACCATTTCCATTGCAACGACTTGGAGTGAGGGACCTCTTTGG
Organism: Danio albolineatus; assembly: GCA_903798035.1. Taxonomy (NCBI): domain Eukaryota; kingdom Metazoa; phylum Chordata; class Actinopteri; order Cypriniformes; family Danionidae; genus Danio; species Danio albolineatus. The sequence goes on from CAIGQQ010034334.1 coordinate 3,974,416, forward strand.
ACAGAATTCTACCTACAAGGGACACCTATAGTAAAACAAATCCCCAGTCCGTTAATGCTTTGGAATGAAAATGCCCCTTACAGACCTGCAGCAGACATTTCATGCATGAAAATGGCTTCACACCCTGCAGAAAATGAATTCCCTACTTGATTTTCCAGGAGGGGAAACAGCCTTTCGTTCCGAGACTAGTTCTAAATGAAAAGCATGATGACAGTGGATCGGCGAGACGTGTAAGTACCAGACAGGTCGCGGTATGTACATTTTTGGTAACCACTATGACTTGGTGATCTAGTTCAAGTGAGTAAAAGTCATTTAATGGCTGCGGGGATTCTGCTCGCTCTCGACACGTCGTAATCAGAGCGATGGCGTGATGGCAGAGTTACACAACAGCTTACAGTCACCTTAGAAATGGGATAAAATAGAACTGTACTCGATTCCAATAAAAAGACGAAATTAAAACTTATTTGGAATGCAGTTATTTTTTTTTACAAACATTATAGATCATTGGCTTTTAACATTGGTCTGTTCAAAAATGAAAGAAGCTAAAAATGTCCTTTGGAACATATATTCACAGTCTTCAAAGTTCCGTTTTTGCGACAAGAAGGGAAAGAAATAGATGGTGCGGGGCAGGGAAATGGTTTATTGTTTGTTTCTTTTCTTTTTTTTTAAAGCTTAGCCAAAAAGCAAAAGGAGCATGCATCTAGGTATTCTTCCTTTCCAAATCTACATTAGCAGCAAAACATATGTCCTCAAAGACCAGACCTTATATATATACTTTTTTTTTTTTTTACAAAAAGAAAACAAATAGAAAAGCAAAATGGATTTCATGTGTGTGACAGAAAAACTTCAACGAAACCTCTATCTTACAAACTGCAATGGCTCTGTAACGGTGCTACTCCACAATGCAAGGACAAGGGCCCTTTTTGATTTTTGGTTTTCTTAGTATTTGACGTAAAAAAGCCACCTGTCTGCTTGCAAAGAAGCAAAAACGGCAACTCTGATGCGTACTTCTTTTATTTTAAAACTTTGTTTCCTTTCCTTAAAAACAGCAACAAATTCTCAAGTATAAAGAAGCCTCTTTTCTCGTCTTTATGCACCAATGGTGAAAGTGTTAAGTCTTTGGATTTTCTTTTCGTTTTAAAGCGTGAGAATTATTATTATTATTATTATTCTTTTTTCATTTTCATATATGACAACAACAACAAACAAACAAACAAACAAAAAAAAACGGAAGTTGAAATGAACGTAAAGCCTATAGCAGACTGCAGCCACGTAACATGGAAACAAGTATCTGCTTTGTAGTGCTAAAGGAGAGGCAGTCGTCTCCGAATCTACAAAGGCAGGGGGGGTACAGAAAGAAAAGAAGAACGAATAAAGACAGAAAGAGAGCAAGTCAGACAGTGGTAAGTGCACTAAGGTAACACAAATAGAACTGAACAGTTTTCAAACACAGCCCAGATTTCTCTTCGGTTTTGGTCAAACCAAAGGTGAGAAAGAGATTCAGCTGGGAGAACGAAAACAAGAAGCTGAGAATTGGACAGAAATAGAGAAGAGATCGTTTCCTGCTCCTTAATCTAGTCTATTGGAATGACCAAGACAACATCAAATGAAGCGCCTTAAAGTTGGACGATACAAAAGCTAAATGTACACAAAGATTTTTCAATCTACCATACTGTTTAAATTCATTTCCAATGCAACAATCTACTGAACACCAAAAATGTATATATCTATCATAAATACAGAAAGTTTTTTTTCTTAAAAAAAACGAAACAACTTTTTCCCCCACCAAGTCTGCAATGCTCTTTGTGTCTGGGTAAAATGGGATAAGCAACTCTCCCGTTTCAAAAATAAAATAAAATAAAATACAATAATTAAGAAGGTTTAAAACCAGCAATTCGGCTACTCGTTGAATGCCCAGAAACTTTAGTTGAGTTAGTATCACTTCTGCCAATAAAACAAAAAACAAAAACCTCTATCATTTGTTTGGAACAAAATGAACAAAATAATGACCTTTTGTAACACAAGAAAAGGTTGTGAGCTGTTGACCTGAGAATAAAATAGACATTACATTATTTTTCTTTTCTTTAGCAAGCCATTGGTATCTGAATGCTTAGATAGCAAGAAAACTGTAAGACTATTCTCCCATACAGTACATACTGGCTTTATGTGACTGTGCTGTTAAGCGGAAATACTTATGCAAACAAGGGACAGCTTGTTGACTCGTTCTTTGTAGGGTTCTTTGTGGGGCCATTCCAATAACTTTGCTTTGAGGCAGTCCAATGCAATACAGCATTCCACTAGCAATAACCGACTGCTGTGAGGGTTGTAAAGAACTAAAACCAGCATGTTGATATGGGAAAACAATCCACTAACATTTAAATTTTTGGTTACAAGCTTTGGAATTGCAGTTAGTCTTTACACATCTTTTTCTGAAATTGGTTTGTATACTTTAAACATATTTTAAACATTGCTGCTTTTTTGTTTTTTTCTTTTGTCTTTTTTTCCTTTTTTTCCTTTTTTCTTTTAAATATTGTTCGTCATTGAAAGCTTTTACAATCTGATGGAGTCCGATCCTACACTAGTGAGATTACTACTACAACTACTGCTGTCTTTGAGACAGCCAGGCTGTTGTGGCTCCTCTGCTGGCCTGCCCAGCCTGTCTGCTGACTTCTGACTGCTGTCAGAGTCAGACTCGTCGGTAAAGACGTCTGTTGGTATCGAGGTCTGGACCCCTGAGGTGCTCAATGAACTTGAGGTAACCGTTGAAGGAGAGGAAACTGGAGGAAAAGAAGACAATGCAGACGAAGGGGGATTGGGCTTCCCAGCTAAAGCTCTGGAGTAAGGGGTCTGGGACCATGATTTGCCTGTAGCTGTTGTGTTGAGTGGGCTGGCCGTGAAGGAGGTGGAGGTGCATGACGATGCAGATGTTGATGAGGACGGCGTGGTTGCTGACGTTGTTGGCGGAGGGGATGTGGTGTTGTTTGAGTGAGTGGCAGACTGCGAGGTAGATGCGGTGTTAGGACTGGGGAAGCAGGCTGAAGAGTGAGGTAATAAATTAGTAGCGTGCTCTTTGGCATTTCTGGATCTCTTGATTGTTCTGTGTTTGTGCAAGGCTGAATCCAGGTGTTGACTGAGCGCTTTGTCCCCTTCTAGCGTGGTGTCACAGGCAAGGCAGTCGTAGAGGCCGCCTTCTGCTGCATTCCCACTGTTGGGGACCCGAAGCAACATCTCTTGCAGGTTTGCCACAGACTGACCAAAAAAACAAATCGACTTAAGGTGGCTGATAGCCGCTTCCTCCTTGCTGAAGACAGCTTGACACTTGCGGCACGCCAGCCGATACTGAACTTTAGGGACAATATATTGGTCAAGATGGGGGTCTGCACCTTTGCCATCCACTTCATGCTGCTCAGTGGCTAGGTTGTTGTGAGTGGAAGAGGTTTCAACTGAGGGAGTGCTTTTTTGCTCCTCTGTTTTTACTGAATCTTTGGCAGAGTCCTTACGGTCCACCGAGTTTTGTGAAGTTTGGCTTGCTTTGGGCTGCTGGATCTGCTGAAGCTGCCGCTGTTGCTGCTGAAGTGCTTCCTGCAGGCTCTGCTGATATTGCTGGTAATGCTGAAGCAAAGATCCAGGTGATAGTCCCATCAGGGCCTGCGATAAAGCTGGGTTGTAGGGGAAAAGACTTTCCATGCCATACATGGGTTGAAGATATCCACCTTGAAGAGCACCTGGTATCTGAGGGGCATAATATGGAGAGAAGCCAGGCATAAAGTATGGTAGGAACTGACTTGTTAGCAGCGCTGTTGGATCTGAAGCTAAAGCTGCTTGTAGGGCTTGAAGTTGGGCAGTATCGACCACATACTCCATGCCAGGTGTTGGCATTGAGGTGGCCGGAACAGCAGTGTCTGTTTTTTCTTTCTTGGCACTGGCAGCAGAAGTGGAGGGAGCAGGAGTTCCCCCTGCTGAGGATGGTGTAGAGGATTTCTCAGCCTTCTCCTTGGGTTTCTCTTTCTCCCTTGCCCTCTCAGAATCACGATCTTTGGGAGCTTCAGGGCGAGGGCCTGGCTGTGTCATCAAAGAGTTTGTTGTAGATGTAGGGGTGGGGCTGGAGTGGGCAACAGATGTGCTGGCCTGAGCTGGGCTGGGCGATGCCAATGAAGAGGAGGATGGAGTCTTGTTGGGTAAACCGGATGTGGGGAGACTAGGTGACGGTACACTGGCACCAGGCATGTTCAGGAGGTTTGGAGGTTTCGGAGGGGTTAAAGCTGCAAAAGTTGGGACAGAAAAACACAAATTGATTAAAAAAAAACTTAAATACACATATTAGATTAAATAATTAGCTCTTAACTGTTAATGTGATAGCATACCTGAATTTGATGAATTAAAGCCTGGTATGGATGGACCACCAACACCTGGCAGGAGAACAGGGGGTATCCCCTGCAGATTTGGGTAACCTGACTGAAGATTCAAGGCTTGCAAGGCAGGTGAGTCAAACATCCCTTGTTGCTGCATGGCTTGTTGTTGTGCTAGTCCCAGGACCTCATTCGCTTTCTTGATACGATCCATCTCTTGCTGTGCCATCAGCTGACGAACTGTCGCTGGATCAAAGTACTCTTTCTCTTTATCAAGCTGGCTCCCAATGGTATCTTTCACTTTGGAGATGTGTTGTTGGGAAAAGATGTGGTCTCGCACTGAGAGGCGAGCACTGTATTTAACACCGCACAAAGAGCATTCTGTCTTAGGTCCCTCATAAGAAGTCTGGTTGATACCAAAGTGCTTAGCCATGCTGAGCTTAGCTTTCTTTTCCTTAGCACGAGCATTTTGGAACCAGACCTGAACAACTCTCTTTGGAAGTCCAATATCGTTGCCAAGTACCTCACACTCCAGCATGGTTGGAGTCCTGTAATCACTGAAGCAGGACTTGAGCACCTTAAGCTGAAGATTAGTCATCTGTGTTCGGAAGCGCTTTTGACCAGGCCTGTCTCCACTATCAATGCTTCTGCTTCCAGAGGCCCCTGGGCTTGGTGAACAGGGGTCGGCCAGACTTGATGTTTCACTATAGTCTATCATATTTTCATTTTCAAAGTCTTTTGTGTAATAACTTGTTGCAGGGCTCACCAGTCCTGAGGACATCTGTTCATCATTTTCAATGGAGGGGGCTGTGCCCCCAGACTTAGAGAGAAAATCTCCACTGTTTTGGCTGTGCTTTGCATCAGCACTGTCATTGTCAACATTTGCCTCATCACCTGTGGTAGTATCAGTGATGGCTGTATTCACAGAAGAACAATCATCATTATCAAGTTTATTATGATCAAAGTTTGTGTTTACTGAGGAAATGGTTGGACTTTCAAACTCCTCCACTCCTTCAACCTTTATAGATGTGGGGCTCAGGAGAGCCCTGGGGGACAAGTCCATGACTTTGCTTATAGGTGACAGCGATGAACATTGCGCGTCATTGTTAGACTGGGCAAGATGAGCGTAGCTGGCGATATCCAGAGGATCCATTTTCAACTGCATAGCCTCCTGTTCAGGTAGCAAACCAGAAAGAGCTAGGTTGTAACCAGCACGTTTAGCCTCATGCCAGTGACGTGAACGAATGTGGGCCTCGAGAGCAGTTTTAGCTTTGAACAGTGCTCGACAAAATGGGCAACGACGATGGGCTTGAGCTGGCCCAACAGCCCGAAACTGCCCTTTTCTTTCCCTGGCTCGTGTGTTTTGGAACCATACCTGTACCACACGTTTTTTAAGGCCCACTTCGTGAGCAATGTGGTCAAGCATTTTACGAGTCGGATTAGAGTCAAGCAAATATTTCTGGTACAAAATCTCTAGTTGCTCTGGTGTTATAGTGGTTCGGAGGCGCTTGTCTCTTTGTGGCTCCTCTCCACTATTCATGCTGTCACTTTCACCTGGACTAGTTCCTGCCTTCTCCTCCAACTTTCTTTTCAGCGAGTTCATAGTTGATGTAGGCGTTGATGGGGAGGTGGCAGAGTTGCTGGACATTTGTGGTATTGCTCCTGCAAGAAGCTGGCTGGCAAGCAGAGGATTGCTAGGATCAAACAGCATGAATGACATGTCCATTGGGCGATCCAAAAACTGAGGATGAATGAACTGATTCTGGACACTAAGGAAATGGAGCTGCTGGTGTTCCTGCCAGTGTTCAAATGACGGGAAGGCAAGTTTGCACTGCTCACACTGATATGGGATCATTTGCTGCGCCAACTGCTGCTGTGAGGCAGAGGCTAAATGAGGATTAAGGGCCATGTGAGAACTTTGGGAGGTCTGACTGGTATGTGAAACGGAGGGACCACTGTGCTGTTGCTGCTGGGAGAGGGAAGGTGAAGAAAGCTTTGAATTCTTTGGGACGGCATGCATCTTTTCCTCTCTTTGTGGTCTCTGCTGTGGGGTCTCAGATGGATGACTGGTTTCCTGTTTCACAGATGTCTGCTCTCTTTGACCCAATGTTGTTTCTGCAGAGTGTCTTGATTTTTCATCAAAGGAGTTTGATGTGTTAGCTGGTGTAGGCTCCTCCTTTTCAGATGATGGGATGTGAGAGAACGCAGAGGATGGTGGAAGAGGGCAGAGGCTTGAGGATGAGGGCATTGGAGTTTGACCTGATGACCCAGATGGAGTATAGTATTCATGGGAGAGATCCAGAGAATCCTCATTTAGGCTGTCATACTGTCCGTCATCCTCTTCGTCTTTGTAACAGAGCTTCTTTTGGTGTTTAATAAGGTCAAATATGCGCTGGAAAACCAGGCTGCACTTCTTGCACTGATAGTTTAAGTTGGTGGTGCGAATGTATCTGTCATTCGATAACTCACGTCGGTCACCTTCTTTTACTCCATCTCCCTGGTTCTCGTAATTTTTACGGGCTTTTTGTCTGGCATTTTGAAACCACACAACAATTACTCTGGTTGGAAGGTTCAGGAGATTAGATAACTGCTCAAATTCGTCATCTTTAGGGTAAGCATTAGCATCAAAGAAATCTTGCAGGACCCTCAGTTGATAGTCGGTAAACCGTGTTCTTGAAGAACGTTTATTTCCATATGATTCCTGTTTTAGAGGTTCAGGGGAGGGTGGTTTTGAATCAATTTTTGTTTCTTCAAGAGTTGTAATTGGAGGGTTGTTAAAGTTATAAGGTGAGTCTTTGTTGCGCTGGCGCTCTTTGAAGAGTGTGTTTCGAAACCAGTGCTTGATGACTTTCTGGGGGAGTCCTGATTTATCTGCCATTTCTTTAATTTGCTCTTCATTGGGAGAGTTGTTGATATCAAAATACTGTCGGAGCACCCTTAGCTGGTCGTCTGTGATTCGGGTGCGAGGTCTCTTATTCTGTTGCTGCAACATGGCAGGGGTAAGCTGCTGTTGGTAGAGCTGGGCAAGATCAGTAGCCAAACTGGGCTCCACAGCTGGCAGCTGGGAAGGCATTTGAGAGGGCAATGATTGGAGTGACATGGGCTGCATCATTAGCGGAGAGAAGAGAGGGAGATCCATTGCCATTGGAATTTGGGCAAGTGTTACTGGAGGCTGAGGGGTTGGAGCAGTTGGTGGTGTTAGCGTGGGAGCAGAGACAGGTATATTTGGAGTTGGTACCCTCTGAGGAGGGGGAGGAGGAGGTGGAGGAGGAGGGGGAGGAGGAGGTGGAGCAGCTTCAGGTGTCTGGGGCCTTAATGGGTACAGCTTGTCATATTGTTCTCTGTACTCTTTGGCAAATCTTTCTAGGAATCTGAATGGAAAGAAAGCCTGGTGGATATGCTCCTGGTGACTCTTGAGAATCAGTATGTTGGAAAAGAGCTTACCACAAGACTCACACTCCAGTTTCTCTAGTCCTTCAATGGGGTCAACCACTCGGGTGAAACCAACTGGCCCAGTACATCCCGGCAGAGACCCTGTTGACTTTCTTTGTGCTTTTTGCTTGTTCTCATTGTACTGAATTACTAACTCAAATCCAAAATTCTCCAATAGAGCTTTGGTGGCATTTCCTCTGGCATCTGAGGCAATTCTTGGTGGAGGAAATCCAGAGTCGTGATTTACATTTACTACAGCTTGAGTAGCATCTATCTTTTCTTTGGACTTGTCTGACAAATCTTTTGGAACATGATCCTCTGTTTTATCAGTATTTTCTTTGTCCTTTGGCAAATCTCTTTCTTTCTCAGTGTGAGGAGATGGCTTTGTCTTTTTGTCCACAGGGTGAGAAAGGGCACTCTGTTGAAGTAAAGCCATTTGGCTTGAACCTTGGGAGTGGGAATGAGCTTGGTGTTGTTGCTGAAGGTGGTGGTGCATAAGTTGTTGTTGTAAGCAACTTTGCTGAGCAGAGTTTTTCTGTTCTTCCAACAGTGATACAGCAGATCCACTCAGGTTCAGTGAAGAGCTATTTAGGTTAATTTCTGGATTAAGTTGAAAATCTGCCCCAGGAATGTAAAAGGGAAAAAGTAGCTGCTGTTGCTGAAGAGGGAGAAGAGCATCTGTTGTCATTGGGAAGTGCTGGAGAAGAGGGTTAAAAAGCTGGGACTGAAGGAGTGCAGCCTGCTGGAGCTCTTGCTGGAGCTGTGCCTGTGCCTGTGCTTGAGCCTGGGCCAACTGCTGCTGCTGTTGTTGGAGCTGTTGCTGATGACCCCTCGAGGAGAGCATGTCAGAAAATTTCTTCTTTTTCACTTCATGATTCTCAGAAGAGGAAGTATGACTCGCTGAATTACCCAAATTCTCAACACTGTGAGAATGGCTGGACAGATGATTACCTCCCATTATGCTCTGTGCTGTCTGTGCTCCTGCAGGAGAGCTGCTGCTGTTGCTGGAGCTAGTAGTCGAGTTAGTGGCTGGAATAGGACTTGGGGTTGAAGTGCTATTGGAAGTGCTTCCGCTTGGGCCACTACTGCTGACAGCAGTAGAACTGCCACCAGCTGCTTCAAGCTTTGCTGCCCTGGCCTTGGTTTGATGAAGAACAGAGCGCATGTGGATCTCCAGTGTAGAGCTCTGGCTGTATGCTACATTGCAAGTGCTGCACTTGAAGGGTTTATTATCAGGGCTGCTGGTAGGCTCTGGCTGACCTGTTGTGGATTCTTGTAGGGCCCTTTTGACTTTGTGTAAGTGAGACACAGAGTTGTAGTGTACAAGCAGGATATTCTTTTGAGTAAACGACTCTTTGCAGACTGTACACTTGAAGGGACGGGATGGATCTAGAAACTTTTCCATAGTAAAGTTAGGGCCTTTTCTAAATGGCAGGGCACGTTTGGGTTCAGATCCAGAATCCTCTAGCAAAGATCCAGAGTCACTGCCAGTTGGGCTTTGCTTTTCCTCAGGATCGCTTTCATCTCCCTCTTTCTCATCATCAAGAAGACCTCCCTGGTCCTCTCCGAGTGAGGGATCGCCCATAATCATTAGGTCTCCATTCATCAGTAAACCTCCATAGAGCTGCTGGATGTCTGCTTCGCTTAACTCCAGGTGACTGGTCTCCAGATGCTTTTTAAGTGCCTGTAGGGTCCTGAAGCTGCGCTGGCATAAACAACACATTGTGGCTGCTCTGATCACATGATATTGGGAATGCAGCTGAAGTTTCTCTATTGTCTTGAATGCCAGACTACATTGATTGCAGCGATATTTGTAGACATGACGATCAGAGACCGGCAGTTGGGGCCTTTTGTTGTGGACCTCATTGAAGTGCATCTGAAGAGCACTGGAGGATTTAAAGACTTTGTTACAGCCTTTTTTCCAGCAAAGGAAACCAGTGGAATCATCCCTTGCAGGCTGCTGTTCCTCAAGAGGAGATTTGCGAGCTTCAGCAGTGTCGGAGGTCAGACAGACTCCTTTTTCAGGCTCAGCGTCTGCCACTTCTGCAATCACAAAAACAACACGAATTAAAACTATGATAACATATAATTAGTATGTACCTAACGTTTAATCAATTCAGCCGCATGACATTCTGACCTGCTAGTTTCTTAGTGTCATCTGAGTTTGAGTTGGCCATGGACTGAGGTGCAGTTTGAGTTTCTTTCTCTGGTCCAGGGACTGGTATGAACATGCTTGCTGGCAGTACTTCTGATGCTGCCACCTGAAAAATAAAGAGTAGTATTTTTAGTCACGTTAACTATAATGAATAAAAATGGCCACTCAATAAAAAAAGAACAACTCAAACAAATGTAAAGGACAAGAAAAATACACATTCGGAAGAGGTAACATTTCTTTAACAGTGTATTATTGCATTGCCTTTTCGTTTATCCAATAATTGCAATGCATTGTAAAAAAAGTATTAATGCAGGACAGGTGAGAGGTACTATAAACATATAATCTGATAAGATAATCATCTTATTTGAACTGGACACAAATACATTCACAGTCCCCCTCAAAGGCGACTTAATTTGCCATCCATGGAATTTGCACTTTGATCACTGATGGTGTTTTGTCATGCTCTGCGATAGTTCTCCTGCTGCAGCCAATTAGTGTGATGGGCTGAGTGGTCTACCTTGGCCAGTTGAAAAGCTTATTAGAGAGCCTAATTAAATAAGTCTTCCACCTCATAAAATGTGCTTTTCATTCCAATAGGAAAGCACGGTGCAATGATAAAATGCCGTCGTTCGGCCTGGAATTCTGGGTAATGCAACAAATGTCAGTTTCTGGATAACGATCAGCATTCGTTATTTAATGTACAGTGCTCATTAATGTGTTTTCCAGCAGCCCAGGATATCATAATCTAAACAATTATGTAAGTTCTTACTTGAAACAAAGTCATTAATAACACAAACTGATAAATCTAAATGTACGTAAATGGCGAGCAGCATGTTTTTCACTCAATTTAATTAGAAAATTAATAGTACCGATGACTGTTGTTGTGATAAAGGTGCACCTTGGTTTGTTAGGAACTTCAAAGGTTGAACTTAATCAAGTGTGAATGACAGAAGCTTCTGCTATCTTTTAAGTGCACTTGCGTTGCGCTCTCTCTCTCTGTTTCTCAGAATAATAATAAAACTGATTCATTAACAGGAACCTATTTAACAATAATCAGTTATTGAAATTGGAAAAGGTTGCAAGATGAGGCACTACGCGCTTCACCTTCCTTCAATAAACTTCCCAAACTGAACAATCAGCCTTACCGATCATGCATTTCAATACCCTGATACTACCAGTGTAACAGCTTATGTCATGTTCTCTCAGTTTCTGCCTTTGTTCATCTTCAGTCTGTCCCCTTGCAGTATTTAGTACTGCATTAAAAACTATTTCCCCCGACAAAAGACCTGTGAGAGACCTAAGCAAACAGTGTCAATGGATTTCCCTTGGTTTTCTGAGATCTGGTTATATATATCCGAGTCATCCAGCCGCTTTAACTCAGTACCATCGAAAACCATGTTCCATGCAACCCCCATGCCTTTGTGTTTGAACCACTGTGAATCACAGCAGTTCATAACCATCTGCTTACAGCAATCAAAATCACACTAGGCGAAATGTAGCCCTATTTTTGCTTTTTAGTTTCCTCCCTCACCCACTCTCCTCCTAAATGAAAGTGTTAAATGATTGTGACCAATATGGAGAATTCCAGAAACAAAACATGCCTGTGATTAACATTACAAAGTGGACTGTTTCTAGACAACTGCATCATTAGGCAAAGAGCGCCGAGTGCTGAGAGTATCCCAAGGTCACTTTTAATTTGGACCGTCTAATTGGCAAACATAGTTCCAAATGGCTATCATCTAGCCAGACTCAGAATTAATGAAGCACAATTATTTTCATTACCCCTATCTTAGACAGACAGAACATTAGAAATAGACAGAGGGGGCGAGGGAGGGAGAGCGAGAGAAGAGGAAGGAGGAGGTAGGCTGAGCAAGGCTGGAGGAGAGAGTGCATCTTTATGCAATGGTTGCAAGAAATAAAAGTCACCTGATTCAGAATTCATTAAGCTTGTCTGTCTGACACGAGGAACAGCATAGTACCTTCCATCTCTTGTTAAAAAAAGAAGGTGCTTGTTTTAATGTGCATTGTATTAGCTCGGTTTCTGTCATGCACTGCACTTGTACAGCGCTCGGTGCGTTATTACCTCTATAAAAGAAAAAATATTGCCGTCTGGCCTCTGCTAATGTGTTCACCATTTGCTTTCAGGTTGGGGGAGCGGAGATGCCTTCAGTGAATTCTGCGACTGGCTAAGCAAGCGATTCAAACTCCACACTCGTAATTATTTCACCACTAAAATTTGATTTAAAAACAAAACAAGAAGACATGAAAGCTGGGTAGTCTCCGTTGAAGCAGAAATAGAATAAGGTGAGTATTCTCGGAGGGAACAAGCAGAGTAGGCTGCTGGAGGCCTGAGCGCTCGGGGACTAGAGAGGTGGAAATAACGTAAAGGAATGATGTAAGTATTACTGCTTCTACTGAGTGCCTGGAATACAAATGACCTTGGTAATCACAAGAGGCTTTTGTAATTTTTCCACAAAAGCGGGAACTTTCCTCTAAAGTAAAAAATTACAATATTCATCTACTTTCCACGAACCAACTGTTCCTCCTAATCAGCAGTGAAATTAAATGGTGAGCAAACTGTGCCTTGTGTCAGTCTACAGTTTCAGTCATTCATCCATTTTTCTTCGGCTTAGACCCTTTGTTCGTCAGGGGTCGGCACAGTGGGATGAACCGCCAACTTATCCAGCATATGTTTTACACAGTTTCACACTTAGCTGATGATTGATTATAAATATATTGGCATGCTGTCCCGGGAGAGAGCCCTGAGCTCATAAGATCCTCGAGCCCGGGGCTCCCTCTCGTTTGCAAGGCAAGAGGGGAGTTTGAGCTCAGGTAGATCTCGAGAACTAGCTAATGAACAGATAGTGATTCCTCTTAAGAGATAACTACTTATTAGAAGCATATCTATGGTGCCGATTTGGATTAGTCAGTTAACTGAAGTTGCATGTTTTTGGACGGTGGGAGGAAACCAGGAAACCCGGGGGAAACCCACGTGAGCACATGGGGAACGTGTAAACTCCGCACAGAAACATCAGCTGGCTTGTTAAGGTCTACAACCAGTGGCGTTCTTGCTGTGAGGCAACAGTGCTAACCACTGAGCCACCATGCCACTCATCTAGGAATGGAGGAGGAGTAGGGAAGGAAGGGTGGATTCATCAATACGAAGATGGCTGTGATAGGGAACTTAGGGTATTTATAGTGCAGGGTTCTTGCACCATTTTAAAAGTAAAATTTAATGCTTTTTAAGACCTTTTTAAGACCTCAACAAATACAATTTAAGACCCAAAAATTTCATAATTTCTTTAGAATAGGTTATTCAATTGGGCGCCACGGTGGCATAGTGAGTAGCACGTTCGCCTCACAGCAAAAAGGTCGCTAGTTCGAGCCTTGGGCTGGGTCTGTTGGCATTTCTGTGTGGAGTTTGCATGTTCTCCCCGTGGTCGCGTGGGTTTCCTCCGGGTGCTCCGGTTTCCCCCACAGTCCAAAGACATGTGGTATAGGTGAATTGGGTAAGCTAAACTGTCCGTAGTGTATGAGTGTGAATGAGTGTGTATGGATGTTTCACAGGGATGGGTTGCAGCTGGAAGGGCCAGGGGCGCAACAGCACATTTACTGAGGGGTATCGAGTTCAAGATTTGCCCCCCCTATTTTTTCCTCATCAACATGTCAAAGTTAAACAGTCACAGTAAATGATTATAGCACTTTGACATACCTTGGTTTTGTACTTTTGTTAAAACAAAATGATAGATATGGGAGTCCTAAAGGGCAAAAAATACTTAAAAATGCAATCACTTCACACATGCATACTATGAGAGGTGTCAGGTCTGTCTCTGCATAAACAATTGACTGAAACTATTACACCTCTCACAAAATGAAATAAAAAAGACTAAACTGTAAAAATAAAGACAAACTGCCATTTTATCAAAATGTCATGGGCAAACTTTTTGTTTTAATTAAATTGAATTAGTTTTAAGCAAAAAAGTTACCAAAAGGCCTGATGTATCAATAAGATTCATAATAAATTTATAAAAACATGTATATGGTATAAAAATGGATCTTGATAGAAGGATTAATAAACATCTCAGTTCCAAAAAATGTGACTATTTTGACTTTGTTTATGTGTCAGTTTTAGCAGGGTTAACAATAGCTATAATATAAAATTTATATAGGGGAATTTTTTAATCCTAATATTATTTTCTATCTTGTCTGAAATATATTCAGTAGGCCCATACGGAATCTGGGTAGCGATAATGTTATTTATATGAATATTATGTATTAATAAGAATATTATCAAAATGTTGACAAATAATCTACATAACTGTTAGAAAACACAAATGGTATTACATGAGTTTTAATTCTGTTTTAATTCTGAGTTCTTTATTCTGGGATTACCAGTCTTAATAAATACATATGAAGTAAATTATATCTCGAAGCATTTACTGGGGCACTGGCGCTTTTCAAACTGGGTCTAGCGACGCCCCTGTGCTGTGCACTTTAAACGCAGCAAATAGCATGTGAATGTTTAAACATGGATATTAATTTTGGCTCTGGGGAGAGGGGGGCGCGAGTGAAATTGGCCAAACTGGGGGGGCGTGGGTCCTAAAAGTTTGAAAACCCCTGGTATGGAGAACTCACAGTACCTCTGACTTTCGGGTGTCTGGCGGTGAAGTGAAACTTGTTATAGCCGACTGTGAGGTGGCGTCGCGTCTGAACTAGTAACATGAACACGAACTAGTAACTAAACAATCCAGCTGCAAACAATGCAAGGATTAACCTGGACCTGCTATGACTAGCTGCTGGAACACAACGCTGGTGCTTTTCTCCTTTCATGTGCGACTCGATGGCTTTGAGCCCCGTGGTCACCTCACCACGACAACCGGGCTTGTAATGGCAGCACGCATGCGCAGACCGACGCAGACCGACGTCAGCATCTGTAGCGACCTACCGTAATAAGCTAATAAATCACGGAGACTGTCATTTCACTCCTGTTTCACACATACTAAATTGATCAACTATTAGATGTTTTACGGTGGACCACTGTGCTTTCCAATGACTGTGCTTTCCTATCGTCATTAAACACACCGGCTAAAAATTCAATACCTACAGCAACTTTACGGTAAATTTAAGACAATTTAAGACCTTAATTTCACGGATTTTAATTTAAGACTTTTTAAGACTTTTTAAGGACCCGCGGGAACCCTGTAGTGGCTTAGGAATCGTCTGATTGGTGAATCAAAAATTTAATAATACAGGACCAGCCGCAAGCAATCATAAGCACGTGATCCTCTCGAAATTAGTTTATAAAAAACTTCACTTTGTGTTAAATATAATGAAGAAACTCGAAGGATTAAGGATGATAAACCTTTATTTTTGGGGTGAACTATCCCTTTAAGTTCCCTGTTTAAGTTCTGAACAAACAAAAGCTTTAGCCAATGCAACCTCTATGCTAACCCCCTGCTAGCACAATAAAACAAGCAAAGACATAGAATTCACTGTAACAATACTTCACCCAGCCCTGTCCGTTAGCCTCACACAACTCATTTAGGATATAAAGGACTCCCAGGGGCTGTATCAAAATGATCAGTTTACTATGGCATTTAATTAAGCTTTAAAATGTCATTAATTACATGAAAAGAAACAACTTTCAGCCCACAAAGGCAGAGTGAGTAAGGAACTGTGAGTCATGTGTGAGGCATAATCAGCGCTGAGCATGGGGAGTAAAGTGAATGCGTATGGCCTTCGCGCCACACAATAGCAGGGCAGTGAGGCCTTTGCTCTAATCTAACATCAAAAACAAAAGATCGCCGAGAGAAATTCACTGTAATCAGTAAATATTCATCTACCAGAGAGAGACTGAATGGAAAATTAATAGCACGGTCCTTTTGACTCTTTTGAGGTAAAGTAAAACTTGGTTGAATGTCTTGAACGTTATGCGGAAACTAATTTCTGCACATGAAATGGAAGGTTAAATGGTTGTTTTCGGTTGAACTTACAGTGGCAATAAGCTTGTCGACGCAGTCTGGTGCCACGCTGTGGAGGTGGGTGAGATGGAACTGCAGGTGGACCTTGTTGTTGAGCATGTCCTGGCACAACGGGCAGCGAAACATGGGCTGCACTGAGTGCTGCGTCATCACGTGCATTCTGAGCCGGTTCAGATCTGTGTTGCTGAACTTGCAGTAGGGGCACTGGTACATCTGCACAATGACAAGAAGGCGAAGAGAGAATATTAGTGTAGGTTAGTTTACTTTAAAGGGCACCTATGATGAAAATCAACTTTTGGAAGCTGTTTAAACAGAACTGTGTGTAGTTAGTGTGTCTGGTGTCATACTGGAGTGATAGAAACACAATATGAAGTAGGAGTGTGGTTTCCCCACCCACTGAGTTGACTGACAGCTGCGTATTAACATGTTTCCGTAGTAACACGCGTAATAATATCCACAAGACAGGATGTGCACAAAGCAACTGGTATTAAAAGATCTGTTCAGCTCTCTGTGATCATCAGCAGCTCAAGAGTGAGTTGTCATTCATTCATTCATTTTCTTTTCGGCTTAGTCCCTTTATTAATCCGGGGTCGCCACAGCGGAATGAACCGCCAACTTATCCGGCATTTGTTTTACGCAGCGGATGCCCTTCCAGCCACAACCCATCTCTGGGAAACACATCCATACATTCTCATTCGCACACATACACTATGGACAATTTAGCTTACCCAATTCACCTGTACCGCATGTCTTTGGACTGTGGGGGAAACCGGAGCACCCGGAGGAAACCCACGCAACCACGGGGAGAACATGCAAACTCCACACAGAAATGCCAACTGGCCCAACCGGGACCTGCCCCAACCGGGGATCGAACCAGCGACCTTCTTGCTGTGAGGCGAACGTGCTACTCACGCGCCACCGTGGCGCCCAGAGTGAGTTGTACAAGTTTAAAATGTTTTTAAAAAAGCGCATGTTTGTAATAAATACAGTAAAATTGTGACATAATTCATCACCACAGCCAGATAGTGTCAGTATAGTTATAAAAAAAAAATGCTTCGATCCTGGTTTGTGGACTTTAATCAGGTTTATTTTGTACATTAACATAACGGATGTCCAAACAGCAGTGTATATTAACGTGCTTCCTGTCACATTTGCCGTGCAAAAACAGTGCGAAGCTAAACGCGTGTGACTCATCATTGCAGAAAGGCTTGAATTCACTCCACAACAATTAACTGATGGGAAAGTTGTTACTGTAATACGGAAGATCTGCTTCATTCTTGTCTGTCACTGTACTGCTTATCAACGTGAGATGCAGCAGGTGAAGGCTACACACATCAGAGAGATCTCTATGGCTCTGACACGCATGTGGGAACAGTGGGTGGGGAGAACCAGCTCATTTGCATTAAAGGTACAGGCAACGAAAACAGCTACAATTTCCAAACAGCTCAAATTCCACAGATTTAAGAAGGTATAATAAATACTCTCACTGGCAGTTTGAGCAGAAACTTTACAGACACACTCTGGAGACACAGAAGAATTATCTTAAATCTTGAAAAAAAGGTAAAATAGGTGTCCTTTAAAGCGTTATTAATGCCTTTGAGACAATTCATTCTAACATGGTATGGTGCTTCACATATAAAAACAAATGGCACACTTAACACAAAAAATACCAACACTTAACATTAATTACACACAAAAAACAAACAAAAATAAATAACATTTAAAAATAAACATAAAATAACTATATTTATTACATAACTGAATTGCTTCAGGCACATAAGTAATTTTTTTTAACTATTTGTGGAACATCTAACTGTCCTTATACGTCGCCCAAAGGGCATCCAGTCAAAATAACAGTTTAAAGCAGGGGTGTCCAAACTCGGTCCTGGAGGGCCGGTGTCCTGCAGAGTTTAGCTCCAACTTGCCTCAACACACCTGCGAAGATGTTTCTACAAAGCCTAGTAAGAGCTTGACTAGCTAGGCCAGGTGTATCTGATTGGGGTTGGAACTAAACTTTACAGGACACCGGCCCTCCAGGACCAAGCTTGGACATGCCTGGTTTAAAGGGTGTGTGGTACCTCCTATTAGTTTACAGTATGTGCCATTCTCAACACCTGCTGTGCATAACAGGATGCAAGACTTTGCAGGGAAACTCCCAGAATTTTTAAGCACAAATTAACAATGCTTTGAAGACAGTTCTTGTTCTTTATAAACAATGAGGAAAACCATCAAATAAAAGACAGAACACTTTCAACAAACAAATTATAAAAGGTATAACTCTCTCCACATTAAACGAGTTGAGTTTTCTTATTAATAACTGCATATATGTTTTGGTCAAATTTCAAGCTGTTGTCAATGATTGCTCCTAGGTACCTATATTATTTTCGTATATTGAACATATTATTGTCTTATTATTTCAATATTATTTTCTTGGTAAAATCAAGGGCAGAGCCAAGCGTGTGCGTCTCCCATGCAGTGAGCAGTGGGCTACTCGGAGAGGCAGGCACTTCAAAGAGCTCTCATCTGTCAAACATCATATTGATTTTTTCACCTTTTGCACAATTAGCACTGCAAGAGCAGCAGAAAAGATGGAGAAATATAATATTTTTAGAAAAAAAAAATCATGCATAATTTAAAAAGGCCAGCTACATTCTACTACTCTACATTAAAAAGGGCTGAAAACAACATCCTTAGATATTTTGTTAATTAATGGGTACAGTTAATGAGACCTGGGGATTAGAGAAGGGTCTATGTGAATCTACTTCAAAAACAAAACAGAGTGTTTGGGAAAAAAAAGAATTCACAAAAGCTGTAGATTTTCCTCCATACCTGCTCCCCACTGCTCTTCTCAGCGGTCCTGGGTCGTTTTGACGAGAGAGGGCTTTCTGCTGTCTCGGACCTCGAAGAAGGCCGCTTGGAGGGGACCGGGGAGTCCGTCTGATCCCTCTCCAGCTGGTTGGATGCTGTCACAAACACACAAAAAGAAGCATCCTTGTCAAAACACAGCACTGGTCTGGCAGTCAGGACAGGCAATGAATCGATAAGACAGTCTTTACAAAATAAATGCAGTAAACCTGCAGTTTTGTGTTGTTTAATACTGTTACACTGCACAATGTAAAAAAACAAGTTATTCAAAACAACTTAAGGTCAGTGCAAAAATGTGTATGCTCGAATGGGAAAAATATTACATACAATTTTAAATAAGAGGAACATTCAAAAGATTTGTTTTATGGTTTTCCATTTTTAAGAGATTAAATATATTATCTTTCTATAGTCTAGTAATGACTTTTTGTGACCAAACTCTTATTTTAATGAATATACACTACCAGAAAAAAGTCTTAGGAATAACAAATAATAACTTGATCATTTGGTATCAGAAGTGGCTTATATAAAATACAAAGGCCTCTAAGATTACGCGTAGTTTACCAAAATAAATTATGATTATATCATTTTTATTTATTTAATTAGGACAGTAAGGTCTGACTTTGCTTAGACACTTAACAGAAATAATGTACAGTATAGAATATAAAGTCATGGAGCAGTGGGAAAAGAATTAATATTGTGTATGACTCCCATGAGCTTGGAGGACTGCATCCATACATCTCTGCAATGACTCAAATAACTTATTAATAAAAACATCTGGAATGGCAAAGAAAGTGCTCTTGCTGGACTCCCAGAGTTCATCAAGATTCTTTGGATTCATCTTCAATGCCTCTTCCCTCATCTTACCCTAGACATGCTCAATAATATTCATGTCTGGTGACTGGGCTGGCCAATCCTGGAGTATCTTGACCTTACTTTGCTTTCAGGAACTTTGATAAGGAGGCTTAATTATAAGAAGGAGCACTACCCTGCTGAATAATTTGACCTCTCCTGTGGTTTGTAATGTAATGGGCAGCATAAATGTCTTGTTACTTCAGGCTGTTGATGTTGCCATCCACTCTGCAAATCTCTCACACGCCCCAATACTGAATGTAACCCCAAACCATGAATTTTCCTTTACCAAACTTGACTGATTTCTGTGAGAATCTTGGGTGCATGTGTGTTCCAGTAGCTCATCTGTAGTATTTGTGATGATCTGGATGCAGTTCAACAGATGATTCATCGGAAAAATCTACCTTCAGCCACTTTTCCAAATGATCAACTAGAAGTCAAGTTATTATTTGTTGCTCTTACAACTGGAATCGACGACAAGAGTTTTGTCAGGTAGTGTAACTACTTTATAAAACTGTTTTGTTTACCACATTCACTAAGAAATTAATAAAAATATATATATTTAAAATATATAGAATATAAAAAATAAATAATATTTTAATAGAATACATAAATATAGAATTTATTTTCTTTTTCTTTTTTTTTTGTATTATTGGAGTTTTCACTTTTCAGTTGCTATGTTTTTTTCTAAACTGTGATATATAGGCAGTGAAGAGAAAACAGCCAGGCCGGTGGATTGCTAAGGCAGGCTGCTCCCCCTCCAAACCAATGTAGTCTTTTAACCGCTCCTCCCATGGCACTTAGAAGAGGCAGTGTGCGGTGCTTTAACGGCTTGTCTCTCCCTATGTTGGATGTTTAGGACATCAGACACCGGCACAGACATCTAATCAAAACATTAGTTTCCACGGTGAGCAGCTTTAGGATGCATGCTCTCTCAGAAGAAGCCATTTGAAGTGTGGCTTCAGCGAAGGGATTCGCCCAACTTAAAAAGAGTCAAATATACCACAGGCGGCTTCAAAATGTATCAAGAAGAAAGAGTTCTGTTCTGATTCCTATTTCGATTCTTTTCCCCTGCTTATTTGCACTCCTCATTGAAACACTAAATTACATTCCCTGGTTATTTCGGTTTGAGCTAATCCTGTAGTTTTGCACGAGTTTCCTTATGTTTTGCTCTCATTTTTAAATGAAAAGTTTGGTCACGCTTTATTTTAATGTACAATTTACGCTATTAACAAACCATTAATAATACATTAACTAATGACTTTTAGCACAATACTAGTAGGGCTGTTCGATACTGGAAAAATGTAACATTGCGATATTCATTCATTTTCTTTTCGGCTTAGCCCTTTATTAATCTGGAGTCGCCACAGCGGAATGAACCGCCAACTTATCCAGCATATGTTATGCAGCGGATGCCCTTCCAGCTGAAACCCATCTCTGGGAAACATCCACACACACTCATTCACACTCATACATTACGGACAATTAAGTCTACCCAATTCACCTGTAGCGCATGTCTTTGGACTTGTGGGGGAAACCGGAGCACCCGGAGGAAACCCACGCAACCACGGGGAAAACATGCAAACTCCACACAGAAATGCCGAGGCTCGAACCAGCGACCTTCTTGCTGTAAAGCAATCATACTACCCACTACGCCACCGTGGCACCAACAAAGGATTTATAATGTTTAATTGGGATGACTCTGCAGTGGGAGTGCATCTCCATAAAATCTAATAAACAATCTATAAAATCCTTAGGGTCCCCCAATTATTTTTGTTGTTGTCTGCGCTATTTGCATGTGTACATGCACGTGTTTAATCAATGATTGATGAATTGATGTTTACCATTTGCATCTCCATATAATATAATAAACAACCTATAAACTTTTTGGTGTCCCCCGACACATTTTTATGGTGGTCTGTGCTATTTGCAGCACATTCTGTATTTGCATGTGTTCTGTAAGTTTTATATGAGCCGATTATTTTAACTTTGTGCCTCTTGTTTGCTCTCTTTAGTTTGGGTTTGGTAAGATTTGCGCTGGTTTGTTTGTAGTAACTATAAACATTCTGATGATAGTTTTCAAGAACTGACCCTCACCAGTAGTAATAAATCCAACATTAGCTATTTTGCAATAAAACATTTGACAACACTTTAATTTAAGTAACACATCACAGCATTTACTGATGGTTTCTAATTATATTTATGGTTGGATTTACAACATTTTTTGGGGGAAAGTGGTTGCAAACAATTAATTTGCATACATAACTATATATAAGCACAGTTAAGTAAATGATACAATTGAAATATAGTGTTTTATCATTTCCCGAGTCTAACAGTGTTCAAGTATACAGTATACAGTAACTGAATGATAAAATAAAAAATAATTCAATAAAATTATTTAATTTTAAAGTCACAAATTGTACAATTTACTACATCTGAATGCTTTTAAAGTCATTATACAATCCCAGGCATTAAAAACACATGCAAATGATAATACAAACGCAACACTGAATATCCTGCGATGTGACTATTGTGAAGGATCACATTGCGATATCGAAGCTGAAATTATATATTGGGCAGCCCTACTAACAAGCACTTATTAAAACTCAGTATCTAGGGTAGTAGTTGGGGTTAGGTATTGGTTTAGATTGGGGATGTAAAATAAAAACACACTTTATAAGTGCTAGTAAACAGTTAATATCATAATAGGCAGGTACATGAAATAAATATAATTTGGATTTGCTAAATTTCTAAGGTAACTGGTTGCAAATAATTCATACGGGTTGAATGTAAACAAACAATGTTCAACTTAATTTCTTTGTTTCAATTCAGCCCATATTAAATGTTTGCAACCACTTACCTCAAAAAATGTTGTAAATCCAATTAACCAAAAGTAATAAACCATCAGAAAATGGTGTGAAATGTTACTTAAATTAAAGTGTTGCCAAATGTTTTATTATAAATTAGCTAATATTAGATATATTGCTACTGGTGAGGGTGAGTTCTTGAAAACTATCATCAGAATGTTTATAGCTACTACAAACAAACCAGCTCAAATCTTACCAAACCCAACCTAAAGAGAGCAAACAAGAGGCACGAAGTTAAAAATAATCAGCTCATATGAAAAGTAAATCCACTTTGAGACAGACAGGGGTGAGGGAACACACTGTTGACGCTGCTAGGAGAAAGACTTCACAATGAAACGTAAGATTACTTGCCGGTTCATAACGAGGCTATAAAGAGTTAAATTTGGCATGATTTGTCCAGTCCTGAAAGGGCAAATTGAGAGCAGGAGGATTGCGGGGAGGGCTGTGGGGGTCAGTTTAAGCCAGGCTGACCATGTTCCTTGGGCAGACATTAAAGTGTCAAGTCCAATCAGGACAGGGCAGCTGAGCACAGGCTTCAGTGGGGAGGGTCCTACATTGAAGAGAAGTGGCTCCCACAGACTCCCCCAAATAGCCAGTGCTTCACTATTAGGTCCAGTCATGGCCAATCCCATTAGACGCATCCACCAATAAACAAAGGAAATGTTAAACAAAGAAACCTCCCATTCAGTGTCATTAACCTCCATTCTCTGTCCTGGCACACTGTCCTGGACACTTTCTGCTTACTGCACTGCTGCTACTGACAGTGACCATATATGAGGCACTTGCTTGACTTATAGTCATCTGCCTGTTTGATTCCTCTCAGGAAAATGACCTTTTTCTGGCTTGCAGGACATGCTTTTGGCTGATAACCAAAATTACCAGCAAAATATTCATTCATTCATTCATTTTCTTTTCGGCTTAGTCCCTTTATTAATCCGGGGTCGCCACAGCGGAATGAACCGCCAACTTATCCAGCATTTTGTTTTTACGCAGCGGATGCCCTTCCAGCCACAACCCATCTCTGGGAAACACATCCACACATTGTCATTCACACTCATACACTACGGACAATTTAGCTTACCCAATTCACCTGTACCGCATGTCTTTGGACTGTGGGGGAAACCGGAGCACCCGGAGGAAACCCACGCAACCACGGGGAGAACATGCAAACTCCACACAGAAATGCCAACTGGCCCAGCCGGGGATCGAACCAGCGACCTTCTTGCTGTGAGGCGAACGTGCTAACCACTTGGCCACCGTGGCGCCCACCAGCAAAATATATAAAATAGAATTAGGAACGATCAGTATATTAATGTCGACACTAAAACACAATATACACATCATTTATCATTTTGTCACCTGCCTTTAACTCACTCTTTAGAGCAAAACAGATTATGATTATTAATGTTCATTCATTCATTTTCAACCGTTTTTCCGGGGCAGGATCGCGGGGGCAGCAGTCTTAGGAGAGAACCCCAGACTTCCCACTCCCAAGACACTTCCTCCAGCTCCTCTGGGGGGATCCCAAGGTGCTCCCAGGCTAGCCGAGAGACATAGTCCCTCCAGTGTGTCCTGGGTCTTCCTCAAGGCCTCCTCCCGGTGGGACATACCTGGAACACCTCCCTAGGTAGGAGTCCAGGAAGCCTCCGAAACAGATGCCAGAGCCACCTCAGCTGACTACTCTCAATGTGAAGGAGCAGCGGCTCTACTCTGAGCTCCTCCCAGGTGACAGAGCTCCTCACCCTATCTATAAGTGTGCGCCCTGCCACCCTGCAAAGGAAAATCATTTTGGCAGCTTGTATATGAGATCTTGTCCTTTCTGTCATGATCAAAAGCTCATGACCATAGGTGAGAGTAGGAACGTAGATTGATCGATAAATCGAAAGCTTTGCCTTTCGGATCAGCTCCTTCTTTACCACAACAGACCGGTATATTGACCGCATTACTGCTGCACCAATCCAATCCTGTCAATCTCACGTCCCATCCTTCCCTCACCTGTGAACAAAACCCCAAGAGTCTTGAACTCCTCCACCTGGGTTAAGGACTTTCCTCCAACCTGGAAATGGCAAACCACCTTTTTCCAGTGGAGCACCATGGCCTCGGACTTGGAGGTACTGATTCTCATCCCAGCCACGTCACATTCAGTAGCAAACTGAACCCAGTGCTAACCCAGTGCATACTGAAGGTCCATATTCGATGAAGCCAACAGAACAACGTGCAAATAACAGAGATGAAATCCTGTGCCCCCCGAACTGGACCACTGGAACCGGATTAATAATGTTTTTAATCATTTATCTGCTGGATAAATTTGTGTTTATTTTCAACAGATTTGTTTCTATGTGCGATTCTTGTTGACTTCAGTTATTCTCTTTTTCTGTGAGGAGACAATCTACATGGTAAAAAGAGCCACAGAAATAAATATGCAAATTCAATTGAACTATAGTATTAGTGTGAGCTCTGCTATTCTTTTTGTAATGAATCTTTATCATTACAGTTATTGTCCTTTCTGTTATTGGCCTTAATTCTTGCTACTAAAGCTGCGAAAGCTTGGAATTAGCATCCACAGTCAACACAAACATGCTATTTGAAGGAAACCCCATGTTATAATGTTTTAAAATGTTAACAAAAACCAAAGAAAAAAGTTATTTTAGTTGACAATTTGATTAATGATGATAGGAGTTTATCGTCAGACTTATATTGGTTCGAGGCCTGGCTGTGGCATGTTGTTCTTGTTTGTTGGCATGGGTTTCCTCTGGGTGCTCCGGTTTACCCCACAGTCCAAACACATGAATTGAATAAACTAAAATGGCCTTTGTAGATGAGTGTGCATGAGAAAGTGTATGGGTGTTTCCCAGTGCTGGGTTGCATCCGCTGCGTAAAACATACACTGAAATAGTTGGTGGTTCATTCTGCTGTGGTGACCCCTGATAAATAAGGGACTAAGGTGAAGGAAAATGAAATTACCTCAACCACCACCAATAATAATAATAATAATAATAATGATAATGATAATGATAATAATAATGATAATGATAATGATAATGATAATAATAATAATAATAATGATGATAATGATAATAATAATAATAATAATAATAATGATTATGATAATAATAATAATAATGATAGTGAAAATAATAATAATAATAATAATAATAATGATAATGATAATAATAACAATAATAATGAAAATAATAATAATAATCATAATAATGAAAATAATAATAATAATATTAATACTAATAATACTACTACTACTAATAATAATAATAATGATGATGATAATAATAATATAATAATAACAATAATGAAAATAATGATAATGATAATAATAATAATAATAATAATAATAATAATAATAATAATAATAATAATAATGATGAAAGTAATAATAATAATTTTACACAGACTTTATTTAGCTCTAAGATGTACAAATTCATGTTTTCATTTCACTCTATTAAATATTGGGGCTTTAAATCGACGCTCTGATAAATTTACATTAGGGAGTGCTGACATATAGAGCGATTGTAGGCTAAAGTGAATCTAAAACAGTTGGCTAATGCTTCTACGGTACATGCATTTCAGTTAATTACATGTAAACGAATAAACAAAACTGCCTGTGAAACTCCAGTATGATTGAAAGGGATTCTTTACTGCAAATCTGGCCAAGCACACAGTGAATTGCAGTGAATAGCGTGAGGTCATGAGAGCAGCTGCCTGCTGGAGGCCAGCAGCACGTGTGGAGGGGAGGCCGGCCCGCTGCCTCTGGGCAAAGTCGCACCTCGTCACGCCCTGTTAGGACTCCATAAATCTGATCAATTGTTTGCTTTAAAAAGAGCCCCAAAAACCCACTTCTGCCACCAAACCCCCGTGACTAAAGCCCAGCTACCGTATCCTGTTTTCTGTTGTCAAGAGACGGAGGAAGAAAGCGGGGAAAAAACATCATCGCCGAGCACACTGGAACAAAATGGAGGCCAATAAACAGGCAAAGAAAGGCGACTGTTGGCATGTGCAAAATGCGTGTGTGTGTGTGTGTTCTGCACGGTTGAGCGGCCGCAGGAACATGCCTCAACATCTGAGCAGGTCAGATCCATTATTGGAGACCATGACCAAAAAACTGATGGCAGGAGGTTCTCTGTTTCTTCCCTCTCTTTCCCTGGACCCTGCTTACAGACTAGTGCTTTGCTCGCATCATGAAATATCATGAGTTTTATAGTTTAAATATAACAATAATAGGTTATTTCTTTATTATTATTATTATTATTATTATTATTATTATTATTGTTATCAAAACATACTGAAAAAAAACAATATAATGAAATATATCAATTCAAATACCCCCATCCCCCTCCTCTACAGTCTCTTGAAACTGGGGTATCCATTGAATAGAAGTTAACAGAAAAACAAAAACAAAATACAGTAACAAGTATCAATAATGCAGGTTATTTCAAACTAATTCTAGATGGACAGTAATAGGGACTTACCCAACAGCAGGGTACACTTTTTTAATTAAACTAATAGGATCAAACTAGGGCTGGGCTATAAAATCAGTATCTGTATTAATTTTTGTATCAAACACCATTGTCAATATAGATTAAAAAAAAAGGTTGGTATGAAGCTCTATTGTTTGATTAAAATGTGGCTGCTGAGTGTGCACCTCGGAAGCAATGGCAATAAGCTTAGGATGTAAGTTTGTCATTTCCAATGGAGGCGCGCATATTGGAGCAATGCACACAGATAAAATGATATGCCTTATTAATGTTGGTTAAATTAAAATAAAGAGGTTAAAAAAATCCTAATACACCTAAATAGATTGTTAAAAAATATTCAATTATTGATAGTGAAGGATATGAAACATGATATGGTGATTTGTTTTGCAATGTCACCCAGCCCTAAATCAAACTGAACCCAGTGTTTGGTTTAGTTCATATTTTAACCATTTTGAGTTGAAATACGTCAGTAAAGTAAGTAAAGGTTTATTTATATAGCACCTTTGCCAGACATTGAGACATAAAGTGCTTTACAATAGGAGAAAATAATGACCAAATATTTCAATTTGGGTTGAAATATATTTTTTAGAGTGCACAATTTAACACAGCATTAATGAAGCTGAAGAAAAACAAACATAAACAAATATTTTTTAAAATATAATTTAAACATAAAACTGGCCAAGATACAACAACTTACAAAGGTCTGAGTTTAAAAAACAATGAAATACTGAGAAAATCGTCCAAATTACATACATATTACATTTATTTTAAACCCAAATAGAAATATTTGGTCATTATTTTCTCCTATTGTAGAGCACTTTATGTCTCAATGTCTGGGAAAGGTGCTATATAAATAAAACTTTACTTACTTTGCTGACTTATTTCAACGCAAAATGGTTAAAATATGAACTAAACCATATTACTGATGAAAAATCACATTTTGATAGATTTATGGAAATACATTTATTAAATGTCGTTAAGGAACATGACCTTTACCTTTATATATTTTATATATTGCATGAAATAAAAGATATATATCATTAGACTAATGTAAAGACAGTCAGACAGTTGCAGCTCATCCAGAACGCTGCGGCCAGGATTCTCACCAGAACCAGAAAATCAGAGCACATCACACTTGTCCTCAGATCTCTACACTGGCTCCCAGTTACATTCAGAATAGATTTTAAAGTATTACTACTTGTCTATAAATGACTGACTTCAATACATTACAGATACTCTCGCTGAACAGAACAGATCACTCAGATAATATAACCTAGAAATTCCAAGAATTCAGTCAAAGCAGGGTGAATCCACCTTCAGCTACAACGCGCCCCGTTGCTGGAATCAGCTTCCAGAAATGATCAGATGTGCTCCAACATTAGGTACATTCAAATCAAGACTGAAAACACATCTGTTTAGCTGTGCCTTTACTAAATGAGCACTGTGCTATGTCCGGCAGATCGCACTATTATGTCTTTCTTTTCCTTTTCATTCTTTTATAACCTGTTTAACACATTTTAATCTGTTTTTAATTCATTTTTATTATTTGTTTTTATGTCTTATTTATTGCTGTTTATGTAAAGCCACTGGGTATGAAATGCCTTATATAAATAAACTTGCCTTGCCTTGCCTAATACAATGTATATTTTGGCAGTTCCCAAAGATTTACATGTGCAACATAATTCTAGTTTTGTAATCCAGTGTCACATACTGGTTAAAATAGTTTCAAACAAATCAGTTTTGATATTGCATGTACTATTTAACAAATAAAGCGTAATATGAACAGATGCAAATGTACATTAATATCATCTTATTATCACATATCAGGGATCACCAATCTCAGTCCTGCAGGTCCGGTGTCCTGCAGGGTTTACCTACAACTTGTCTTAAAACACCTGTCTGGATGTTTCAAGTATACCTCGTGAGAGCTTGATTAGCTTGTTCAGGTGTGTTTGATTAGGGTTGGAGTTAAAATCTGCAGGACACCGGACCTCCAGGAACAAGTTTGATGACCCCTGTCATATATAATATTATTCATATTATCAGTCCACACAAAAACATCCAATAAATACATAAATATCCAATAGGTCCAACATTTGCCAACTTAAGTCATCTCAAAATGGCCCAAAATGCGCAAATATCATACAGCATCTATGAACTCCAAAATGGCCAAACGCAGTCTCTAAATAGCCAAATACTGACCCGCACAAACAACCTCAAAATGGCTAAATATCAGCCTAATGTGTACATTGATATTCAGTACATGTCTAAAATTGATTTTCCCTCAAAGGAACACAGTGTTGCACAAAAATTACCAGCACGATTATTATTCTGGAGGTATGTTCCTGTTCGTGAGCCACACTGTTTTATCAGTAAGGAGTTGGAACAACGTCAGCCTGCTTACAGTACGTGTGCAGTTCATGCACCCTGTGCCTTTTCCAAAAGCATCCTAATGTAGCATCTGTACATCTGACCTCGATTCTACCATTCAGCAGTCGACCGCACTCGAAACCCACAGAGACAGCGACAACGCCCCAACTTTCATCAGACATCACAAAAGCCAGAGGAGAAGCAGTGAAAAAAAGTCTTAAAAGTCAATTAGGTGATTATTAATTCATGGGCCTTTTCCGTAAGCAGGAGGTCTTTGTTCTGGAGTGTCCCGTAAGTGAATTGGACTTTGGCACCTTTTCTCAACCCTTGGAGCTCAGCAGCATTTCTCAGCCAGCCAGAGGAGGCTGTCAGTGCTGAGTGCTAAGCCTCTAAATCAGAGACGTGAGGCGCTTTCATGGAAGGAAGGCAACGCACAAGTCTGCGACTGACACCTGGAAGACAGTAATAACGCAACAAGTCCTGCGCTGCTGAAAATGTCCACAAAAGTAACCGCAGCTGCCATCGTATCATTACCCAGGTGTCCACGGGAAGTCATCTCTTACGGGACTAACTGGACACTGAAAGTGGGCGGACAGTGAAAAAGCTGAAAAAAAATATGTCTTGTGGCGTATAGTGTAGAGTGTGGCATTCGCGAAGACTCAGCAGAGCTTTTTTGGTCCTAAAACACTTCCCAATATTTACTTTATTTATTCACTCTCAGGCTGTTCCCAAACTTTAACACTTTCCTTTATATTTAGAACACAAATCAAGGTGTTTTAATCAAATCTGAAAGACTGCTGAGATCTGTTCTGTCTGATGTAGGCACATTTTCAACCAAGACTAATGGGTTTAAACAGATCCTGATTGATGCATACGAATAAAGCTCATTGGCCCTTGTCGAAGTTGAACTGCATGTCATGCAAACATAGAGCAGCTCAGAATAATGTAAACACTGTTGGCTGATTAATGTTTATATGCAACCATACCACAACATAAAAAGTCAGATGTTACAGGGGTGTATTTTTGCCAAAATAGTAGCCAAAAATACACTTGGTTCAAAATTGTATATATTTTTTTCTTTAATGCCAAAAATCATATCCAAATGTCGTTTTTGATCATTACTGTGCAACTTTAAAGGTGATTTTCTCAGTATTTGTCAGATTCCAAATTTTCAAATAGTCGTCTCTCAGCCAAATATTATCCTAAAATCCTATATTATAGCTATTATCTCTATTATCTTATGTTTATTCAGCTTTC
Organism: Danio albolineatus; assembly: GCA_903798035.1. NCBI lineage: Eukaryota > Metazoa > Chordata > Actinopteri > Cypriniformes > Danionidae > Danio > Danio albolineatus. The sequence goes on from CAIGQQ010034334.1 coordinate 4,005,031, forward strand.
AGGCATATAATTATCAATTTCCAACAATTGACACTCATGATTGACTTTGTGGTCCAGGGTGTGAATAAAGGTCTGAACTGAATCTGTTCGTTTACTTCAGATTTGGTGATTTTTCAGAATGCTCATATTACTATGACTTTAAACTATATATTTTGTATATAAGTTTGGTAAAAATTTTATTTTGTGAACTGAAATGAAGCCAAAACACTCTAAAAAGTTGTCTTAAGATTTTACGGTACCTGTACGTAAGCTAAATTACATGTAAACAAATCAACAAAACAGCCTTTGATGCTCCGGTGTGACTGAAAAGGTGTTCTTTATTGCAAATCTGGCCAAGCACACAGTGAATTGCGGTGAACAGCATGAGATGTTTTATGATTTCAAATGTTTTAAACAGATCCTGATGCATAAGAATAAAGCTCGTTGGTAAGTTGAACTGCATGTCATGCAAACTTAGAGCAAGTCAGAATAGTGTAAACACTGTTGGCTGATTAATGCTTATATGTGACCCTGTAGCACAAAACCAGTTTGATGTTACATGGGTATATTTTTGTAAAAGCCAAAAATGTACTATATGCGTTTAAAGTAATATATTTTGCTCTTTCATGCCAAAACTCATTAAAATATTAAGTAAAGATCACGTTCCATGAAGATATTTAGTGAATTCCCTACTATAGATATACCAAACAGTCATTTTGATTATTAATGTGCAACTTTAAAGCTGATTTTCTCAGTATTCCAAATTTTCAAATAGTTGTACAGTATGTCAGCCAAACATTATCATATTATCCTATACTATATATTACCCTATACTGTACTATAGCTATATCATAGCTATTACCTCTATTATCCTATGTTTATCCAGCTTTCAGGCTCATAATTATCAATTTCCAACAATTGACACTCATGATTGGCTTTGTGGTCAAGGGTATGTAAATAACGGTCTGAACTGAATCTGTTCATTTACATTAGAATTGGTGACTTTTCATAATGCTCATATTATATGTCTTTTTATTTTTTTATTTATTTTTTTATTAGAAAATAGAACATTAGAATGCAATACAGTGTAAAGTGTAACAGTACAGTACAGTTTTTTGCATGTTAGTCCTTCAATTTCTAGCTACCAAAATGGTTGTAAATACAAAAGAGAAAAAAATGAAACAATATATAAAATATATGCACACACACATACACACAGACACCTATACTCATATATACTTGCATATATACACATACTAAAATTATTTTTAAATAATAATAATTTTAATAATAATAATAATAATAATAATAATAGTAATAATAATAATAATAATAATAAAGAATTAAAAGAATAATAAATAAATTAATGATTAAATAAATAAATAAATGGGGGGGGGGGTAGATGGTAAGGTGGGGAGAGAAAGGAGTGGCCTTGAACATAACAGTATTGCCCATTATTGAAGAATTGAAAGCATGACAGGAGACCATCTTTTTAGGAAAATTGTTTTTTGGAGTCGCAATGCATATGTTATTTGTTCCATTTCAAATAGTTCCCACACTTTTTGAATCCATGCATTATATGACGGAGGTTATTTTATATGTCTTTTTAAATATATATATTAATAAAATATGGGAAGAATGGATTTTTTGAGGGTGAACTAACCCCAAAAATGATTGGATTTCCACACTTTAGTTGGTGGACAAGAGGTGATCAACCAGCACTGTCGAGGTGTCAAGCATCTTGAGTTTTAATTTTCCTTCACTTTCGTTAATTGGTGAAGTTGTGTTCCTCGTCACTGTCGCCAACTGACTTGCTTAGTTTTAGGACTTGTGGAACTGCGCATCGATGGATTTGCTCTTCAGTGTTTAGACTTCAGGATAAGTGAAACTTTTACTGAAACTTCTACTCTCAAAACTGGACTGACACAGTTTCAATCTACTAGAAATTCTATGTTAAGCCGCTTTGACACAATCTACATTGTAAAAGCGCTATAGAAATGAAGATGAACTGAACTGAATTGTCTTTTTGACTAAAGAAAACTATTTGGGAAAGGTTATCTGCATCCGTGTTGCATCCCTCACTTTTTAGGAGGTCAGACCTCATCCATCTCTCACATCAGTCCCTCTATTCCTCTCACTTGCACACCTCCATCCCTTCCCCAGTCCCTCTGCTATCTAACCATTAATTCGACAGAGCGGTCCAACTCCCCAGTGCTACAAGTCATTCATTTTTACAGTGGCTAACAATAACCGAATATTATCTTTTTGCGCTCGTTCCCTCCCCCTTTTTTTAATCTGCAGGCCGCGTCTCTGCCCTGAGCAACAAAGGGCTATATTCCATTTCAACTCATATTTCTCAGGTAATTACTCTGCATCAATTAATTTCAAATAAAGAAAATTATAACCAAAGCCTCACGCCAACGCCACACCATATTGCGGCTTATCATATCACAGTTCCCTCGGTGTACAACCCGCTATTAAATGAAAGGACCACCTCCACGGCTCTGCAAAAGAAGGGCCCGTGTAGCCCCCACAGGCGTGACTGCTACAAAGACAAATTTAAAATGAAGAAATTAAAAGGAGATATCAATTAGCGGACGTGTTATTAATCTTCTGATGGCTAGGCGGGAGCTAACGCTGCAATCACCTTTAGAGGACATACGCGCACTGACACACACACACACACACTCTCTCGCTTTCTCTCAGGACGGCATGCCAATTAGAATACAAGGAGCAAAACTCATAAACACAAGTCTCTGTGAGTACTGGCACACAAACAAGGACAATTTATAGCCTATTAGTCCCCAAGACAAAAATAATTTTAATTTAAGGGATGACAAGCTTTTAAAGGACACAATATGAATATGCAAACGCGGTTGGCGCTTTTAAAAGCCCCTCTGATTGATGCTTTGTTTCAGACGGAGAAAGAGAGAGAGAGAGGAGGAACTTCAGTGACATGCTTTTCAGATCGTTTCACAACCCGCTAAATTCATCTTAAAACGCCCTCAGGATGATGCAATAAATATGGCATCATAAAAAATCATGACACTTTTCATCCGCGCGTGTACCGTTTCTTCGGCGATATTCACGCAGTCAGCTGACAAGCCTGACAGCTACGGTTGCATTTACTACGATTATAACACACCACGGTTAGAGCTCCTGCCTATTCACATCAGCTCCTGTAAAATCCATTGATGGACATCAAGGCCATGAAATAATGCTGGAGATGGAGACAGCGCCAGCTGTAATGCACTTTTTCTGCATCCAGGGGGTGCTAATGCTCACCTCGCATTTTGAGGACAATTATTTCGCTGTCCTTCTGCCTTCTGTCTCCACACACACACATCCACACCATCCCCTGTGCATCCAATCACTGACATCCATATATTTAAGTAAATGTATAAGAGCAAAAGAGATGGAACCAATTTGGAGGGCTGCTGCTGCCGTGTCAGATAGCGCCTGACCTGCATCAGATTATTTTTCTTCCCTCAGTAATTTGAAAGTTGGGGGTTGAGAGGAATTATTCATAAACCTGCAGAGGACAGCAAGACCCCCCTCCTGTCAGTAAACCACCCCCACCTATATTTATGTTAAACATCTCAAATCATATTGTGGTTGCTCTTCTGGTCCTTAAGTGAATTAACAATCCTGCTCATCTCTTTCGGCTCCCCTCTTTCTGGATTTCCTTATTTATCTTATGCACTAAGGCTAACCCAGTTCACTAGTTGACCTGTAAGGATGGCTATATCTCTCCATAATAATAAAAACCTGTGAGAATTGTTATGGAATTCCATGATTTCTGACAATCATTGACTTAGTATGATATAATCTAGTGGCTAAATCAAACTTTCTTTATGTATGAGCAAGCATGGGGCGGCCTAATATTACTTAAAGGAAATTAGTTTACAGTTATATCCTCTATCTAAGAACCAGAACTGGCGAAGATGTATCCGTGAGCAGATGAACTGGCCAGCATACTGACTCTAAGCGACTTCGGGTAAACGATGAACTAATGATTTATTAGGTTAATCAATCTAAATGAGACAAAATCACAACCTATGAGGTAATCGGCTTGACTTGGATGAATCTACATTTAAATGATAACAAATTGGAGTCAGATTAAATTCGGAGTTGTAAACAAATTAAAATACATTAAAAATATAAAGTAAAAATATTTCTTGTCACATGTGCTAAAAGGCTTACATGCATATAACCTTCACCCATACTGTTAGTTCCATCGTAGGACTAATAGATGAACCTTTACAGACCTTAATTGAATATTCTATATATTTATTATTAAATACATCCAGATAACATATTCTAGTCGTTTCCCTCTTGTTCCTGTTACTTTAAAGGGATAATTCACCTAAAAATGATTATTTACTCTCCCTCAAGTGGTTCCAAATCTTTATGGGTTTCTTTATTCTATTGAACATTGAAGAATATATTTAGAAGAAAGCTGAAAACCTGAAAACATTGACTTCATCTGTAGGAAAAACAAATACTATGGGAGTCTATGTACTGTAAAAAAATATATATGAAGAATTAGTCATGACAGCATATGTTTTTAGTTCATTGTAACTTATTAAACAAAGTAAATCATGTTCTAACTTAATTTTATAAGTTATGCAAGCAGTTTAACCTAATATAAGTTTAATGATCTCAAAGGATTAATATGACTCAGCTTAAAATGTTAAGGCAACCTTGAGATTTTTACAGAGTGATTACAGGCAAACAATTAAAAATAAATTCATATTTTAGCAACTAAAATTACAGATTATGTGGCATTTATTTTATTGTTTTGCAGTGAAAATATACACAAGTGTCCAAATTATTGATTTATTGACTTGAATATTGCTTTCTGTAATTTACAGTATATAAAAGAAAGACTGAGAGACACACATACAAACTAGAGTTTACCCCTAAAGCCTGCAGTATCATATGTGAAAATGAAACCAAATGTTTTGAAAGTCGTCCGTGTTGTTTGACAGCTTTTTGAACACGTTGATGGACATTATACACTGTATGAACATTTGTGTGTCTGTGTGTGTTGGTTTGTTTGTGTGTGAGAAAGACTATGTAAATGACGACAGATTCATATATACTATACCAGTGACTCCCAAAGTGGGGACCTCGGGACAATGACAGGGGGTCGCTTGGTTATTTCCAAAAGTCATATACATTTGAGTAAACTGTTAGAACTACCATATTTTATCCATAACCCACAAAAGATAAAAATGGTAGCTAATAGTTACATAAAAAACAACATCATGCAAATGAAAAGCCATCAGCCTTTCAATTATTTTTTTTGTTCATAGGATTGGTGTGTTTACGTTAGATTAATAACACAGCAATAGCGTCATTAGGTGAGGATAATATTAAATTAAACAAATTCATAAATGACTATAAAAATGATATGGTTGTTAGACTGTTGCACCTTTTTTGTGTTGTCAATATGCTCATGTTTATATAAAGGCCTTATTGTGTGCTCAATGTTTGTATATTTATAACCACCACCAAGGAATTTGGGAATCGCGTAACTGGGTCACTGGGTCACTGGGATTGTTATTATGGAGGTCATTGGCTGAAAACTTTGGGAACCCCCGTACTATACAGTATATAGGAGTTTAGTGATTGAAAAACTCACGTGGACTAGATGGACATTGCAGTAACGTCATGACATGAATCACAGACTGGATGAGAAGTGTGTATTGACAATTTGAGGCTATGCAAGATGAGCACATTCTATTCACAAAATATACAGGATATGCTGCAATTTGAAGATTTAGTCAGTTCAAAAGTATTGTGATTTTTCTTTAAATGTGCAATCACCAACAACACAACAACAGGACTGCATTCAAGAACAAACAATTAACATTTAATGGCCAGTCAAATCTGGCATGCAAGGCTATAGTTTGGGACCTCTGCTCTTGAGTTTCACGTAAACACTCAAATCCACTTACAGTTAGAACCACCACAAATTATTTTCTCAGCATCCCTCATCACCTGAAACAACACAACTCTGAAGGTTTTCTTTGGGACAACTTCATTGTTTTATGTTCAATCTACTTTCTAAAAATTATTAAGTTAAATCAATTGATTTGTTGGGCCTCCCGGTGGCGCAGTAGGTAGCACAATCGCCTCACAGCAAGAAGGTCGCTGGTTCGAGCCTCGGCTGGGTCCGTTAGCATTTCTGTGTGGAGTTTGCATGTTCTCCCCGTGTTGGCGTGAGTTTCCTCCGGGTGTTTCGGTTTCCCCAGAGACATGCTCTATGGGTGAATTGGGTAGGCTAAATTGGCCCTAGTGTATGAGTGTGAATGAGTGTGTATGGATGTTGATGGGTTGCAGCTGGAATGGCATCCGCACATGATGGATAAGTTGGCGGTTCATTCTGCTGTGGTGATCACATATTAATAAAGGGACTAAGCCGACAAGAAAATGACTTGAATTGACTTGTTTTGGCACTACATGAAGGAATTGTGTGAAACCATTTTTTTTACAGTGCAGGCTTCAAACATTCTTCAAAATATCTTCATTTGTGCTCAACAGAAGACAGAAAGTGAAACAGGAACAGGTGGATTGTGAGTACTGTCCCTTTAAGTGTATCTTTTCACCTGAACGTGTCGACACGCCTCAAAGACACACGCAAACACCAGTTCAAAAGAGTCCCATCAGATCATCTAGGCTTATCCGGGATGTCACGCTCAACCCGAGTGTCATCTGTGAAGCAGCCCGGCGTTTCAACACCGCTCGCATGACTGGGATGAAAAAACTTCAACAACACTAATGACAGCCCCTAATAACAGGCCGCGGAGACAGTGTGACTCCAATCGGCCGGGATGCGTGCTTTTAAATGACAGGTTAGCCACGTCCCCATCGCCACGGACTCCACCATTGACGCATTCTCCGCACACATTCTCAGACAATCTCCAGCCAAAACAAGAGCGCTTCTGTTTACTAAAAGCATTCCAGCGCTTCCCAGGCAGGGTTGAGAAAAGCCTCTCGTCTCACGCCGCTCTGTCCGTCAATCATGAAAGCGAGTTCAAAACACGATTAGAAAAAGAATATAAAAGAGCTTCCATTAAAGCAGCACCAGTATCTTAGATCACAACAGCGCCAGGTTTCACTCTTCCACCCCCGTCACTCCACCTCTCCTCAGACATCAAACGGCACCCTAGACCTGGCTTCCTAATGCACGCTATTTTTAACTAAGCGTTCCTAATAAGCTGCTGGGAAGCCTGTAAATTTTTCATATGCAAGCACATCTCTCCTTTGTGAAAACACAGAAACACACTTATTTGGTGATTAGCGACTGACAGGGGGAGGAAAGGAATTGAATATTCTTGTATGGAATCGCATGCCTTTCAGAAAGAAAACGACGCAGGGCTCCTAATGCGCCGAGTCGTCTTCTTCTCCAGCACCACAGGTAACGGCTGAATTATTAATCAAGCAGCTCATTTTAATGCTTTTTAAAGTGCTTTATTTTGATGTGTTAAGATATACTTTTAGCCATTTTCAGGCAGGCGATGCATATCATTATTTCTCCCCATCAAAGCCGAGTGGCACTTGCTCAAAGTGCACAAACAACTCAGCCTCATTTAAAATGAAAGTCGAGGGAAGAAAATCAAACGACGCTTTAAAAAGATTTGCCTTCAAATGCTCCGATGAACTTTTCTGCTGTAGTTTCGGGTTTTAAAAAATAATGATAATAATAATAATAATAATAGAACACGCAGAAGACTCAACCGTGAAGTTATATCCTGTGAGGTGCAGCGGGAGTGAAACACTTGTTCCAGACAGGTGCATGCCCTGACTACTTCCACCGCGCCATCAAACGGCGTACACACTGGCACGAATTGAACTCCACGTGAGTGCAACTTCAAACGGGAGATGGAAGGTACAAATGGACATCTAAAACGTTTGGATCAGGCCACACACACATGCTCAGCTCTCAAACCATACACTCATGCACTGATGCGCTTCACTAATTTTATATATAGCACCAGCAACTAGTAAATACACTTTCACTAACACCAAACCATAAGAGCTTCCCTATTAAAATATATTATACTGGATATTATTATAATATTATGTCACCTAAAAATACGACTAATAATAATAATAACAATACTGTGCAGTTGAGATCATGTATCATGCACTACTTATATTTAAGTGGCACGTATTGGACACCTAAAACGTTCGGATCAGGACACGCATTCAGGGTTTCACCAAGTTAAAGACATTTTAAGACCATTTTGAATGTAATTTTAGACTTATACGAGGCTAAATGTTAAGGATTTTTTCAGAATATCCCAATTAGCAAAGATTTTCACCAGCCCTTTTAAAAAATGATCAAAATTTAATACATTTAATACACAAATAATAATAATTTAGTTTGAATTTTTATTTTTTTATTAATTTTCAAATGCAACCATTCACAAACAACGCTGCCAATTACTTCAGTCTACAATAATAATACTTTAATGATAAAAATAGCATCCTCAGCAGTAAATAAATGCTATTTTTAAATAAAAAGTTTAAAGTGTTATTGAGATGGACTGTTTGATACTGTATAGATGTTAATGGTCAGATTGGGTAGCTATACATGAACAAAGAAAAAAATTTAAGACCTACAACACAATATTTTTAGTAGATTTAAGACTTCTTAAGGCCTAAAATTTAGCTTTTGAGATTTAAGACTCTTTAAGACCCCGCAGATACCTTGAGTAATGCTCAACTCCCAAACCACACACTCATGCACTGATGTGTTTCACTCATTTTATATATAGCATCAGCAACTAGTAAGTACACTTTCATTAACACCAAACCATAAGAGCTATCCTATTAACATATTTTATACTGGATATTATTATAAGATTAGAAGTCAACTAAAAAAAATACTACTAATAATAATAGCAATACTGTGCAGCCAAGTACATGTATCATGCACTACTTATATTTAAGTGGCATGTATTGAACTTCAAAGGGAGATGCTAGGTAAAAATGGACACCTAAAACGTTCGGATCAGGACACGCATTCAGGGTTTCACCTAGACCATTATGAATGTAATTTTAGACTTATACAGGGCTAAATGTTAAGGATTTTTTCAGAATATCCCAATTAGGAAAGATTCTCACCAGCCATATCAAAAATGATCAAAATTTAATACATTTAATACTCAATATTAATAATAATTTTCTTTGAATTTGTATTTTTTATTAATTTTCAAATGCAACCATTCACAAACAACGTGCCAATTCCTTCAGTCTACAATAATAATACTTTAATAATAAAAATATAGGTCAGGTCAGCATCCTCAGCAGTAATTAAATGCTATTTTTATATAAAAAGTTTAAAGTGTTATTGAGATGGATGGTTGGAGATTGTATTGGTGTTATTGGCTAAACATGAACAAAGGAAAATTAAGATTTAAGACCTACAACACAATATTTCAGTAGATTTAAGACTTCTTAAGGCCTAAAATGTAGCTTTTTTGAGATTTAAGACTCTTTAAGATCCTTTTTAAGAAACCCTGAGTAATGCTCAACTCCCAAACCACACACTCATACACTGATGCGCTTCACTAATTTTATATATAGCACCAACTAGTAAGTACACTTTCATTAACACCGAACCATAAAAGCTTTCCTATTAAAATATATTATACTGGATATTATTTGGAGAGTCATATCTTTAGTCACCTGAAAAAAACAAAAACACTACTAATAATAATAACAACACTGTGCAGCAGAGTACGTGTACTTGTGCATTTATATTAGAGTATCATTCAAACAAAAATAACAGGAAAGTATGATTAATTTAAAATTTTATTAAAATAATATAACATCTAATTAATAATTAGACATAATAATTAAATAAAATTAGTAAAAAAAATATTAAATTGTTTAATTAATTAGTAAATATCATCAAACACTCAGCCTTGCATCTTAATTCTCAAATAATAAGTTTATAGCAATTAATTAACTACTTACTTTAAATTCTAAGGCACTCCATACTGTCTTAACTGAGGTAAATACAAAACATTTTACAGTAAATATATGCTTGCATATTCATATTTGCATTTGATTTTAGCAGCACTTTACATTTCAGGTTCATTTTTATATTAGTTCATTACATACAGTAAGAATAATAAAACATGTATTAAAGAGATAGTTCACCCCCCAAAAAAATTAAAATTACCTCATTATTTACTCTCCTTCATGTGGTCTTAAACCTTTATGAGTTTCATTCTTCTATTAGACACAAAAGAAGATATATTGATAAATGTTGGTTGGTGGGACCTATTGACTTCCATAGTAAGAAGACAATTGTTATGGAAGTCAATGTGTGCCAGCAACAAACATTATTCTAAATATCTTCTTTTGCGTTCAACATAATAGGTTTTGAACAGTTGAATAGAGAGCAAAAGATGACAGAATTTTCATTTTTGGGTGAACTATCCCTTTAAATGTTATTTAGTTCGGTAGTTAGTGAGTTTAATTCAGCATGTTATAATAAATTATTCAACTCAAAGTCATATCTGGAAATATTAATCGAAGCACCTGTGGTAAACAGGTGATTTTATTACAATCTTACCACAATCATCAACAAATATGAATAAATACTGTAAAGTCTATATTATTTCTTGTTAGTTAACTTTAACTGATAGAACAGTACTGTAAATGCTACATCCTACACAGGTACATATACTGACTATAGTAACAAGTTGCCAGTTGACTCTCTCTCTCTCTCTCTCTCACACACACACACACACACACACACACACCAACCCACAAAGCAGTGCGTGCTGCAGGCCCTCGCAGTTTTCCGAACATATCAGAGACACAGCAACTCTCCACTTACACCTCCACAGGCCTCTCTCTCCAGTCCAACACCCCTCCAGCAGCCCCCCTCCTCCTAAACCACACCTCTCTCTGAAACCTGACACCTGCACCTGCCACAACTGCCCCCCCCCCCCCCCCCATCCCGCCTGTAAAATACTCCTATCTGATAGCATTCTTCAGAGGTGTGTGTGTGTGAGGCAGAGAACACGGTCACATGTGTTTAGACACATGGCAGCCCTGTAACTCTGTACGCAGGCCCTGACTTGTGTTTTAGTCACTTGACCAGATTCGCTGTAATCAGGGATAATTTTTCCTGGAAATTCCGTCTAAATCCTCAGGGGTGAGAAAATAAAACATATTAAATTAAGCTTGATTCTTGGAAAATGAGCTTCTTAAAGTGCACTGAAAGATGTGTGGCGATTTGTGGCATTGCCCAGTGTCTATTTAGAAAACAACCCTCAGAAATTGAACAGCCCCATGTCCTACTGAACCCCCTTTAAAGCGAATTGAAAAAACAAAACAAAAAGTAGGGCTTACCTGTCCCTTTGGTGAGCTCCCTCTCCCCCCCACTCTCTTTGTCTTTGGTTTGGTCCTCCTGATCTGTGGTGGTCTCACTGGCAGCCTCCACATCCTCACTCAGCTCTCCTGAAGGGGGAGGAGAGGATGGGATATGTAAATCAGCACTCCATCAGAATTGGTGGAAGCACTTAAAGGGACGGCACCGTTTTTTTCTATAGGAGCGCACAACAATTACATTCTCTGACAAGCGTTTACAAGGTTACGAGTCAAAGCAGCTGCTTCTCTCTCCAACATGCTGGACAAGGCTATTATTGAAGATAATAATAATAATAATAATAATAATAATAATAAATATTGATGATAATAACAATAATAATAATAAATAATGATGATATAAAAATAATAAATAATGATGTTGATAATAATAATAATATTAATAAATAATAATAATAAATAATAATAAATAATGATTATGATAATAATAATAATTATAATAACAATAATAATAATAATAATAATAATGATGATGATGATGATGATGATGATGATAATGATAACAATAAGAACAATAATAATATTAATATTAATAATAAATAAATAATGATGATGATGATGATAATTATTAATAATATTAATAATAATAAACAATAATAATATTAATAATAATAAAATAATGATGATGATGATAATAACAACAATAATAATAATAAGAAGAAGAATAAATATTGATGATAATAACAACAACAACAATAATAATAATAATAATAATGATGATAAAAAAATAATAAATAATGATGATGATAATAATAATAATAAATAATAATAAACAATAATAAATAATGATGATGATAATAATTATTATAATAATAACAAAAACAATAATAATAATAATAATAATAATAATAATAATAATAATAATAATAATAATATTAATAATGATGATGATGAAGATGATGATAACAAAAACAATAATAACAACAATAATAATAATAATATTAATAATAAATAAATAATAAATAATAAATAAATAATTAGGATGATGAATATGATAATTATTAATGATAATAATAATAATAATAATAATAATAATAAACAATAATAATAATAATAAAAATAATAATGATGATGATGATGATGATAATAACAACAATAACAATAATAATAATAATAATATACTAAATAAAAAAACTATATATATGGTATAATTTTGGTCATGACTGTATATTTATTATATATTTAAGCACTTTATCCTGTAGTAATATATATTCGTGCATGAATGCAATCGCAGACTTTTAAGCATATGATTATTTTCATAACGTCTTCTATTTTCGATGGCATCATTTTATAAAGATTTCTTTTAAAGCGACCCTTGACTCCGCAGTTATAATTCTTCATTTATGCAGGACCATGACACAAATATCTTTATGGTTTCCTCTGTTTAATACGAACATAAAACTGCAGCAAACCGCACACATGTGGTAGAGACATACACACATTTTCCACGCGGCTCCGAGCATGCAGACAGGAAAAATAATTGTGCGAGTTTCAAGAGAGAGGAGACTTTCTGAGCGTGGCTCTCTCTAGTACCTCTCCCAACGTTCATAATTACAGTCCCTTGCTGCAGTTTGCTGCCGGGCCTCTCACTAATATTGGGTTCATTCTTAAAAAAAACCAATGCAAACCCCTTGCACAAAAGAGAGAGGAAAAAAAATCATAAATATTTAAAAGTCAGCCCGCAATTCATTTTATTTTGCCTAGTCAAATGCAGAAATCCCCTGTAACCATCTTAAAAGCCCCCCCGTTCGATATATTAGGTCTTTTAAAGGCAGCAAACTCCCAACAATGGATCTCCAATAACGCCATGTGTAAGTAACAGAGAGAAGATGCAGCAAAACAGATAATAAAATGGGCATCAATCCTTTTTATTCCCACCTCGTGCCCCCCGAGCACCCCCGTTCCCGGGCCGAGCTTGTTTAAAAGTACCGTGGCCAGCACACACAAGCATTGATTTTGCAACAGTAAAGTCCGTGGCAGTCAATAAGCCTTATCAGTTATTACACAAGTCAGCTAATTCTCAGCAAATGTACTTAAATGTTCTTTTGAAAATGCCTCCCCCTGCACTCTACACTCTATCAGGTGGCTTATTGACGTATCGACAGGACAACAACGGCGGCTGAAATATCCTGTTCAAATATTCATCTCAAAGATGGCGACAATATTCCCTTAACTTAAAGCAGCTTTTATTGGCCAATAACGTTCCAGCCACTTTAGAAGGCCGCCCGGGACGCGACTTGAATCCGGACCAGCCGGTTCCCCACAATCCATTAAAGTTTATTCTCATCAGTGTTCGGTTTCTAGAACTGTTAAAGCACAACCTCAATCCATCATTCTTCAAAAATGCCTTTTTTTTGGGGGGGTCTCTGCATGAACGCGGCGTATTTAATAAACGCCTCCGCCATAACTCTCTCGCTGCGAGTAATACATCAACATCTCTAAACATTTCCATCTCCTTGACTTAATGTGCTACAAGAAACCATTTGTGTGTGTGTGTGTTTGAGTGTGTGTGTGTGTGTGTGTGTGTCTAGAGCAGTTAAAGCCATTTACATCTGATGGTCTTGTGCGGATCGCTATGTGTAATTCTGCATTTTGTTGCACTGTTTTAATTATTGATGCACCGGGAGGAAACATGACTGGGGCAGACCGTTTGCCAAAGCCTACAATCGTTGTGGTTTCCGCTGTGGCATTCTGGGAGAAAGTAATTACACAAGAAAACACCAGTATACAGAGTCTTCCGCGCACGGCGAGGTTATAAAACGACACGCGCTAATTCGCACGAGTTGTTTTTCAGCATAACGGCAAGAGCGCGTCGGATGAAACAACGGGCAGATTATGAAATAATAACCTACAGGAGTGCAGATTTGAAGGAGAAGGTAGATAAACACAAGCGCTGTTGATTTCATCTCTGCCTCATTTTTCTCCGAAACACTTCCCGAAGCAGAAACACAATGATTTGCTCGGTGCTTTTTTGCCTTTGCACCTGTGTTGAAGCACCTAGTACTTGATCGCAGTATAGATTATGCAGTTAGGCCACATTACCCAAAGCCCACAGTGATTCTGTGCTTAAATGATGGAGCGTAAGTGGAATAACCGGCTATATACACACAGTTGAAGTCAAACTAAAATTCGAATTCTTTTAGATATATTTATTAGCTGGTGCTCTTTAACAGACATGATTTATCAACAAATTTTTGTATGTAATATCTTTAATAACTCATTTCTTTTGTCATGAAGACAGTATTTCATTTTGTTTTGCAAGATATTCAGCTTAAAGAGCGATTTAAAGGCTTAGGTAGGTTAATAAAGCGAGTCAGGGTCATTATTGGATAGCAATTAGGGCTGCACAATATAATGTTTCAGCATCAATATGTGTGTGTCTGCAATAGTCACATCGCAGGATATGCAATGTTGGGATTATAGTTGATCAACAATTGAGAATTCATGAATTTTGTGAAGTCATTGAAAAGTATAAACGTAAGAGAGTAGTGCATGTGATTTGCATGGAGATTGAAGCATAAAACAATGTAGAACATTTGTAACTTTAATAAAGAACAATTTAATCGAATTACTACAATAAAGACTATAAATATAGTGTATTTTTACATTTCATTATTCAATTTCTGTACCTGAATACTGTTTGACTCTCCAAAAAACGTGTCTTTTACTTTTGTTCTTTGCTCTATTGTAATTATTCTTGCTTGCAATTTGTTTATTATATTTATACACTATCCACACGCTTACAAAATCACCTCAATCAATCTAAATTCAAGATTTATTTTTCCAAAATAGAGCTATTCAAGCTATCTGGTGAAATTGTATCCATATTGCAATATATTCATTCATTTACTTTCCTTTGGCTTGGTTCCTTTGTTCATCAGGGGTCGCCACTGCAGAATAAACTGTCATATTGCAATATGCAATGAAGACTATAAGTAGTGTTATTTTTTACATTTCATCGTTCAATTTATGTACCTGAATATTGTTTTACTCTCCAAAAAACGTGTCTTTTACTTTAATTCTTTGCTCTATTGTAATTGTTCTTGCTTGCAATTTGTTTATTATATTTATACATGATCCACACGCTTACAAAATCACCTCAATCAATCTAAATTCAAGATTTATTTTTCCAAATAGAGCTATTCAAGCTATCTGGTGAAATTGTATCCATATTGCAATATATTCATTAATTTTCCTTTGGCTTAGTGCCTTTGTTCATCAGGGGTCGCCACTGCGGAATGAACCACCATATTGCAATATGCAGTGCTCAGCACAATTGAGCACACCCCATTTTGAAAATGAATATTTTTATTTATTTCTCAGTGAGGCCATTTATTTTGGTGCATTTAAACAAAACAGATTTATTAAACAGATATATTTATCAAAATAATAGTTTAGTCACCAAACATATTTAGAAATTGAAAGATGATACAATTAAATTCA
The DNA here is from genome assembly GCA_903798035.1 of Danio albolineatus. Classification (NCBI taxonomy): domain Eukaryota; kingdom Metazoa; phylum Chordata; class Actinopteri; order Cypriniformes; family Danionidae; genus Danio; species Danio albolineatus. The sequence goes on from CAIGQQ010034334.1 coordinate 4,020,871, forward strand.
AGCAAAATATTGCCAAAAAAAGGACAAAATACAAAATTTCAACTACATATTTAACTTAATTTTTTGGTTATCTTGATTTTTCATCTTTTTTAAAATGTGTATTTAATATTACATATAAATATGTACTATTTTTTTATCATTATCGTTAGTTATTTTGTTAGATAAGCTCCAGATTTGGCTTCAGGACTGACTAATCTAATGTATATGCACAAATATAACATTGCAAAGCTTCCTATTAAAAATATGACTTTAAAAGATAGATTTGTGAGGGGTGTACTCATATAAGATGAGCACTGTATATTACAGGAAAACAGAATATCGCAATGTCAGACACAATATTGTGCAGCCCTGATAGTAATGATTTGTTCTGTAGCCAATTTAGGAAAAATCATAAGGAATCTACTAATATTAACCCTTATTTTTTTAAATATGCTTTCAATGCATCCAAAAGAGGGTTTTGTTTCTAGAAGAGAATAAATATTGCAGGAAATACACACTCAGAAAAAAATGGTACAATGTTGTAGCAAAGAAGGTACAAACCCTTGTCACTGGGGCAGTACCTTTTTATGGGACAGAGTTGTACCTTAAGAAAAGAAACAAATTTGTACCTTTTAAGGTCATGATTTGTACCATGGGAAACCAAAATGTACCTTTGTTTTTAAAAACCTGCAGATACAATATTGTATACTTTGTGAAAGGTACCACCACAGTGACAAGACACTTTGTACCTTAACAGTGTCAAATATGCTTACCAAACATTTATTAAAATGCCTTAAATGTTTAGTTTACAATACCCATAGTTTTATGTTTTACCAGTTGTTTTGTATCATTGTATTATAGGACTAAAAATGTATGTTTATAAGTATCTTTAAACATATACTTTTAAATGATGATTCTTGTTTTAATATTGAAATTATTCATAAAAATCACTTTGCCTTTCCAGTCATATTTATTTTCATAGATACTGTAATAAAGAAGGAGTTATTCAACACTTTTGTACCTTTTATATGAGAACAATTGTGTACCTTCGTTTCAGCTGTACCATAAAAGGCACAGAACAGTATCATAAGAGGTCTTTTCAGTACCATATAAGGTACAATTTTTACAAAGGTACAAAACTGTTATTCAAGGAACATTATTTGCACCATTGTGTACCTTTTCTTCTGAGCGTGTACTGTGAAAATTTCCTTGCTCCGTTAAGCATAACAGGAAATGTTTGAAAAAGAATACAAATTTCACAGGAGGGCTTATAATTTGGTCTCAATCTTGTGTGTGTGTGTGTGTGTGTGTGTGTACACTCTCAGTCTCTGGGGTGGTACCTTTTCAAAAGGTACACTTTTGTACCACACTGGTGGACATTAATAACCTTAGTGTACACTATTGTACTTTTAAGGTTGACTTTTGTACCTTTAAGGTTGACTTTTGCACCTTTAAGATTCATTTTGTACCTTTAAGATTCACTTTTGTAGCTTAAAGTTACTATGAGGTACACGTTTGTACATTTTAGGTATTAATATGTCCCTTGTAATGACTTGTTAGGAACAAAAATGTCCTTTTTGATAAGGTACCACCTCAGTGACCAGATTTTGTACCTTTATTTCTGTGAGTGTGTATAAAAAACAAATATAAATACATGCACACAAAATTTCCGTCTTTCACAAATGTGCCTGTTTCTGTTATGTTCCCAAGGCAACAAGACATTTCCGTTTTCTCCAAACCCCAACATTACCCAGCGTTGGGCTGAGAAATAGACTGGAAAAGCACACACACAAAAAGAAATGCAACATACGCTGCAGCCTAGATAAATCCACCTTCGCCAGGCTGGGAATTACTCTACGATATGGAGTCAGAAGCAGCCAGATTACAAAATAATCCCCAGGTAGATTTTACACCTCCAGAAGAGCCGCCAGTGTGTGTAATTCCCGCACTACCTTTTCTTAATGGAGAATCACTTCACGCAACAGCTGCCATCCTAAAATCATCTCTCGCCCATTCGTCATCAACTGTACCCCTCCCCCCCAAAGCAGCACGCGCATAGGTAGACATTTAATTCCACCCATGGCCGTGTGTCTGAGAGGCAAATGAATGTGCCTATTCCTCATCTCCGCCACCACCACCGCAGTACACAATGATTAAACCCGGGCCAGCCATAATTAATGAAAGGTCACAAGTGGCCTTAGAGTAGGCTGCGAATGAAAAAGACCCACCCAAATGTAGTCATAGATCTGGCCTGGAAATAGATTAAGAGGAAGCACTCGCAGCTATGGCGGGAGGCCGTTCGCTAACCCAAATCCTAAAAATGTAAAGGACAATACCCTGAAGGTTAGGCTTTCTAATTAATCGTCCTCATTAACCCGTACTGCAGCGATATTAAACTTTCGCCTTAATCTAATCACGCCAAATGAAAATGAAGCGTCTCAAATGACAAAACACGTCTGTTCTCTGAGGAGACGCAATCCTGCAACATTTCAGCGAAGCCAGATGTGCAAGGACATAGAAAAATCGACTTTATTTCCATACTGGATTCAGAAACGCATGATAATGTGTGAGAGAAATGCAGATGAAACCACATGCACACACACACTCGGTCTCTTTCAGCATGCAGGATCTCGCATTGACCTATAGGTGTCACCCTATACAAGCAGGGAAGAGAGACTGACACACACACATACACACACACAC
>CAIGQQ010034334.1:4035371-4054107 GCA_903798035.1 Danio albolineatus
GGTGTTACAAATAAAGCCTTTTCTCTTTCTTAATTAAAAGTTCTGCACTTTGATCTGGAGAATCTCGCCTTGCTCACTCTCTTTAGTGACAAAGAGGCGTTCGGGTCGACCTGGCATGAAGTAATTGAGCAGGGGGGTCATCATGAACCCCCTCCGCCCCTCTGTTGTTCATCCTCCACCACACACACGGTTCTGCGGGAGAAGACAGCATCTAATGGCTACTAGCGAAGACCATTGTCGCCATACTGGGGTCTGGATCTCTGCGGCAAACGTCCTGGAGATGGGATAAATAATTTAGCAGCCATCAGATGCTCCGCCTGCATGGCTACTACAACCAGCCTGCCCTCTGATCTGAGATCAGCCGACGGTCACATATCTAATATGGCAGCTTTAACAAGCCCAACAGATCCCAGATCAGCAGCGAATTGCTGCTCTTTTTCAGACACTGCGGGCTGCACTGTCTCGAATGTGCCTATTTACAGTGAGAAACAAACTAGTGGTAATTGGATTGCTATCCGTGAAAGCTCCATAATGACGCTTAATAGACATGCATTGTTTTTCTGCAGTAATTATGCACAACATGATCGGCCCCATCTCCATTTTCTGATGTAATTACTATAGATATGTTTATCCGGCTGACAATTAATATTTGCGTGTGTGTTTTGCGCATGAGTATATGCCCTGGTATATGTATGCATTCTGACAGCCCTAACTAAACTAAGTACGTTGTACTTCAGAGCTCATGCCAAATGAAAGCAAACGCTCGTTTTTTCATAATTAAAGTCGCGCCGCATTCTCATTACAGGGTTACGGAGTACATTTTCATCTGGGAAATGATGTGGTGAAAAGTGTAAATAGCAGAATGAAAATTTACAGTGCTTAAGAGAATCTAGGACTCGTTCCACAAGAGCCTGGGAATAAAATGTGTTAAAAATAGTACAGACGTACGACACATGTTAAGATAGCCTAAAGGAGCCTTGAAGGGACCATTCGCCGAGGGCTTGATTGCAAATAAAAATAATGGTAAAAAAAATAAATAAACAAACTCGACGAAATATGAAAGAGTAGGATTACTGCAGTATCATAAACCAGACGATTGTTTTGATTTCAGCACACCCGGCAGTCAAAATTCATCAACCATACTGGTGGGCGAAGATAATTTTTGTCACGTCGAGACAAATGAGGTGCCCAAGGAAGCGGAATGCGAACATGACATAACGCTGCTCAAAAGTATCTCTCCTTCCTCTTGTCGGTTTATTTATTTATTACTTCTATGATTGCAAATTTACATATTTCTAAAGGAGGATTATAGTTTGTGATGCATATAATGAGATTTCCCCTCAAAAAGCTAATGAAAAAAAAAGAGAGAGACTCATCTTATGCAATTAGCCGGGGCTTATTTATTCTTCTCCTCTAATGTATTAATTTATTATCGCATAATTCGGCATTATTTATTTATTTGATTATGTGCACACCTTAAAGCCTTAATTACAATAGAATCCGGGGAGGTCGAGGAAGAGAGGCGATGCACAAACTCGCCTATCAGTCGATCTAGTTATCCATTTAATCTCAAGAGTATATCCATCCAATCTCTTATCAGCAGCGTCTAATCTCAGTCTAATCAGTTTACCAATTTGCTGTATGGCGACTAGCTCACTGGAAACAACTCAAAAACATTCGAGAATGCTGGGCGACACTGAAGTTTCGTGTTTGAGTCGCATCTTTTCTGTCATTTCCTTTCCACTCTTCTCATCTTTTCTGCAGCGGCTACAGCTCTATGGTCAGTTTGGTTGTATTCAGCTCCACTAGCGTGGGTCACACGTGTCAAGTGAGCACACTTCATTTCTTTTCGATTTTCTCTCGCACACCGTTTATGCTTTTAACTACAGCTAGACGGCACCGGGGACTTCATTTTAAGCTGAGCCCTGGGACCGGCCTCACTTTTTTACAGATATTCACAGTTGTAATTTGCTCCTGGAGTGTTTCTGTTTTGCCTTCCGGTCCTCCAAGGCCACTTCCTCCTACAGTCGGAAAGCACAGCTCTTCACCTCTGAACGTGCCTTTTTCTCGGCTTAATTCAGAACGAGGGCTAGCCACGAGAATTCAGCGTCGTCTGACACGTGTCATGATTCAGTTTGAACGGACAGGGCACGCGGTGCGGTGTGAAGTTTGAGCGCTGCGTTGTGACGAGCTACTGGAGAGGGGAACAGAAATAATTACAGTCACTCCTGTTACTCAGCGAGTTATCTTTGGCTCGGGGAAAGAGAAGGAAAAAGATGTGAATGATCGCGCCGACCTTGCTCAAACATGCCTTGGAATAACAGGGAGTAAAAACACCCTCGACCTCGCCTGTTTTATTTACTTTAAAATGTTCCTACAGTAAGTGTGCATCAATTGTAGAGTCCGTTGCAATGTGAAATGACATTCCCATACGGAAATCTGATATATGGCTAATTACATATCAGATATACATGATTATATCTGAGGTGACACGGTGGTGCAGTAGGTAGTGCTGTAGCCTCACAGCAAGAAGGTCGCTGGTTCGAGCCTCGGCTGTGTCAGTTGGCATTTCTGTGTGGAGTTTGCATGTTCTCCCCGTGGTCGCGTGGGTTTCCTCCGGGTGCTCCGGTTTCCCCCACAGTCCAAAGATATGCGGTACAGGTGAATTTGATAAGCTTAATAGTGTATGTGTGTGAATGAGAATGTATGGATGTTTCCCAGAGATGGGTTGCGGCTGGAAGGGCATTCGCTGCGTAAAACTTGGCGGTTCGTTCCGCTGTGGCGACCCCGGATTAATAAAGGGACTTAGCCGAAAAGAAAATGAATGAATGAATGAATGTTCCTACAGTAAGTGTGCATCAACTGTAAAGTCCGTTGCAATGTGAAATGACATTTCCCATACGGAAATCTGATATATGGCTAATTACATATAAGATATACAAGATTATATCTGGATTTCACATATATAAAATATGTCAATCATGATGTATTTCAAAATATTGCAAACATTTTCAACTATTCAATTACAAATATGTATATAAATATTAAAATGTATTATGTTTACACGTATACTGTATGTCGGGCTTGACTATATGTATGTATATACTGTATTTGTCATGTATGTGCCTATTTGTAATTCTAATGGCTAATGTAAAAGGCAATTTTTCCAATATTTTGAAATCTATGTGGCATATATGACATATTTTTTATATATGTGAAATCCAAATATGAAATATGACAAAATTCTTGTCGTCGGTCCCAGTTGTAATAGCAACAAATAATAACTTGACTTCTAGTTGATCATTTGGAAAAGTGGCAGAAGGTACATTTTTCAGATGAATCATCTGTTGAACTACATCCCGATCATCACAAATACTGCAGAAGACCTACTGGAACATGAATGGACCCAAGATTCTCACAGAAATCAGTCAGATTTCTAATTCTTCAGCCTCCACATCAAAATTCCTGAAAGCAAAGAAGGTCAAGGGGCTCAAGGATTGGCCATCCCAGTCATCAGACATGAACATTATTGAGCATGTCTGGGGTAAGATGAAGGAGGAGGCACTGAAGATGAATCCAAGGATTCTTGATGAACTCTGGGAGTCCTGCAAGAATGTTTTCTTGGCCATTCCAGACGACTTTATTAATAAGTTATTTGAGTCATTGCAGAGATGTATGGATGCAGTCCTCCAAGCTCATGGGAGTCATACACCATATGAATTATTTTTCCACTGCACTATGAGTTTATATTCTGTACTGAACATTATTTCTGTTAAGTGACAAGACTTTTGTTTAAGCAAAGTCAGACCTTACTGTCCTAATTAAATATTTAAAAATCAAGGCATGATTATATTTTAGTTTGGTAAATAAGCATCTAGAGGACTTTACCTTTTACTTAAGTCACTTCTGATACCAAATGATCAACTACAAGTCAAGATATTATTTGTTGTTCCTAAAACCTAGATAGGCGACAAGAGTTTTGTCAGGTAGTGTATGCCACATATGTAATTTTCATGTATCAGATTGCTACATGAGATCATTCCAAAATAATAAAAGTAAAACCAGTCCCCTGTCTGGTGGCGTACGGTTCAAGCAAGGAGAACCAGTAAAAAAAAACAGCAGCTGATGGGCTCATCAGCTATTCAAGCTAAATATTTGTATTAATTTATGCAGTGCGAGATGAATGCTTGGCCATGCAATTAGTATTACTTTCCAACTTTGAGAGGAAACGGTAAGGCTAATGGTCTCAGGATCAACTCAGCAGCATTTTGTGGAATGAAAGGTTAGCCTGTGTGTGTGTGTGTGTGTCTCGTCTTTGTGCTGACTCTGCAGAGCGAAAGAGAGAGAAAGAGAGAGAGAGACAGCCTGCTTGTCACTGGTCTCTCTTGGGCAAGCATGGGATTAACTATTTTTCTGCTCCTTTGAGACCACAGCTCCACCTAAATTGGTTCCAAGATTTTTCCACCAATCCCTCCACCAAATTCTGCAATCGCCGACCGGCTCGGCGACGTCCTGCTTTTATTTACAGAGCTCCTGTTATTGCTGTTTTTATTGTTGCTGTTGATGTCGTCCCCGCTGTGGAGGCTTGGAGCGGAAGACTTCTCTCTCTAATTAGCCAGAGGTCTGTCTCATTGAAATGAGGGAGCAGGTAGCTCGCATTAATTATTCATCCCACAGGTAAACATTGGGGCGGCCATGCCTGATGAGTGGACTGAAAAGATGAGCTGGGTGAAGCCACTAACTAATACAGGCCTCTCCCCGGGGGGCTGCTGGGAGGAAAATAAACAGAGTGCATTAGACGCTCAAGAATCCTTTGCACTTTTTTAGTTGAAACAAAACAACGGCGTCTCTAATACCACTAGGCGCGATGAGGTATCAGAACGGGACAGTTGCCTAAGCGCGAGTTTCACGGCGGGCCGGCTAGGCTTAGGCTGCCTCCGCTTTCAAATTAAGCCCAAATTGCACATTCATTCTGATTCCCCTTTATCCAGAACCAGATACACAAGCTGAAGCCTCATCCCAGATCCCCCTTTTTGTCTGCTATTTCTTTCTGTCTGAGCTCCAGCAGAAACAGCCTTGCGTGGCTCCAGCCAGGACCGGCGGCCTCATGAGAAAGCTGTGATAAGAATTCATTTCTCCCAATTATGTGCTCTTGTCCACTGCTTCAGTTCATCAGTTCAGTGCAGCCAAGTCAATGAAAGGGCTTGTAATGAAGCAATCAGATGCAGCCTGGCTCCCAGGGCCCCGGCCTCGGCTCCAGGCCTCTCCCGAACAGGCCAGGCCATCCTGCGGGGGGAGTCTGTGCTCACACAGACCGTCTAAAGCTACAATATTTGACTACTGGTAGATCAAGATCTTGCTTTAAAAATGGAAGAAGATCAGTCTGGACTGAGATCTTTCTGAGGTCATCCATAAAGTCAGCATGAGTTATTGTTTTATGGAATATTGTAGCGTTCATCAGAATTGATTTATTAATATAATTATATTTCTCTTCAAAAAAAATTAGCCTTTTTTCTCACCTTTATGGCAAATAATAGGTTATATTTATTGCTTTTAACATGAAATAACTGATCATAAACATAAGAGGCTAAGAAAAATGTTCATTATCTTCCTAGGGCTTAGTGGCCACATACATGGACGACACATTTTAGCTCTTATGTCCACAATTGAATGTTTGAATGTTTTATATTTTGTTACAGACATACAGTGTCATCCTGCAACTGTTTTGTAGCATATGAAATGCTTCAAACACTATTTTTAACTGTTCAAAATGGGCAAAAAGAAATGTTTTTACTCTCTGTTAGTCAAAACATGTTCGAAGAATATATGTGTATGTGTTATTAACCACAAGTCCACTTATATGGACATCATTTTTCTCTAATAGTACATCATATCAAATGAAGATACTTGGGTTTTATTCTAATTAGGTTCCAATAAGCACAAATAGCAAAGAGAAATAAAAAATGCATGCAGAAAAACAGCTTGGGCCTTAAGAGGTTAAAGGAGAAAATTCCACACGTCACTTAGAGGTTTTCGCATCTGAACTACATATAATATATGGCAAATTCTGACTACCACTTTTCATTCAAGGGTAATACAGATCATTTTGTTTTATACAATGATGCCACATCGTCATTATCTTTTGGGAGGAGCCATTTCTGGTCTAAAAAAATAGCTGGTCAAACGAAAGTAACTTTAAGTCAAAATTTGCCAGAGTTAAGAATAGTTTCTGGCTTCATTGAGACTTAATATTCAGTCTCCTGTATGATACCCCACTACCAAGCCTCTATTTATGCACTTTGATATGTAGCTGTGGCTCCTCTTTCAATATACTGTCGAAGACAAAATTACTTCATTTAAATTACTTTATTGTTATTTCTTAAATGTTTCCCAAGAGTTAAACAAAAGTCTTAATAACTAAATTCTTTTGTCTTTGCCATGTAGTGTTGTCACGATACTGGAATTCGGTACCAATCGATACTGAAAATTTAAAGACGTCCATTTACTGCTAACATTTGAGAACATTCTTAAACAGCGCTGATTTGCCATTGTGTTCACATGCTCAACTGAAATGACTGTGATTGGCCATGAAGGTCATCAGTTCACCGCTGTTTACTGAGTGTAACCACAGATACAGGGACACTGGAGAGTTTTAAAGTCACGTTGATCAGCTGGTTTGTCTATAAGCTGACATTGAGCAATCCGCTGATTAATCACAGCTTTAAAATGCTCCAGTGTCCCTGTATCTGTGGTTATACTCAGTAAACAGCGATGAGTTCAGTGAATCGATGACCTTCACAGCCAATCACAGTCATTTCTGTTGAGCACGTGAACACAATGGCAAATCAGTGCTGTTTAAGAACGCGCTCACATGTTAGCGGGAAAATGGACAGGTTTATTACAGTATCGATTGATAACGAAATCTTGTATCATGACAACGCAATTGCCTTGATCAAAGTACATCAAATTTTTCTTATCGTTTTGAAAGATAGTATTCACATTATTCTCTGTGTACGAGTGGGCGCAGCCATTTGAATCATTTTGTTTTGAGACTTCCAGTCTCGTTCACTTCCATTCAGACATTTTAGACGTTAAAAATAGCCCGTTTTGCTGCTTGATGTTGCAAACTGATGTTTTCTTAATATATTATTCTGCTTCGTCTGTATAGTTATGCAAACACTTGTTTGTAGAGCGAGTAGTTTGACCGTTTTCTACCGTTTATTATTCCTAGTCGTTTCTCCAATAAGCAGCTGAATCAGAAGTTCTAAAACAATCGCAAAAACGAGCGCACTTCAGCATTCAAGAATAAGGTCAATAGTATTCAGATTAAAGTGCAATTTAAAGGCTTAACTAGGTTACTTAGATTACCTATGCAAGTTAAACACGCTATATAAATACACATTACATTACAAAGCCAATCAATAAATATATATAATTTTTAAGGGAACTAACATTAATGAACCTAAAATGTTTTGTTTAATGTAAAATCACCTTTTATTCCAGCCAAACTAAAAGAAGCAAGACCTTCTACAGAATAAAAAAAATATAGGAAATACTGTGAAATGTCCATTAATCGCCACTTGGGAAATGTTTGAAAAAGAACAAAGATTTAACAGGAGGGCTACTAATTTAGTCTCCAATTCTCCCCGGCAAAAATCATTATCATTTAAAAAAAGTAATGCCATATGTTACACAGTCTGTGTTTGAGCAATAGTAACAGTGATAAGTGTCTTAGCGTCGAAACCGCACAAAGAATTGATAGCGGGGACGTCACCTGTGGCAGTGTGTTGTGTTAAAAAGTTGAAGAAACCATATCCAGCCGAACTTTCTCTTTCTTCTTTTCACAGCTAACTCTCACCCGCTCCCCATCTCATTTATTTGCCCTCTCCCCTCTCAACCTCTTCTGGTCTGTCCCCGTCCAACATGTGGAACGCATTACAGGGAGTCGGGGAGAGGAATGCATGTGTTGAATCATAATCTGGACCTTAAAGTGCTGGATTCTGTTTTCCTTTGTCTCGTAATGCTGCGAATGTTCGAGCAAAATTAAAACGAGGCCCTTTTGATCTGTCTCATAGCATGCTCTTCTTCTCGAAAGGCAGGAAGGCAAGGTTGCCGTGCCTCACAGATGTACTCGTAATTTGCTTTCGGTAGGTTCACGGTTCAACTGGAGGGTAGAAAACAAGGTCAATGTGTCCTCCTAAATCAACACCCTGTGCCGTTCAGCTGGTTTTCGGGGTCTTAAATGGTGTAGCGCTTCAAACAAACAACAAAAACAGACCTTAATTGTCTTTTCCCTTTTTACAAAATACACATCTATTAAAGGCAGCCCCCAAAACACCCTTTGAGAAGCAGTTTACTACAATAGTGTGATGGATTTATGAGTGGCTGGATATTCAACGAGTACTGTGAACAGTGGCCAAAAAAGTTAACAAAACAAAAGGTTATTTAGACTCTTAAAGGAATGAACATAAAAACTATTCAATAAACAATAAATGACAATATTAACTGATTCAAGCTTAAGCCAGAAGATCAGAAAAGATTAGAGAAAAATAAATAAATAAATAAATAAAATACAGACAAATTCACACCCTTACAGTACTTTTTGTATTACACACACACACACACACACACACAAAACAACAAAAAACAACAACAATTTGCCCAAAAAGAAAATTCCGACATTATCTACTCCCCCTTTACTTGTTTCATACCTTTATGAGTTACTTTTTCTCTTTAAATGCAAAAGAAGCTATTGAACAAACCTGTAACCATTGACTTCCATAGTATTTGTTTTTCCAGCTACTACGGAAGTCAATAGTTCCAGGATTTCAGTAGGAATGTCCCGATCAGATTTTATTGCCCTCAAGTCTGAGTCAGTTGATTTTGGGTCACACTTTATTTTTGATGGTCGTTGAATTTAAGTTACATTGCAACTAATTCTCATTAGATTATAAGTAGACTGTTAGGTTGGGGGTAGGGTTGAGTTTGGGGTTAGGGTTAGCGTAAGTTGACATGTACTTGCAAAGTTTCTTATAGTCAGTTAAATGTCTGTTGAGTGTCAGTATTAACAGATATTAAGCAGACAGTCTACTAATACTCAAATAGACCATTGAAATAAAGTGTTACCTGATTTTGAGTATCTAAAAATGAGTATACCAAAAAATCGATCCGATACTTCTATAATACATAAAAAAAGAATGAAGATCCGGGATGGTCCTTATTTTTTATTTAATTCCCCTTATTTTACCATTCAACAAATCTGTTAACAAACAAAGCACTTTTGTGAGGTTTGTTTTTGAGGTGCCTTTTCAGGTTTGTTGAGTTAAACATAGCCTTTTCCTTTCCACCTCTTGCAATCCCAAGTTTACATATCTCACAGTTTGCTATGCTAATGTTGTTGTCATCAACTTTATAATACCTCCAGACCGTAAACATACTCGCGCTTTCCCCTTTAAGCTGCTTCCGTGTTTTACTTTTAACCAACAGTGTCTCTGCAACAAAGTGATGTCATGCCGCACGTGTTGCTTTACTGTCAAGAAATAGGTCTAGCTCTGTGCCACCGCATAACTAGAGATGTGTTCAAAAATGATGAGAATATGAGTCCTGATCGGGAGGTAACGTCTGATTCCGATCGAGGTTGCTGCCCTCTGATTCGCCGGCAGCTAGCTCTCTGCAACTCTCACATGGTCGCCCACTGAAGCTAAGCAGGGCTGAGCCCGGACAGTACCTGGATGGGAGACCATATGGGAAAGCTTGGTTGCTGCTGGAAGTGGTGTTAGTGAGGCCAACAGGGGGCACTCAACCTGCGGTCTGTGTGGGTCCTAACGCCCCAGTATAGTGAAGGAGACTCTATACTGCTCAGTGAGCGCCGTCTTTTGGATGAGACGTTAAACCGAGGTCCTGACTCTCTGTGGTTGTCCCAGGATGTTCTCAGAAAAAGAGTAGGGGTTTACCCCGGCATCCTGGCCAGATCTGCCTATTGGCATCTGTCCATCATGACCTAACCATCCCCGAATCATAATTGGCTTCATCATTCTGTCTCCTCTCAACCAATCAGCTACAATGTGTGGTGTGCGGTCTGGTGCAATATGGCTGCCGTCACGTCATCCAGGTGGATGCTGCACACTGGTGGTGGATGAGGAGATCCCCCCATTGTGTAAAGCGCTTTGAGTGTCTAGAAAAGCGCTATATAAATGTGAGAAACATCCCTAGTATTTAGCTGGACATCCCTAGTATTTAGCTTCAGTGATAGAAAAAAACTCATAAAGGCTTGGAACCACCTGAGAATGAGTAAGTTTACATTTTGGGGGGGAGTTTCTGTGTGAAATATCCCTTTAAATGTGTTATTCCACTCTAAAATCAGATGAGAAACCATCATAGACTTGTACTAAATCATATAGAAATCTACAGGGGGGAAAAAAGAACATTTGGCAACAAGAACAGCTGACACATCTTTCATCCTTCCTTTCCACCTTTTGCAATCCCAAGTTTACATATCTCACAGTTTGCTATGGCAATGTAGTCATCATCAACTTTATAATACCTCCAGACCGTAAACATACTCGCGCTTTCACCTTCAAGCTGCTTCCGTGTTCTACTTTTAACCAACAGCGTCCCCATTGGCCTCTGTCCATCACGGCCTTCTAACCATCCCCGAATCATAATTGGCTTCATCTCGCTGCCGTCGCGTCATCCAGGTGGATGCTGCACACTGGTGGTGGATGAGGAGATCCCCCCCATTGTGTAAAGCGCTTTGAGTGTCTAGAAAAGCGCTATATACACTCAGACAAATGATTACTGCTGCTTGTTCAAATTACCTGTATGAAATGAGCTGAAACAACCCAATTCTTGTGATTTCTTTGGCTAATTTATTTGTTTTACGTTTAATCCACTTAAATTTGTAAACCATTAGGTTAACTTAAGCATTTTGTGTTGGGACAACATGACGGAATTGTGTTAATCCAACTACCTGGTTAAGGGATTTGTAGTTCCCAGCATGCTTTGCGTGGGATTGAATTAAGCAAATTAAAATATTGACAATAAAAGTAATCTTAAATGTTTAACATTAATAGAACGACTTGTTAGAGTTTAATATTTACTTTAGTTTGAAGATTTAGAAGATTTTCATATAATGTTTTGAGGTAACCGCCTTGCAGAAGCACCTATGCTTTGGGTGTTCGCATTAGCAACAATGAAACTTGTTGCTTTGCTCATTGAGCAATAACTGTCCTACAATGAGTTCTGAGATCAGTCTCAATCAACTGTATATGTAACTCATGAAATATGCTTAAAAATGGCTTCATTGAGGATAACTGCAAATAAAACTAGGAGACTTCAAAATGTACGACACATAATAGACATACGTGATATTATCAGACCTTTGAGTTTAAGTCAAATAAAAATACAAATGTATTTAAACTTTTATTTGATAAAATCATCTTGGACCAACTCAATTGGATTTAATTGTGAAAATATATATATTTTTAGTTGGCGCTAAACAAATTAATTGGATGGAAATCCTGCCCTCAATTAAATTAAGTTCATCCAATGAGTAATTTTTTTGAGTGTATTTGTGAGGAATTATTATTATTATTGAAATTCCAATCACGTGATTGGATCTGGACATCCCTAGTATTTAGCTTCAGTGATAGAAAAAAACTCATAAAGGTTTGGAACCACCTGAGAACGAGTAAGTTTACATTTTTGGGGGGAGTTTCTGTGTGAAATATCCCTTTAAATGTGTTATTCCACTCTGAAATCGGATGAGAAACCATCATAGACTTGTACTAAATCATATAGAAATCTACAGGGGGGAACAAAGAACATTTGGCAACAAGAACAGCTGACACATCTTTCATCCTTCCTTTCCTCCACTGTGAAAAATGCTGGGTTCCACGCAATAGATTTGTGTTGGGACAACATAAAAGAATTAAGTCAGCTTATTAGTTTTTACAAATTTAAGTAGATTGAACATAAAACAATTAAGTTGCCTCAAAAAACCCTCAAGAATTGTGTTATTTAAGCTCATTTTAAATATGTAGTCTAAACAAAAAGCAAACATATTTTTTCGAGTGTCTTTCTGTCTGTATCTAGCAGCCTGAACTCCGAAACCGAATCTACAGTTGGATTGTACCTGACAAGAGCGGCGGTACGAGCGCCAGTCATTAACCTCCGGAGCAGGCAGCTGCCATGTGATGTAGTGTGCTCACCCAGCTGCAGAAGGGCCCTATTGATCCTGCGCATACTTGGTGCCTTCCTGGATGTTTATAATCAATATGCAAATGGCCTGCGGCATTGATTCAATATTAATTTTCAATTAGAGTATCCTCCGGGGGTCTGCGAGGGTCAATACACAACCATTCAGAGTGCAGGCTTGAGCAAGTTGCAAGAATTGACATTCCTCCACCACCGAGACACCTTACTTACTGTTTATTTGGTCTGCCCTGCTGTAAGCACCAATTAGGAGTATAGGTTTCAGTCCGAGAGATGGATGGAGCGCCCGCCTCTCTTGTTCTAGAGTGTTCACACGCTGCTTTTTTACTTCTTTCAGTCAATCCCGTAGGAAAATCAGATCTCTTTAATATCTCAATAGCTTCTCCTAGACACTAATGAGAATAAATGGAGAGCAAATGTCCGAGTTTACTGCTTCTGTTAAGAGAAAGACACTCACAGCCTGTTCCTGTACCTATTTCTTGACTTTCTGCTATAATTATGACTGAGATCAAATAAATAAATTAATAAATGAAAACAATGAATAAAAAAAAGGTGATAAATACAATTTATGTGAAAAAACTCAGCTAATATTGTTTCATCCATCCTATGGGAAAGCAAGATTGAATCATTTTAAATATTTCTGGATAATATAAGTTAAAAAATGGCATTTTTGAAAAAAACTCAACGAATCCAAAAGTCAAAACCTCTCCTTCATATATACAGCTGAAGTCAAAATTATTAACCCTCCTGAGATTTTTATTTTTTTTCAAATATTTAGCAAATTATGTTTAACAAAGCAAGGAAATTTTCACAGTATTTCCTATAATTTTTTTTTCTTCTTTTTGGTTTATTTTAGCTAGAATAAAAGCAGTTTCTAATTTTTTGAAACAATTTTAAGGTCAATATTAGCCCTCTAAAGCAATATTTTTTCGATTGTCTACATAATGAATCATCGCTATACAATAATTAGCCTAATTACCCTAACTTTCCTAATTACCTAGCTAAGCCTTTAAATGTCACCTTAAGCTGAATACTAGTATCTTGAAAAATATCTAGTCAAATATTATTTACTGTCATCATGACAAAGATAAAAGTAATCAGTGATTAGAAATGAGTTATTAAAACTATTATGTTATTATGTTATTATAAAACTAAAATAAAAATTATAAATTTTACATAAAAATTATGTTATTATAAAATCTATCGACTAGATATTATCAATGGGGTGGGAAAATAATAAGCTTGTGCTTCATCCTGCTCCATTTTTGACCATGTTGAAATGTATTTTTCTGATATGATACTTTTTTGTTCGAAAATAAATTTAATCAAATTAAATCAAATCAAATGTGTTTTAAAAAAAAATCTTCTAATTAATAATTCTGAGGCTAATAGTTCTGACTTTAACTGTATATATAAAAAATATATCTATATATAAAATATTAATTCATAAAATTAACTCATTATTGACTTTGTTATTCAAGAAGTGAAATTCTTTATTACATGTTCTAAAATAAAGGTTATTTGTGTAAAATAAATTTATAATTTGATTCCACATCTGTGTTTTATTTGTTTAATTTTGGCATTTTCATTCTGATTAAATGAAAAAAGTCACGCTTGGAAGTTTGCTGAGGCCCCCTAGTGGGCCTCGGCCCCCTGCCTGAAAGCAGAGCTTCGCGAGAGGTGTCAACAAACGTGCTTGCGTTATAACAAGACACCAAGGTCAAATTCCAACACAAAGTCGAGTTTTTCTCCTCAGACACTTCAAAGGCCAAATGATCTGCCTTACCCACATTCATTTCACAGCTCTTCACACTTACTATAAGTCAACAATCTTGTTTGCTGTCAGGAATTTTATGTCTTGAAACTCAAACGAAACAACACTAAGAACTCCATTAGGTCTAGTGAGTCATGAAAGAACAAGCTCTGAGCAATATTATTGCCCTCTAGGATGTTTACGCGTTCCTAATTCCCAGCGTGTGCTTTTTTTTCGAGAGGTGAACATACAGTATCTTTGTGATCCGCTGGCATCTTGGCAAGAGTCCCCACTTCCTCTCCCCTGACGCTGCGCAGAACATGCTAAACATAACACGTTTTACACTCCTCGCATAATCTCTCAAGCAAAAACAAATACATAATTAAGGATGACCTCCATAATTTATGAAACACAATGAGACGTACACACACACACACAAGCCGGCTCTCGCGTTCGCTTAAAGTGCATAAATTCATTACAAGCCCTTGGGAGGCTGAACCATAATGGCAAATAAACCAAGATTACCATCATTTCTGTGAGCTGTCCTTCCCTTCCAAATTCAGTCTCCTTTCCTGTCTCTTTCTCTTGGTGAGATTTACTATTTCCCACCTTATCTACAATATCTATTCCTGCGGTAATAACCTTTTCTTGGATTAAAAGAAGAAGAAGAAGGAGAAAAAAAAACTTACTTTTGCTACATCAGTCAAGAAGGGCAGGGGGAGGGGAGGGAAAAAATGTCCTTTGTTAAAATGGTGTAGCCTGATAAGTGAGGTAATGGATTCCAGGCAGGACTGGTCCTGCTCTTCAATGTGAAAACAATAGTATTGATTTATAAGCGTGTTGTGTTTCCTGTACAGACCGGGTGTCTATCAGAGGCCCTTTGATTGAGTGCTCGGGATTGTCACTCTGTCTACACAGCTGCGGTATACAGGGAGGGAAGGAGCGGGTGCTGGCAAAATACCTCCACAATAGGCAGGTGAGCAATGATGTCATAGGAGCGGAATGTGATTCGCGATGAGCTCTGTAACCCGATACCTGCACGTAAGACACACACACACACACACGGCCCTTTTTAAAGCAGTGTTCGTGAACAGGGCTGATATCAGACTTCAGCAATGTATCATCGCACGGCATTGATCATGTGTGTGGCGATAGCTAGAGGTGACGATGCTTTGAACTTTGAAAATTCGTTAATTATTCACTAACACAGTAAGGTTTCATTGGTTTATGTATGTACTAACATGAAGTTATAAAAATGAACGATACTTGTACAGCATTTATTAATCATAGATCCACATTTACTGATGCCTTGTTAAAATCTAAATTTATGCTTGTTAATATTAGTTGAGGCGACACTGTGGCGCAGTAGGTAGTGCTGTCGCCTCAAAGCAAGAAGGTCGCTGGTTTGAGCCTCGGCTGGGTCAGTTGGCATTTCTGTGTGGAGTTTGCATGTTCTCCCCGTGTGGGTTTCCTCCGGGTGCTCCGGTTTCCCCCACAGTCCAAACATATGCGGTACAGGTGAATTGGGTAAGCTAAATTGTCCGTAGTGTATGTGTGTGAATGAGAATGTATGGATGTTTTCCAGAGATGGGTTGCAGCTGGAAGGGCATCCGCTGCGTAAAAGAAATGCTGGATAAGTTGGCGGTTCATTCCGCTGTGGTGACCCTGGATTAATAAAGGGACTAAGCCGACAAGAAAACGAATGAATGAATGAATGACCACTTCACCCAGGCTTTTTATTTTGAGTATATAGACCAGCTCTCTCTTACGACGAAGCGATATTTATTGAAAAGTGTATTTTACAAGCTAAGCAAATAATTGCTCTTAACATCACAGAGCCAAGAATTGATAAGTGGAACAAAGAAATGGCGTCAAATATGTCGATGGAAAAGATCACATATATTTCTGGTCAAAAAATAATGTGTTTTTAAAAAAGTTTGGAGACCTTCTGTTAATTTCTTAAGGTACGATGTTAATGTCAGAAACTGCTAAAACAAGCTTTAAATGACTAGGTTAATATTGTGATATTTGCTTGATCTAGGTATCTTAATAATAATAACAAAATAATAATAATAAATAAACAAATAAACAGATAAATAAATAAATAAATAAATAAATAAACGTATTTATGTATTTTAATTATTAATGTTTTGTTTGCTATGACTTATGTTTTATTTTATTTACTAAATTATTTCATATTATTTTTTCATTTTATTTATTTACTGCTATCGATGACGTGATCTGTAGTAATATGGAAACAGAAAAACAATAAATATGTTTTATACAATAAATTTTTTTGATTAATAATTTTTAAAAAATCTACCAAATAAGATGTGGATTGCATTAATCTGGACTTGTTTTTACACACGACCATGACGGTAACCATAGTATTATTGCATGTGTGTGTTTATAGAGCTAAACGCAACCCAGGCTCATTCTGAAAACCTACCGCTACACTCATTTCTGGTGAGCGCCAAATACGTCCATGGAGCTAGGTTTTGTGCAGTTTTTGATCTCACATTTCTGAGTGCCATTCATGTGCCTGCTGTTCTCATGTAAATCCACCAGAGGCCGCTGTCGACTGACTGACCGACCGACCGATCCCCCATTCACTCCCTTCCCTAGACTCAGGCCCCGTTTACACTAGTGCATTTTAGTTTAAAAACAGCGTTTTAGCATGAAAACGATCCGCGTCCACACTAGCGTTTCACCCAGCATTTCTGAACACATCTCCGTCCACACTACTCCACCAGAAACGTCTATCACGTGACCATTAGCGCACTCTGGGCATGCCCGTTCAAGTATAAACAGCAAGCATGTGTCTCGCTCGGCATTTGGTTACTGTTAGTCAACAAACGCTGGTTGAACGATGAACGCGATGGCAAAGAAAGCAAGAGAGGTCTTTTTGTGGACAGACGACGAGGTCGAGTTGTTACTTAAAGTAACAAATGAATATAAAACATCTATGGCTATCGAAAATACAGTGTTTACAGTGAAGGCTGGTCTGCCGTCTTCCGGTGGCGTTATAGTCATGTGCGCTTGACGAATAAGGGAAGGATACACAATGACCCAAAAGCCCCAATCAAGTAGCGAATCTCAGCAGCCATGCCTCCATTTTCAGACGTGTCCGTTTCCCTCCATCCACACTGAGACGGAGCAGCAGCGTTTTAGAATGAAAACGGCCTCTCCAGCGTTTCCAAAACGCTCCGTTTTCGGGGCTCGAAAACTCCGGCGTAGTGTGGATGGATGGCGTAACCGTAGCAAAACTTATGCGTTTTAAAACGAAAATGCACTAGTGGAAACGGGGCCTCAATGTATAGTGTTTTCAATTGCACAGATTGACCTGCCCACCCACTTCCCAACCGACAGTTTTAAAAAGCAATCCAGAAAAAGAAAAGCCCTCGTTTGATTTTCACCACATTTTCAAACTTTACCACATTCTCACCCTGTTATGTACTTGTTTATTCACATTTTTTGGCTTCTGTTTTTGTCTTACCCGCTTTCTGTTCTTTGCTGGACTTGAACCCCGTCATCGTGGTCAACTCTCAAAAAACATGGCAAGCTACCGGACAAACTAGTAACATTGGAAAAACCGTCCACACGGAGGTAATCGCGAAAAGGAATGGCATCACACCGCCCCGTAGCGTTTATTTTAAAGCCGAAATGCAGCCATATGTTCCTCTGGCTACATAATTCGCGATCTCCAGAAGTGTATATAGGGCTATGTTTCTGAATGAGCCTATGTTGACTAAACGTGTTTATTATGAGCCAGCTTTAGTCACTGATTTCAAATCAGATCATTTAAATATATACTGTACAGGGGTTAAACACTGTTGGATTTCCGTAAACACTATGTTAAGTAAACATGGGAGTCACAATACGAAACATTTTAGTACCAACGTAAGCCACAGAACGGTTTTAAAGAGCGAGTCGGCAGAGAGCGGGGCATCGAGCAATAGGAAAAAAGATAAAACGGACAGGACCTCTTTCGGTTCTTACCAGCAAATGCAGTAGCTGCTCTAATTGGTTTAGGGCTAACATTAATTACCACATTGCTCATTAATGGATGAAGCCTTTATTGGTTCCATTGATCAGCAGGACTTGTTAGCCATCATCCTAAGCAATGGTGGATGTAACAAGCTTACATATTGGCATATCAATTAATGCAATCAATTCCTGCCGAGCAGCTGCCATTCCTCCCTCCCTGGGCCCGGCACTCGCTCCCTCTCATCCCCATCATTCCTTCGGACAGGCCAGACAACAGCCTGATGTCATCTAGGAATTAACCGAGTGATTCCTTCATCTCTGCTTAAGAGGAAGCGCTAGCTTGCTTAGCACAAGTAGAGACCGATGGGACATAAGCAGGTGGCATGGGAATTAAATAAAGCAAGTTGGCCATGTCACACAGGGGTTATTCCACCAGTCACACAGTACACATTTAAAGTGACAGTCGAATGTGGTGCTAGGGTGGCACGGTGGCTTAGTGGTTAGCACTTTTGCTGGTTTGAATCCCGGCTGGGCTAGTTGGTGTTTCTGTGTGGAGTTCCCTCTACTGTCCAAAGACATGCTCTATAGGTGAACTGAATAAACTAAATTGTCAGTAGGGCGCCACGGTGGCTTAGTGAGTAGCAAGGTTGCTGGTTCGAGCCTCGGCTGGGTCAGTGGACATTTCTGTGTGGAGTTTGCATGTTCAATGTATGGATGTTTCCCAGAGATGGGTTGCGGCTGGAAGGGCATCCGCTGCGTAAAACAAATACTGGAATAGTTGGC
>CAIGQQ010034334.1:4055118-4074325 GCA_903798035.1 Danio albolineatus
TAAATTAAATTAAATTAAATTAAATTAAATTAAATTAAATTAAATTCACGTTTACTTCTACAGCGCTTTTACAATGTAGATCAAAGCAGCTTAACATAGAAGTTCTAGTAAACTGAAACTGTGTCAGTCTAGTTTTCGGAGTTGATTTTCAGTTAGGGCTGGGCGATTTGGCCTAAAATCAAAATCTCAATTAATTGAACATTTTAACTCAATTACGATTAATGAACGATTACTTTGTTTGTTTGTTTGTTTGTTTGTTTGTTTGTTTGTTTGTTTATTTATTTATTTATTTATTTTATTTTATTTTATTTTATTTTATTTTATTTTATTTTATTTTATTTTATTTTATTTATTTATTTTTTTAATTAATTAATTAATTTATTTATTTTTATTTTATTTATTTATTTATTTATTTTATTTTATTTTATTTTATTATTTATTTATTTTTGCCATCATAGTTCACTGACAAGTTTTGTATAGTAAATATGCTCACATATCACAAGTGAGAGATTTCTGAGATTTCTGAGAGATTTCTGAATGAAGGGAGCATTACTTGATTTTACAATAGTTGAAGGAAACACACAGTATCTACTTTCTATGATTATGTATTGAACATCAACCGTTGAACAACTGAAACTAAAACACATATTGCCTAAAACGAGCAGTCAGTTTTTTCTTACACAGCCTTTAACAGAGCGGCATCATGCGACACGTAGGGAAAGTAATTATAGGTTCTGAATATCGATTTAGATTCCTTTTCGATTATTCACTCAATCCTAGTTTCAGTTTAGTTCAGTTCAGTGTGGTTTCAATTTTACTGCTGAAAGTCCAAACACTGAAGAACCCCAGGTCCCACACCAAGCAAGCCAGTGGCGAGGAACAAAACTTCACCAATTGACAAAAGTGAAAGAATAAAACGTTAAGAGAAACCAGGCTCAGTTTTAGAGTCTTTTATATTGTTTCCTATATAACATGTTGTTTCAAACTACTAAAATGTCAATAAAAGTCTCTTTGTTAAACTGTAGAGATGAAACGTCAACATCAAAAGATGACAGAGCAGGTGCGTTAATTAAATCCATAGCAGTAAAACTTGTTTATTACAAAATATGGAAACTAATAATTAAAATAAACCTTTTCAGTATATCCTAAGCTGGAAAACAAAGTTCAAAGGCCATCTGTACACATTATAATAGCTTTATTGTACTAATATAAATAGCAATGTTGTCTAATTGGGCGGCACAGTGGCTCAGTGGTTAGCACTATCGCCTCACAGCAAGAAGGTCCGAGCCTGGTTCCAGGTCTGGCAGGGCCAGTTGGTGTTCGTATGTAATGTTTGCTTGTTCTCCCTATGTTTACGTGGGTTACCTCCGGTTTAACCTACAGTCCAAAGACATGCGCCATAGGTGAATTTAATGAACTAAATTGGCTCTAGTGTATGTGTGAATGCGAGAGTGTATGGGTGTTTCCCACTACTGGATTGTGGCTGGAAGAGTAAAACATATGCTGGATAAGTATTGCTCTGGTGACCCCTGATAAATAAAGAGGCTAAGCTGAAGGAAAATGAATGAACGAGATTAATTGTCTAATAATTTCTTAACTTCCGTTTCCTTTTCAAAGCCACCTGATGTAGACGTGGAGCACTGGTCAAACCTTGCGCATCAAATGAGGTTGTCCTGAGGAGACGTGGAATCCAAGCTCCCCCAGAGTCCTATTAAAAAGAAGACTCGTTTTGCTGGAGTTCATCTGCCCGAGTGGCTCATTCACTTCTAAATGACTCAACTGGCACATTTCTCCACACAGCCACGACAGCCGACCCAGAGCACACGGTCCCAGAGGCATCTCCCCAATATGCTCCTTTAACTCAAGCTCCACATATCGCAGACTGCCAACAACATTCCTGAAAAGCATATTTTAATCTCGAAAAAAGGGCTCGCACAAAGGTTAGCCGCGCTCGCACGCAAACCCTGAGCTTCCTCTGACATTAGACAAGGGCACTGTCAAAGCCAAGGTGGCTCAGATGTGCACATTAGCAGAAGAAGTGACTGCGAGAGGAAGATCAAGGTCAGAGGAACGCGTGATGCAAAGGGAAAAGGCTGGATTCAGACTAGTTTGCCTACGAAAGCATATGCACACAGGCGCTTTGGCGGGCACCCAGTCACTCACACAAGCCGTGTCCTTCAGGCAGCTCCCCCAGACTCCGTCCCCTGGGCGACACGTAAGTGGGCTGAGCAATTAACAATTTCATGCTGATTGCCTGAAGCATGCTTTTCTATACCATAAAGATAATAGCATGAAGGGCGCCACATTCCCCCCTCAGTCTAGACCCCCCCACCGACCACCCTTAAAAAAAAATCCCTACCCATAACTCCCTACCGCCTCCAATCCTGCAGTTCCATGTGATGCTCTTTCCCCATTCATTGAGTCCTGAGCGTGCTGCCTGCTGGCTTCATTACAAACGCTCTACACTCCGACGGCACATTTAAGAAAAATATAGAAAGGACTCCCTGAAGAGTAAACAGGTATGATTATTAAAGGATGCGGGAAAAAAAACAGGGGAAAAAAGATGAGATTCTCAGTCTCCCACTGGCTTCGGGTGATTTGAAAGTCTAATTTGGCTGCAACACAACAGGCGTACAGGTTGTACAAAACAAACCGCCTCAGTTCCCGTGACGCACTGAGCATGCTCTGTGCGGAGGGGTGGTGACAGAACTATCATTCGCTGCCATTGGAGGCAGCTCCCGTGACAGCTCGCGACGACCGAAACCGTGCTAACTGCAGATTCTGATCAGCCCCTTTGCAATGATCCACATACTGTATGAGGTGCGCATCACAGAGGCTGGAGGGAGGAAGGTAACTGTACACAAGTGGTGGTGCTTGGAGTGACGGTAAAATCAGGGAAGAGATGTCTTGAGTGTTGATGAAAAATCTCTTGGCTTTAAAAGCAGAGCTGAATTAAAACGAGCATCACTCCAAGGGTCATTTTCAGAGAGTCATCCTTAATGCCGCTTAGAGTGACGCGTGTAAATAAGGACGTGGCGAAAGATAAACACTACATACCAACCCACGCACAGCGGGCACTGCTAATGAACACACAAACCCTTTCCCAGACATTTCACGTGCTCCGAACGCTCATTTGGGGCTGAAATCACTAATGATATTTCTGTGTTAATGACTGGCTGTTTTTAAAGCAGCAGCTGCTTGGCTCATACTGGCAATTGGAGGATTTATTTATCGATTGTTTAATGTTATGACCAGAAAGGGGAAATTAATGAACTTGAGACACAGATGAAAATCAAAACAGCGCGAGTGAACATTAAACAAGAAAAAAAAGAGATTGATTTCTTGCTGTTTCACATTGAATGGATACGTTTCCTTCACAGTATATACAGTGTCTACTTGCCCTTGGTTGTTTCTTCCCGTTTCTTTTCTTTTAGATCTGACAGTTACAGGACAAATAAATTCAAGAATTGATTAAAATATAATAATAAATGCTTGATTGAATTTCGCGCTGATAGAGTGCAAGTCCCTGATCCTCTTCGGTATTCAAATGACTGCATTAGAAACGCTTCCAGGAGTGATGAGGGAATTGGAAAGGGATCAGCAAGAGGCGTTTGGACAGACCGCAGAGAAAAGGTACTGATGGAAACCTGCCTGATGCACATTGCGAATAAAAGGCAAGAGATTTCTGAAAAAAAAAAAAGGCAAGCTCATTGCCTGACTGACTATACACAATTTCTGCGAGCAAGGACACATTAAAAGACGTCACGTTTGGTCACTTTATCTGTTATCCTGACAGAATAGCCAGCAATTTCCATCCATGCCTCATTCATACGGATGTTACTTTGCATCCTCAGGTGATCATGGCTTTGAAAGGAAGAAATTACAAAAGGAGCCCACAATGATGCACGCATCCCTTCCTCCCGCTTGTTTCTCGCTGCCCCCCCATTCCACCCCACCACACCATCTAAATTGCAGTCACAACCCCCAGCTCGTAGGGGATGATAATTGCAGACGGCCAATAAATTACTACTGCCTCCACATCAATTATAAGCATCACGTCTGGCAATGAGGAAAATGAGATCTTGTGACAAATTTCATGAGGCTTGGCTGCCCAGCAGCCTTTCTTAACATGCTACAGATAGCAATCCCTTATCTAGCCTCTGTAATGGGGAGCTACGAATAGAGAGATGGAACAGCAGCCATTTAATTAAAAAGCTGGGTGGTGGTGTGTTGGGGTGGGGGGAGTTGTGTAATTCATTGTAGGGGCCCAGGAAGAAGACAAAGGCTTTGTCTCCAATACATATTTTGCTGTGCGTTGCCAGTCATCAGGGACCGTGCTTTTGCCGGTGCTCGTTTGATAGCCATTCAGAACTCTTTTTTTTTCTTTCTCAGTCCATTCCATTTGCCCCCTCCAATCCCTTTACCTCCTCCCTTCCCCTCTTTTTTATGCTGTTATTTCCCAGGGGACTGCCGAGGTGCTTGCACCGGGGCTGGTGCAACTCATTTGAGAGGGGCATTTTTTTTTTTTGCAGTACAAATGACTGCAGAGAGCGAGCAGACAGACAGTGGCACTGAATGAAATGGCCCCGGCACCTAATTGCGTTCCCACCTGGGAAGCATGGGTGAAGGCGGCGGCTTCAGCGGGAGGAATAGGGAAAGGGACCTGATGAGGATTTATGGAGGACATGGAGACGGCAAAATAAAACACCAAAAGGCATGGACCTTAAATCTTATTCCCCGCCGCAATATTCATTGCCGTTGCAATCGGGTGTGCTGATAGAGCGTTGCAAAAACGACCGCTGCGTTCAAATTATAGCTGCACTCTCTACTAATATTTAACATCATTAGAAAATCATTAGAAAACCATCATAAAACCTGGGATTATGACTAGAGCATTAAACACAATGATTATTCAGGGTGTTCCTTTTCCCCGCTTTTCCCTCGGAAATGAGATTTCGCTCTCCACGCCTGTGCAGGAGAAAGTAAGAGTATTTCTCATAATTACTACAACAATTGAAAAACATTGGCCTGCATAAATTTCTATACCATTATATGATTGTTTTCCGTTTCCTCAAAGCAAAGTTCTTAAACATGGGTTTTCTCGAGAATTGGCAGCTGCGAGTGGCATTAATGCAATTTCGCCAGGAGTATAAGAGGGCTAATTCAGACATTACCCATCGCCTCCGCTGCTGAATGGCCATTGTCATTAATATGTTGTTTCTCATTGCGTATAACCAGATGCACAAATGGCCATCCGTATATTCTGCAGAATTACCTTTCGACAGTTGGGTGATTACAGTATTCACTGTGCTGGATTCAGGTTGTATGGGAATGTAACTATCTGTCCCTAAAAAAAATAACATTTGATGAAAACTGAATGAAATACGAAATACCATTATCAAACAAAACTTGCACATCCTTCTTTTAATTGCCTCCATATTACACAGTCACCACTTTTAAAACCATTCCGTCTCACTATTTACTTTAGGCAAACTCCAGCAGAATATCAGAGAGAGAGTGTGTGTGTGTAACAGCATTATCAGTCGCAGTAATCAGTCCGGAGGGAGAGGGCATGTAATGGAGGTTCCCCCAGAGGAGATGAAAGCCGCAGGGCTGAGTGGGTTCACAAGCCCAGGGTCTCTCTTAGCTTCTCAGGCAGGCGGGCCACTTTTCAGGAGCTTGGTTCACAGAGCTCCCTGCTGAGGAGTTGGCCGATGAAGCTCTTTCCTGGCTTGTCATGTTGTGCAAAGGTAATGACCCCTTGACCCTGTCCTAAAAAGCCCCCCTGGCCAGACTGATGGGGGCCTCACAGCGGTTGTTAGGGACTATATCCATGTCTTTGCAGAATTAATCTGCAGACAGACAATAGACACGCAGCAGTGGTACGGTTTAACATCCCACCACGGCCAATGAAGGGACAACTGCATCATAAATGAACACGCATGTCCACAAAGTCCGTCGTAGAACTTGTCGTATAAACGCATCTAAGGCAACCTTACTTATTCATGTACAGTACGTTGGACACCTAAGGTTGGAAAATGACCATTCTGTTGGGAGTTTAGGGCTAGAAATTCTCTTTAGGCAGAAAAAAACAGGAGGTTAAAATAAGAGCAATCCTTGTCAAGGCTTTGAGAGTAATTCAACTGACACTGATGAGAATCAATGCTCCTTTGAATGCATTACTTGGCAGAAACAGGCCTTTTGTCCCTTAAACCCAGCCAGCGAAAAATGATGCCCTTCGAACAATGGGGGGAGAGGTGAAAATATAAAGAGTGAGAGACAGGGAGAGAGAGAGAGAGAGAGAGAGAGAGGTCCTCCCTCCATTCCCTTTCACTGAGCCAAATGGATTCCGAGCACTTATGCATTAATCAATCAATATCTCTCACTGTACATCAACGGCGCAACCAAGTTATGAATGACCTTTCTGACAAAAAAAAGGACACTTTAATGTGCACAAGACTACATGTAGCTGAGTAACTTTGGCCCATTTTTTATCACGGATGATTACACCTGCACAAGGCACAGGGCCATTAATAGTGCACTAAATATGACAAGGTTAGTCATTATTCAATTAGTACAAAAGAAGAGGGCAAGGGGCAAATAGGCGAGCGAGATGGGGGATGTCATTCTTTGGACATCCATCTGTCACTCAATGTGGCACAGAGCAAATGGACTAACCCAGAAACGTATTGTTCTGCCACTCATTGCAATCATTTTCATATTACTTCAATAGCTTCATATCTTAAGTGTCACATTTTCCAGTTCCTTCGTACTCCGAGGAAGAAAAAAAAAAAGACCAGTGTGCTAAGTCACACCACATTTACATGTAGCATCTGTGAGAGGATCTCATATGCTTTGAGAGCACTTCTTTTGTACCAATGTTCGAGAGCTAATTTAAAGATGGCTACCATCTTCAGATAAAAGACGACTGGAGCAGCTGTCGCACTTGAGAGAAATCACTGGCAGAACCAAGTCTGTTTATGATCAAGTACAATGTCACACTATCATTCGACTGATCACTCCGATACAGTTAGGTCTCGAAATGACTTGGAGCTCAGCCATTAGGACAAACAAGACATCCTCTGCCTTCTGAGGACTTCTTCCGATAGGCGGATTGACTTGAAAGTGTTTGGGCTGAACTTAT
Source organism: Danio albolineatus (assembly GCA_903798035.1). Classification (NCBI taxonomy): domain Eukaryota; kingdom Metazoa; phylum Chordata; class Actinopteri; order Cypriniformes; family Danionidae; genus Danio; species Danio albolineatus. The sequence goes on from CAIGQQ010034334.1 coordinate 4,062,263, forward strand.
TTTTTATCTTAAAGAATAATGAAAACAGCGGCAAAGTGCTTTTAATTATCTTCTCATCAGTTATTACTAGTCATAGTCCTTCCCCCTCACATTCTCTAGACGGGAGTCGATCGGTTTTAGACTTCGGAAGCAAAATCTCTTGTGGCCGGGAACTTGCTCGGTATTGATGGCAAGAGCGGCACTTAACTCTTTGAGCAATCAAAACTCAATCATTTCTCATTAAAATCCCGAACGCCTGAAATCAGATAACATTTGGGGAGAGACTCTGGTTTCGTCCGAGAAATGGATTTCTCTGGGAAAAAAAAAAAACTTTCCTGGAGGTGGGAAATGGTGAACGCACAATGCAAGAATTAGGCTTTCTCAACGAGTATGAAACAGGGCGCATATATAGGATTTCGACATGGGGACTTCTGTTTCTCAGCCACTCTTTTTTTGGGGGGCTCTGCTGGGGCGTGGATGTGACGCACGGAGACAGAGTGGAACGGACAGGAGCTGACTGCACAGTGAAGCTGAGAAAAGAAGAATCCAGGCCGTGAGCACAAATTAATGCTATTGTGAGTTTGCGCACAATAGGGCCTGCAAAGTGACTGCGGAAGACCCTTAAACAAAGGAGACATCGCTCTTTCCTCCCTTCCCAATTAGATTTTCTCACCCATTTTACATCACAAAAAGGGGTCCATTTTTTGCCTAATTCCTCCCTGCCACTGACACAGGCACCTCGGAAACTAAACCAGAAGCAGATTAGTGCCAGGCGAAACGTGATTGACAGAGATCTGCACGCTTGTTTCGGACACCTACGCTGCAGCTACGATGCCTCCCTCCCTCCTTTTCTGTGAGCATCTCCTCCTCCTTTACACCTGCATGTGACATTCGCCAAATACATGCAAAAGACACAATTTTAAAAACTGTCTCCTCGCTTCATTTTGACCATGGTCTGAGAAATGCTGTGTACTATTAATATATTACACTCTGCTAATAATCGTTTGAGTCTCTAGGCTGTGCTCAGAGATAAACAGAGGTTCACTGTATTATTCATCGTTTGTTGATGTGTCTGGTTTGCGCTGGTTTAAATGACTGACACCATGGGACTAGATATGAATTTGAGGGACTAGAAGATGTGAAGCAATTGTGTGTGTGTGTACAGTATGTTTTCTTTAATAGGCACGGGTTGGCATGTCATCTCAATGGCTGCTCCACAGCATTGCCTCATTAAGGACACAGAGCGGAGTGATTCTGGTAAGTTCATGCTAATTTCCGTCCCTGTCTGCTCAACCACCCTTCTGAGACACTATTAGTGCCTGTTTGAATATTCAGATAAGCAGGAACCAGAGATGCACAAATTAAATCCCTTTATTCTGATTTAAGCCCTACATTGGGCTCCATCTGCACCCCCTGCGTATGGGCAAAAGTGAAGACAGGGCAAATATGGAGAGAGTGAGAAAGAACAAGGCCCTCAAGAGTGTTTCTGGCATGCTAGCCACTTGCATGAGAGTTACGAAACGTTTATAAAACTTAATATCTGGTGATAAAAACTCAATTTTTAAAGAGCTGCAAAGTTTTAAAGACGTTTGAGCTGATTGTCAGTCCATAAGAATGAAAAGAACGAGCATGTTTTCAAAACAGCTGTGTTGAGTCATTGACCATAGAGAACGACGGAAAAAGGGAGAAGGTCTTTTAATAGATGTACCTGCTCTAATGCAGTGCCACAAGGCTCTAAGTGGGGACAGAATTGCGTGTCCTTCCCTCTTGACTGTACGGCACAGCTGAATTGACTCGATACGCAGAGCACTCCTGTACGGTGACTGAGCAGATGGCATGAAAATTGACCTTTGCTTGCTTTCTGAACTGTGGATTATTCATCTTTAATGCTTTCAATTGGTCAGGGTGGCTTGAGCTGGAACCTTCTGACATATTTGCCTTCTCCCTTTCCTCCGCTGTGTCTTTAAAACTAATTTCCAACAGAAAAAAAAGAATGCACTCCAAGACCTCAGCGAACGGCCATGCCAAGAATCCCAGCACAATAAAAAAGGGCAAAAGAAGCTTGTAAACTGCAGCAAGGATTGGAAATCAACAGACAATGATTGCATATGCAGTAAGCGTTTAACAGGCAATGTGTAAAACAAAGAAAGAGGGAAATTCTGGCTCAGTAGTGCTATTGTTCTGTCGTCTTTATGTGGGACTAGTAAAATACGGCCAGAATAAAGGTGTGATCACTGCCAAATGGCTGTAAATTGTCACCAAGACTTGAAAAAAAATCATGATTTTGATTCTTCTCATGGGAGATGTCAGCCTTGTTACAGCTTATGTGGCTTCTATCGTACTTCATCCAGATGTAGTTCAACAGGACACAAAGTGCTAGAAGCCAGCAAACAATTTTTTTGTCCAACAGATGTCTAATAGACATCTAAACATAGTCATCTTGGTTAAAACAAGGCTAAATTTGGGCTGCCAGTGAAAATGGAATAGACGTCTAAGAATAGGCCAAAAATCTATAGACTAGCCATCAAATAAACATAAATGAATGACTACACATAAAGTTGGTCAAATCTGTCTATTTGACTATTAGTCTAGATTTGAGCTCTTCTTAGATGTCATTAGATTTTCACTGACAGTCTAAGGCCCCGTTTACACTAACGCGTTTTCGTTTTAAAACGCATAAGTTTTGCTACGGTTACGCCATCCGTCCACACTACGCCGAAGTTTTCGAGCCCCGAAAACGGAGCGTTTTGGAAATGATGGAGAGGCTGTTTTCATTCTAAAACGCTGCTGCTCCGTCTCAGTGTGGACAAAAACGGAGACATCTGAATACGGAGGCGTGGCTGCTGAGATTCGCTACTTGATAGGGACTTTTGGGTCATTGCTTATCCTTCCCTTATTCGTCAAGCCCCTATCACATGACTATAACGCCACCGGAAGACGGCAGACCAGCCTTCACTGTTAACAACAACATGGACACAGAAATGTGAGCGTTGTTTGCACTATTGTCCGTTTTAGGTGCCATTGTGCAGTTAAACTCTGCCTTTTAGCTACAACAGCTGCATATATTCACAAGAGGCAAGCTATTATTCGAGCACTCGCTAATCGCTCGCGTTTCAAGCGGCGTAAGCCCTATTTAGAATGCCGAGCGAGAAACATGACTCCTGTTTATACTTGAACGTGCATGCCCAGAGTGCGCGAATGGTCACGTGATGTACGTTTTTGGTGGCGTAGTTTGGACGGAGATATGTTCAGAAACGCTAGTGTGGACGCAGATCGTTTTCATGCTAAAACCCTGTTTTAAAACTAAAACGCACTAGTGTAAACGGGGCCTAAGTTTAGCCTTGTCTAAGCCAAGCTGTCTGCATTTAGATGTCTATCAGACGTCTATTAAACACAAAACTGTTTGCTGGGAACAAATACACAACATTCACTTCTAACTGAATGTCATTGTCTAAAGATCATCCATCGGTAGATTCAGGTCTATCTGAATGAGCAGTAGTGAGAAAGTGTCTGCTAGCAGCCAATAAACCAGAAATGACAGAGACCGAGACCGAGGAGACAAAGAGATAGTGTGAAAACTTGAGACGTCATAAATCTGGCCCAGTCAAACTCCGGGAATGTCCCAGTTTGTCAAAAACAAATAGCAGCTTGTCTCCGACCATTGCTGGGCAAACGAGCCTTCACATCTGGTCAAACAGACCTTGCGCTCTGTCAGGAATCTAGCTGAGTCCATTTTTGGATAAACAAGGACTAGACGCGGGATTGTAGTGCCCCAGAAGGCTTCTACGGTAGAATGTGAACTAATAAGAAATCTTCATCAACAGCACTAAACCCTTGTTACAGTGTGGCTAATCAATAACACCCAAAAGCACGGGCACTTGCATGGCCTACAGTGTGAGAATTAGTGTTTCTTGCCTGTGAAGTTTTGCCACGGAGCAAACATGATGGAATCTTCGTGTAGGAATCTCGCATTCGCTCCCCTCAAAGACCCCTGTCAGAATGCACTAATGTCACATTGATCAGCTGCCTTGCCTTGCCTAACATCCCTCCGTCCCCACTTCTGTCACTCGCTCCTTCTCTCCTCTGGGCTGTGTGTGAATAATCAAGCGAGTGGCGAATCAATGGCTGCCGTGCGGCTCCACAGGTAAAGGTTAGCAGGGTGGAATATTGAATTATTCCTGCTTCTCTCATCAGTGCCATCTGCTTGGCTGCCTCTAATTGACAGGTCAGAGGGACAAGATGGCTCTCTTCAGGATTTAGATGTGTGTGGGAGCCTGATTCTCTGCGTTCTAGCCGCAAAACAACAGACGTTGAAACGATGAAACGTGCATCTTCCCGATTGTTTCATGTGCCAGCTGCCCCGAGAAGCCGGAGATGGAGAGAGAGAGGGCATTCTGCTGTCAGAGCTCTGTGTTGAAGACACAGGCAGCTCATCTACAGCCAAAGATCATAGCCTTTGATCTTTTGCTGCCTATCTAGAGGGGACAAATCAGCTTGTTAAAAAAAAAAAAAGACAAAAATCTAAAACTTTCTGATCAACGATGGGAAAACTCCATCTTTCAATCCCTCTGTTTTTCGCCTGTGGTCACACCAAACTGACGAAACTCTAACTGAAGCAAAAATCAGCCGTCTAACTGAAGTAACAGCTTGGCATCAAATGCCAAATCTGAGAGAAGCTAGAAACTTTTTGGCTCCCATCTCTAGTGTACCTGACACCCATTAACTAAAAGGGAAAATCTAGTTGAATGTACAGCCAGCAGTTTCTTAACGCATAACATACAAAATGGCGACACAGTGGCGCAGTAGGTAGCTTTCGCCTCACAGCAAGAAGGTCGCTGGTTCAAGCCTCGGCTGGGTCAGTTGGCATTTCTGTGTTTGCATTTTCTCCCCGTGATTGCGTGGGTTTCCTCCGGGTGCTCCGGTTTCCCCCACAGTCCAAAGATATGCGTTACAGGTGAATTGGGTAGGCTAAACTGTCCGTAGTGTATGTGTGTGAATGAGAATGTATGGATGTTTTCCAGTGATGGGTTGTGGCTGGAAGGGCATTTGCTGTGTAAAACAAATGCTGAATAAGTTGGCGGTTCATTCTACTGTGGCGACCCCGGATTAATAAAGGGACTAAGCCTAAAAGAAAATGAATACCCAATTCACCTATACCGCATGTCTTTGGACTTGTGGGGGAAACCGGAGCACCCGGAGGAAACCCACGCAACCACACGCAACAATCTTGCTGTGAGGCGAACGTGCTACTCACTACGCCACCGTGGCGCCATCACATGCAATTTCTAAATTGCAAAGGCTGCAATTTTATTTAATCATTTATTTAGATTTTAGTTCACGTTCTTGTGCACATGATTTTAATATGTTAGCCAATCAGAGCTGATGCAGCACATCGGCAATTACATCTAAGCTGTGGGGTAAAAAGATGTTAACCAATCAGAGCTCACTCTGTGCACGATGAAGTTGAGCTGGAGAACCGAATAGGTGGTTTTGATTTACGTTAGTTTTTATTTATTGTTCTGACTGGAGTTGAGGTTAGTTCATCTTTATTTATTTTTTCATGTTACAGTTTTGTTTATCAAGCAGTTAGTACTACTGTGTACAGTATGTTTTTAACTAGATTTGAGGTTAGTTACTCTTTATTTTATGTTGTCTATTTTAAAGACAATTTTACTACAGTTTCATTTATTAAATTTAAAACTATGCTATTTCATTGTGAAATGTTTTGTTGAGTAGTTCTTGTGCACTGAATACATTTATAATTTGTTTATGTAGCTTGTTTGAAAAAGCAAAAACAGTTGCCAAAATCGCAAATAAGATTGCAATCGCAATATTCGTTCCAAAAATTGCAATATGATTATTTTGTCTATATTGCACAGCCCTAGTTCAGATGATAATTATATATGTGTATTTCTTGCTTGTGTATTATGACGATACAATGCAAACATAATGTAATATATTCTATATTACAACAAGCAGCACACATATTCCAACTCTATCTAGCTTTAACTCTTACAGACCTTTATCAACTCTCTTCATGTCATCTGCTGTTTCTCGTCCAGCTGCACATTTCTGCTTAGCTGCAGTCTGCTTGGACACATGAGTGACAGTTCCTGTCCTCTGCGGTCTCAGTGCCCTGACTGACACAGGACGAGCGCGAGTCTTCAGCCTGCCACCCGAAACCCTCGCGCCCCGCTCGAGCTCCCCACCGCAGCCTCCAGGCCCCGGAATAGAACTCATTAGCACGTTTGGTAAGTACAAATGAGATGACTGCCTCCTGATGGACTGTCTATCTTTTGGATCAGCTTTCAGGGAGAGTGTCTCGTAATGACGGGTGAAGGGAATGAAAGAGGGGGAGAGAAACTAATATTATAATGCTCTCCATGCTCACTCTGGGCAGTGCACCTCGCGGCAGCCTGAAATGGAGGGCCCTGAAGTGGGCTTGATGACAGAGAAGGCCTCTTTCACCCACACGCAGGATCCCACTGTGGGTGTGTGAACACCCACGTGCGTGTTAATTGGGTGTCCGTTGAGCATGTGAGGCTGTATACAATACGAATCTGCTGCACTCGTACAATTTACACCCTCTTATCATCTCCCCATCAAAAATGCAGCAAGGAAATATGTTCCAGAAACATAAAAGCACTGTCACCCACACATGTACTAAGACCCTCCATTTGACCTGAGTCCTTCTCACCTCCTTGTTAGGGCAACCGGTGGTCAGGGCTATTCAGGCCCGGCCAGTGGAATGGCAGTAGAAGCAACCACACAATCCATTTTGATTTGCAGACAATCCCAGAATAGCAATGCTGCTTCTTGCAGTAGCAGGATGAGCCAGGGTTGGAATTCATACAGCGGCTGCCTATAAACCAACCGGCAAAGAAAAGACTTCCTTGTGTGAGCCTGGCATGGACATATGAGCCCTGCCCAATGTTGTGCTGAGTGGAAAATCCATAAAGCCATCACTTAGGCTCTTTAATAAAAGGGACCGGTTTCATTTTAATATTTTTTGAAATGAAAGGTAATGCATTTATGAAATTCGTGGCACGCTCGGCGGACTAAAAACAATTTCCTCTGCAAGGCCGTGCCCTTCAGCGGCAGATTAAGGGACAGACGTCCGAGAGGAGCCGGCGCAAGGCCCTTCAGGCCCTTGGTGGGGCTTTTGCCAATCGGATTGCTTCCTCTCTTCTCCTGCAGCATCCCAGCAATACCAGACTTTATTAAAAGAAGCCTCGGTGATGTTTGTTGCATGAGCTGCCCTGCTCTTTATTCAGCTGTGCCATGGCACGGTTGTGAGGGAGGGCTTTGAAGAGGAAAGGGGTCATGGTTAGCAGCTATAATATCCGGTTTCTGAGAAGGTTTACTCTGCATTTTAACAAGCATGTAAAAAAGATAGAACATTCCAGGCCTGGCTGACGTCTGAGCAGGGCTGTACGGGGTCCAGACACGCACCCTGCCCTGAATAGCCCTCCATAGTATCCCTTCCCCTGCGGAATGCACACGCTTTAATGCAGACATGTGGCCCGAGTCGATATAAAACAGTGCAAACGTGCATATAAACATTCACATATCTCTTAGTTCAGGGTGACATTCCAGGCCAGTAAAAATAAAGGTAAGGACTTTTTAACACCACTCAGCTCTCCCCTCACTTGACATTTCCTGTCCGCCGTCCAAGAGCTTTAGTAAGTAAAGAGCCCAGAAAAAAATCCAGCATTTGCTTTAATAATGCATCAATCTGTGCATGCAATGCAGTTTTGCATATAAGCTGGTATTATTCATGAGGCTGCAGGCAGATCATAGGGAGAGGAGTCGGGCTGCACAATCTATATCGTTTGAGCATCGCTGTCGTAATGTGTGCATCCGCAATAGTCACGTCGCAAGATTATAGATGACCGAAAATCACAGGTCAAAACATGCAGGATTTGTTTAGAGACTGCAGCATTGAACCATAATAGAGTGAAAATCATCTATTATCTGCATGTGTTTTTAAGGCCTGTGACTATGTGAGCATTTTAAGAGAGTTTAAAGCCTTTTAGATGTGCGTATTGTTATTGAATTACCTATATGAGTTTTTTGCAGTGTTTTTACATTTTTTTCAATTATTGTACTGAATACAGTTAGACTATTTCCAGAAAAAAAGCATAAAACAATGTTTATTTTACTTTAATATTTGCTTCATTGTGATTATTTACAACTGTAGTTTGTTTCTTACATGTGTAGATATTCATATTTCACTCCTCTACGAAATCATCCAAATCAATGTAACGTAATGGCTTTGCAAATAGAGCTGTTTTAGTCATCTGAGGAAATTGTATTTATATCGCAATATACAGTTGAAGCCAGGAATTATTAGCCCCCCTGTTTATTTTTTTTCTCCCCAATTTTGGTTTAAAGCCTCAGAATTAATTAGAAGATTTTTTTCAACACATTTCTAAACATATTAGTTTTAATAACTCATCTCTAAAAAACGGATTTATTTTATTTTTGTCATGATGACAGTAAATAATATTTTACTAGATATTTTTCAAAACACTAGTATTCATCTTAAAGTGACATTTAAAAGCTTAACTAGGTTAATTAGGTTAACTAGACAGGTTAGGATAATTAGGCAAGTTATTGTATAATGATCGTTTGTTCTGAAGACATCTAAAAATACATAGATTAAAGAGGATAATAATATTGACCTCAAAATGTTCAAAACTGCTTTTATTCTAGCCAAAATAAAGCAAATAAGACTTTCTCTGGAAGAATAAAATATTATCAGACATACTGTGACATCTTTGCTCTGTTAAACATAATTTGGGAAATATTTAAAAAAGAAAAATAAATAACGAGGGGGCTAATAATTCTGACCTCAACTGTATATCGCAGAGGAAAAACAATATCACTATGTAAAATATTTCCAATATCATGCAGCCCTAGAGGGGAGACTTCTTCCTCCCTGCATGAAAATACAGTCTTGTACAGTCTATAAGAGTATCAACACAAACAAAAAAGGGTAAAAACATTACAAGATATTAAGACATTTTGATTGAATTATCCTAAAAATATTATGTATTGTACACAAAGTAAAAAAATAAAGCAAATTTTGTCAGAAACCTTGAATACTAGTCAGTAGTATGGACACATCTTAAAATGACAAAATATTAAGGTAAAGTAAAAAATAAATAAATATTAAAGTAGTAATTTTATTTAATTTTATTTAATTTTAATTTTATACAGTAATAAAGCTTTTTTTAAATTATTTTTGTTAGGAATCTGATAAAAGCGGTCAAAGAAATAAAACAAAACCATTTTAAAATAAATAAATTATGACTTTTTAATAAAATATATTATAAAATATATATTTTTAAATGTTAAACTTTTTAAAAATGTGCACATAGCAAAAGCTGGTAACACTTTATGTTGATGGTCCATTTGAGTATTAGTAGACTGCTTAATATCTGTTGATACTGCTCTTTAACCAGACATTTAACTGACTATAAGAAACTTTGCAAGTACATGTCAACTTAAGCTAACCCTAACCTTAACCCCAAATCTATTGGCATGTAGATGCAATGTAACTGAAATTCAACAAACAGACCATCAAAAAACAGCGTGACCCAAAAGCTGTGCATTCTAGTGATTGTACATTGAATACAGTATATGCTACATTCTTCCAATATAACAACCTAAATCATGTCATTGCCCCTTGAATCTGTCAGAGACTCTAGTGCTACTCCCTCTCCTGCCTGGGCGCTGAAGAGGGAGGGCTGCAGTTGGCACGAGAATCCGAGCAGGCTGCTGTTCCCGTGTCTACAGACAGGGATTTCCTGCAGCACGTCATAGCTCAGAGATCACGGCACTGCCATCTGCGACCGAAAAAAAGATTTACATCAGCAGCTAATCCACAGCACCAGTGCCATGTGTACACTCTCTAAAACAGCTTTCCCTCCTCGCTCCTACAAACTCTTCAGGGCTACTTTTTTAAGCAATGCCACCCAAAGGCCTGTGTCGCCATCAAAGAGCCAACTAACCGGCTTTCATTTCCACTTACCTCTTTTCTTCCTCTCTCTCCTGTCTCTGTCAGTCTGCAATGTTTAAAAAACTTCAGTCCATTAAGTCTTCTGAAATGAGAGACCCCAATGTGTCATCCAGCTATATGCCCTGGTGAACATCACTCATAAAACCTGTCATCTGCTGCTGTAGTGTCTCTTCCCACACATCAAGCTCAGACACAGACACACACACACACACTCACACTCACAAAGCCGACTGTGTGCGTGTAAGCATGCGTTAGTGTGTGCTGTCTGGGGCATCTAAAAGTGTATCATTTTGGGAAAGCCTTCTTGTTGAGAGCTTCTTTGTGGTGTGATGAGCGAAGGGGTTAAGAACGACAAATGGACGTCCAGTGAGAGAATGGAATGCTTGAGCAGCACATTTTCAACGCGGGGGCAGGAATTAAAACAATGCCTGCTTTTTATCCATGCGATGCTTTAATTGGATGGGAAACTCTGCCGCCTTGGCACTCGGTAGGCGAATCGGAGAGCAAAACAAAGTGGAAACCTAGCGTACACTACCTGGACGCCAAAACATCAACATACAGCTTTGTTTGCATGTGCACACATTAATGCCATACGTGAATATGCGATGTTGTGTTTGTAAAGGGTCTAATAATGCTTAGACGGCATGTACTCATAGGTAATTGGTTATTTTAATCAAGCCTGAACTTGCTTAGTTCTGAGAGAAAACAATATCACAACAACATATGGATCAGAACTGAAAACAAAGCTGATCAATATTTCCACAATCAATTGTTTTCATCAACAGCATCTGCTATGGCACACTTTCCCCGAATTAGCGGTATGGATCTTTTTTAAAAATGATCCTCATTGATATTGCTAACAAATGACCAGAAAATGGAATGTGACAGTTGCAGAGAGAGAGACGTGGAAGACCTCCCTCGGGGGTGGCTGCGCAGCCTTAATTTGGGAACTATTAAAGCACTGTATCTATTGGCTAATGTGCGTTACTGGGGGCTCTTAATTCATAAACTTCCACACTAATTGGCAAAGAGCTTTGTGCTTTAGGTTTCTGGAGTTCATATCTGTGTGCTTTTCTAAACTCTGCCATGATGAAACAGAATATGTTCTATAGAGTAGGGCACAAACACTAAGGTGCAACCTGATAAATATAACCGGCTGCGAGATTTAAGGCAGTGGTCCCCAACATTTTTATCACCATGGACCTATAAATGCTTGACAATTTTACTCTGGACTGGAAGGAGGAGGGGTGGGCTGGTGGTTCGTAAGTATCGTAGGCGACTATCAACCATTTTCTCAGAAGATGCTGTGAAAGCATTGCTGTCATTCTGATACAAGTTTAATTTATGGAGAAAATAACAAAGCACTGTAGTGCTTGGGTGCTCTGTGTTTGTCTGAGATGATTTGTCAACAAAAATGTGTATATTCCATACAAGCTGAAGCTGATCGGTCAGTTCTTGTCATGTGACTCGCAGTGTGATCACGGTATTCATTCAACAGGGTGAGTCTGGTGGGCGAGAGAGGTCACGTTGTTAGTGCGTGCAAACTGCGCACCTCCATTGGAATTCATTTTCTTTTCGGCGTAGTTCATTTATGAATTCGGAGTCGCCACAGCTGAATGAACCGCAAACTTATCCAGCATTTGTTTTACTCAGCGGATGCCCTTCCAGCCACAACCCATCTCTGGGAAACATCTATACATTGTCATTCACACACATACACTACGGACAATTTAGCTTACTCAATTCACCTGTATCGCATATCTTTGGGGGAAACCGGAGCACTCGGAGGAAACCCATGCAACCACGGGGAAGAACATACAAACTCCACACAGAAATGCCAACTGACCCAGCCGAGGCTCGAACCAGCGACCTTCTTGCTGTGAGGCGACAGCACTACCTACTGCGCCAGCGTGTCGCCCGGAATAAAATTCAATTTTATTTATAAAGCACTTTAAAACAACACAGCTGACCAAAGTGCTGACAATAGTAAAACAAGGCGTAGCACATACTTAAAAATAAATAAATAAATAAATAAATAAATAAATAAATAAATAAATAAA
>CAIGQQ010034334.1:4074335-4104026 GCA_903798035.1 Danio albolineatus
AAATAAATAAATAAATAAATAAATAAATAAATAAATAAATAAATAAATAAATAAATAAATAAGTAAATAAATAAATAAATAAATAAACAAACAAACATTTTCCCAGATATGGGTTGCGGCTGGAAGGGCATCCGCTGTGTAAAACAAATGCTGGATAAATTGGCAGTTCATTCCGCTGTGGCGACGCCGGATTATTAAAGGGACTAAGCTGAAAAAAAAATGAGTGAATGAATGAATAAATTAACATAAAGTGTCAACATCTCACGCTGTGCTAAAACCTAAATTGAACCAGTTGGTTTTAGAAGAAATTTAAAAACCGTAATGGAAGAGGCTTGTCTAATATACAACGGTAGATCATTCCAGAATTTTGGTGCAGCCACAGCAAAAGCCTGATCCCGTCTGGGCTTTCGACTTGTCCTGGGCACACCCAGGAGGAGCTAACGAAACAACGAACTTGTGCAAACTCTAGAAAAGACGCCATATACGAACAATCTCCAGCAGTTGATCTTCTTGCACAGACATGGTGGATTCACCTAATGTGTTGACAAATGGGTTGCAGATCTGTTCCTTGGTAGTTCGCTGGTCCTTCACTGGGCCTTTTCGCCCTAGCAAAGAAACTTTCCAAAGACGTCTGGTTCTTGATCATTTTGCTGCTTGTGAGTTAAATTTGGGCGCTCAAGCGACCAAGATGTAACTGAGAGAATATGGTCAATTTTCAAAATAAAATACTTTTCAAAATAAAATATCATTCAGACTCAGATAATAAATAAAACTAAAATAATAAACGATTTCTTGTGTGGCCTGGTACCAATTGATCCACGGACCAATACCGGTCTTTGGCCCGGTGGTTGAGGACCACTGATTTAAGATGTAATTCATGGCCATTAAACAGAATGACTTCAGTTTTAAAGTCTGTGTGAAATCAAAAACAATGTTTATATTGCTGGCACACAGCTGAACAATTAATCCTTGCAAGATAATCCACTGAAAAAGGTTTATTACGGTAATTTTCAATTAAATTCTGACCACTTGCTTGCACGTTTGGAGTGACGGTTGATGGCTTCAGCCACTATATTCTTAACTACTACTCTCTTAGTTAGTTAGATTGCAACAAAGGAATGATGCGCAAAAAAAGAAACCCCAACCCTTACTCAATATTCCACTCCAGTTAGAATTACATCAACTATACTGGTTCATGTGGACAACTTCCGGTTCATGTGGACTTTAAAAAGAACATCACAATCGACATTGTTTTTGCTCGGGGTCGCTAAGAAAACTGAGGAGTGGGAAAGCCGAGATCTGCTTGGGGAAGTAGCCCAGCACCTAACACCAACAGAGCTACACACCGCACAGCAGCAGCCAAGGGAATTGCATCCTAGCTGACCCAGAAATCCAGGGCCAGCTTTGTTTTAACAAGCAGGGAGCCTTCTACCACTTTAGCAACTGTGCCTCGACCACAAGAAAGAGCCCAGTGCCTCAGAAGAGCTAGCGGAGAGGAAATTAAATATTACACCATCAGGGAATGGTTTCACTCGGGTAAGGGGGGCAGGACATTAAGAAGTGTAAAGGTAGTCTGGTGGGAGGTTGGGTTCATAAGTGTGGGGGACGGCGGTGAGGAATTAGCAATGTTTCTTACTCGCTGATGAAGAGGTATGTTCATTATCAGCGTAATTTGAACAAGATGCTGAAGCAGGGAGTTGGAGCAGGCGAAGAAGGCCGACATTCTTTATTACACACCTCATTTCGTTTAACTGACCTTTAAATACATATACTTTTTATATATGAGGGAGTTGAGAAAAGTCAGTCAACTTTGATCCCTGCTACTTAAAGCGATGGCACTTGTTTTCAGGCTGAGCATCGCTCCGTTGCTTGGCCGACGGAAGCTTGAGTTTGATTCTGCATGTGTAGGGCAATCAATCAGCTGTTCAACGCTCCGACTGCAGCCTGCCCCGTTTGGTAAACAGAGCGTCAAAGACTATTAGGACAACGGTTCCTCTCGGAAGACCCAGCCTCCTTAACAGAGCGTCCACAAGCCCTGACGTCAGTTAGCAGGTATCAGCTATCAAAGGACAGGGACGCTCGCTCTCTCTCGCTCATTCTCCATGAGTAGGAAACAACTGTAGATAATAAGAGGCAGGTTGGTTCCCTTTTGAGCTGCTGGTCGATTTACACTCACCTTGTCCTTCATCAGCATTTCCCAGTCAGCACTGGGCTAGACCTCAGCCTTAATCACCTACATATTCTCTCCTGAAGGTACAGAAATTCAATAATATCTAGTCTAGAAAAAGCCAGTAATTAAATACATCAAAAAGCTTGCATGGCTGCGCAATCAGCCATCATCAAAGCACACAGCCATTTCTCACTACAAAGAACACCTCATCTGACTAATTCTGGAAGAGTTTGGGAAAGTTGTGCCGCACAGCAGACATAATGTGTTGTTTTTGAGCTGTTGGCTCATTTGACGTCAAGGGGGTACGACTGGATTGCTGCAACTAGAAAAAAAGATGGCAGAGGGTTGCAAATGTGTGTGTGTGTGTGTGTGTGCATTTAACGACTGCACGCTGCTCTGCCCACACATCCCTACTGCAGGAGTCATTACCTAACCTCCAACCAGCCTCACAAACAAGGGAATCCATTAACGCACATCAAAGGTTAGCCAAGAAAATATATAAATAAATGCTACATCAACCAAAAAAGAGAGAGAGCGAGAGGAAGAGAGAGAAAACCAGACTTGTTTGTGAACTCTTTACCTCCACCTACCCAGAAACACACTCTAAATCTTCTGCACCCCCACCCTTTTAACCTAAGTGGGCCTTCCTATTGCCTTTGCATGTTCACTTGTCCACTGTACTATAGTCATTAACATATTTGGAGTGCAGCGAGCAGAAAGCTTAATTGTCCTTAATTGCTCGGCTAAATATGTTCTCTAATGATTCTCCTCAGATCTGTGACTGCCTTTTGCGCAATTTCCCGGCCGCTGGCTTCATTATCCCTGCCTCCTTGGAACAAAGCGTCTTTAGAGGCCAACTCCCCCCTCCGTCTCTTGCTCTCTCTCTCTCTTTCTCTTTCTCTCTCTCTCCCCCACGGCACAACGCTAAAAGTCGGTTGGGCCGCCTGGCTTGCGGGAAGGAGGGGAGCGAGGCACAATGAAAGTCTTTTGTCAGGTCACAAGAGTCAAAATGATTAGAAAAGCAAATCTATGCTGAAACAGTGTGTTAATTGACTGCGGCTCTGTTGTCTTAATGTCTAACTTACATATGGCCTGACGAAGGCCTCGGCCCCCACATTATGTTTTTTAATGCCCCCTCCTCTTGCTTTACTGAGCTTAACGGCATCTATGATTGTTTATTTAATGTCGGCAAAAACGGGAACTGTATTCATATTAATGTTTAATGATATCCTTTCGCTTTATTAGTCATCGATGAAGATCTGAGCCAAGGTCCAGGGGCCGACTGTTCTGGGCTTTTTCACCTGACAGGATTTCGAGATCTACCAAGATGACGACACAGAATCTGCTCTATTGCTAACTAAATAAACAGCCAAGCTGCAACAAACGCTGTAGTATGTTTACAATTTAATGTCGATTGTCGAGTCTGACTTTCAAACCCTTAGTTTTACAAGAAGTGACTGCCAAACCCACTAAAGAGGGAGCCATCTTCACGCAGATACAGTACAAACATTCATACAGATAATTCTTACCTGTGTCAGCAGATGGACACTTGCGAATGGTGAAGATGGCGCTCAACTCCTCCTCTTCCTCTGGCAGGCCCTTCTGCAGGCGCTGCAGCTTCCGCAGGCTCTCGCTGCGCTGGTGCTTCATGGAACGAACGTGTTGGATGAGGTTCAACTTGGCCTTGGTAGAGTAGTTACACAGGACACAGTGGTAGTAGCACGACTCCCCCTCTACAGCGTTCTCATGCTGCTGCAAATGCTGTAGTGAGAGAAAGATTTATTTTTTTTAACAAACAGGATATCTAACGACATTTACAAATGAATAAATCAATGACCAATCAGGACTCTGTTGTTTAATACAAAGTAAACGTCATTCATTAACACGATGTCGGTTTCTGGACCTTGACATGTGCTTCTGTGTGTGTGCTAACTAGATGCTGGCATTCCCTGGGCTGGTGAGGTGGAAGAAAGGAGCATGTCTGCTTCTGCAGGAAGAGCGTGCGCAGGGACACACGGAGGAAAGTGCATTGATCCCTTTCACTCAAGAGAAGTCTTTCGTTTCTGAAAAGGAAACTCCAAACATCTGCCTGTTTCACGCATGGGATGCTTAATATTGATCACCAGCGAGTCAAATCCTGCTTCTTTGAGAGCAAGGCAAAGGGAGAGAGAGAAACGGGGCAGTGGTGGAGCTCTCTGACCATATGTAGGAGAGAGCAAAGAGATCCTTGGGGTGGGCCGGAGATATGTGGCATGATCCACAAACCCAAAACAAGCCAACCACACTGTACACCCAAAGGTAACGCAACAATCCAAAGCTGAGTCTCTGTTCATTGAACACACCACATCTAATCAATCAGACAAGACCTACACGATACATTGCAGGTATGCATTTTGATGTAATGTATGGCCATACACCCAAAGCACTTCACAGACATGATTGGGTTCTCCAGTTCAGTGGATGGGGTTGATTGGGAGGCCTTGATGGGTAAGGGCCGTTGGAGGAAATTTGGACAGGACACTACTCTTTGCAGGAAGTGCAATGGGATTTTTAATGACCACATAGAGTCAGGACTTAACATCTCATCTGGTGCTTATTGACAGTATAGCATCCCCTTCACTTTACTGGAGCATTAGGACTCACACAGACCACAAGTTGAGCACCCCCTGCTGGTCTCACTAACATCACTTCCAACAGCAACCTAGTTTCCCAAATGGTATTCCATCCAGGTACTTTGAGAGCAAGGCAAAGGGAGAGAGAGAAACAGGGAAGTGGAGCTCTCTGACCATATCAAGGAGAGAGCAAAGAGATCCTTGGGGTGGGCTGGAGATATGTGGCATGATCCACAGGCCCAAAAACAAGCCAACCACACTGTACATCCAAAGGTAACACAACAATCCAAAGCTGAGTCTCTGTACATGGAACACACCACATCTAATCAATCAGACAAGACCTAAACGATACATTGCAGGTATGCCTTTTAATGTAATGTATGGCCATACACCCAAAGCACTTCACAGACATGACTGGGTTCTCCAGTTCAGTGGATAGGGTTGATTGGGAGGCTGTGATGGGTAAGGGCCGTTGGATGGAATTTGGACAGGACACTACTCTTTGCAGGAAGTACCATTGGATTTTTAATGACCACATAGAGTCAGGACTTCTGTTTAACATCTAATCTGGCGCTCATTGACAGTATAGCATCCCCTTCACTTCACTGGAGCATTAGGACTCACACAGACCACAAGTTGAGCACCCCCTGCTGGTCTCACTAACACCACTTCCAACAGCAACCTAGTTTCCCAAGTGGTCTCACATCCAGGTACTGACCAGGCTCAGCCCTGCTTAGCTTCAATCTTGGACTGCAGGGTTATATGACCGTGACATATAGATTTGACGGCTAGTGCCTGTATTCTGAAGACGCTTACTAATATTCTTAATCTTGCATAACCTCGATTCATTTCTTCATTCCAGTCAAGTGATTGTTTTATAAGCTTCACCAAAGAAGTAAAGTTTTGTCGATGCCGCCAATGTTAATCAAAGGCAATTTTCCCTCATTCATTCTTCATGGCCATCACCTCTTTGGCGAATTACATTTGTGTACGTGCTCTGACTATTTATATACGTCAAGACTGTTCATCCTCCGTGTAAAACAAGAGAAAGCTTTCTGTTTTCAGAATCAGCACATTACATATTCGAAGCTATACGACAAAAGAACACGAAGGTCACTGGCAACTTCGAGACTTACGAACAAACGCGAGATTGGTTGGAACTGTGACAGCTAGTGTAAATGTTTCACCACATTAAGTAATAGGAAGCATCTGCTGAAAAAAAACTGTCCATCATTTCCTGTCCACTCTTCACTGCAGGATTATAAATAAAAAGGCCAATTATGATAATGTGATCAAAATAGTAGCATCGTCCCTAGGTATCTTTACCTTGCTTTCGTTGTTTACCTTGCCTCTGTTGTGTGAGTCATAAAAAGCAACTAAATTGCATCATGAAGGAGATGATGCAAATCTGTAAAAATATCTCTCTGACTTTTTTGCCTGGCAAAACATGCATTTTCTCTCTTGTGGAGAAGCTCTTAATCTCCTGCACAGACCACCCCCAAACCCTGACAAAGGTCGGGGAAAACAAATTGATTCATTAAGACGCGGCTGAGTTGGCTTTGCCCTGCAGCGCAGAGATGAGATGTGTTTCCATCGGCTTCAGATGCACAAAGCCAGAGTAACATTAGATTTTTAACCCAATTAAGGCCACATCAGGTGTTGACAACAGTGAGAGAGAGATAGAGAGAGAAAGAGAGAGAGAGAATATATGTTCCCTGAAATGTTTTCCTTCTCTGGTAATATTTAATTTTCGGCTAACATTGCTATAAGGGTTTTTATTTTTCAAAGCAATTGTGCTGCTGGTATCATATGTCACCCTGGTATACCTAAGATGTGCATTAGGGCCACTGACTTCCAGGAATGGGTTTTTGCTTTTTGTGTGTGCCCCTCAGCTCCATGTAATGGAGTTATTAGGTGATCGTAAAAGGCTCTGTCTTTCTCCTCATGCTCTCTCTTGCTCTCCTTCTCTCCCTCTCCTGTTTGAAGTGGGGGTATGATGTCATTGAGTAGGTGCTTCTGGATGTTTTGGCCTTTCTTAAGCTACAATTCTCCCCCTCACACTCCAAAACACATATGCAGTGTATCAGAGCTCAGGTACACTGATCTGTCACAGATTTGCTTGTATAAAACACCAAATCAATCCGTTGCATGTTAGGAGATGGAAGAGTTTCTTTTTAGCGACTCAGAAAATATATGAGCTGAAATGCACATCTTTGCTTGAGCCGTTTTTGTGAAAGCAAGTGAAGGAAAAAGAAGACACCTGAACTTAACTTCAAAGAAGAAGAAAAAAAAAAGTGGGGAGTTTTACAGCATCCATAAAAAGGGCAAGATTTACACTGGTGGACCTTAGCTGGCTCAGCCAGGAGAGGAGCAATATTTCACTTCATACCCAAACTGAAGCCAGTGTACCATGTTAAATATGTCAAATAAGCTATGCCAATGGCTATTCCATCGTACGGTGGTACCATCAAAATTTTAGTACTAATACCGCATCTACCACAGTGCTCTCAGGGGTGTGATTACAATGAACTAACTGGCCATGTTAATATTTGCAATGAACATTATATGGTATATTCCAGTGGTTCTCAAACTGTGGTACATGTACCACTAGTGGTACACAAGCTTCCTTCTAGTGGTACGTGGAGGAATCACTAATCAATTAAAGTAAAAAAAATGAACACACTTTTAACCCTTTGACGCATACGATAACACCGATTTGATCAGTAAATTGATTTTAATAGGCTAAACCTTTTATTTAAGTGGCTGACAATAATAAATATTCTTAATCAGCCTCGTTTTTGAACTGTGCAGTGATGTTGCTGCTTAATTAGGCCTACTATGCTACTGTACTTCAATACCGGTTATTATGGTGGTACTTGGAGGGACAAAACAGAAAAAAGGCTTGAGAACCACTGATATGTTCAATTCATGTTTATTTATATAGCGCTTTTACAATGTAGATTGTGTCAAAGCAGCTTAACACAGAAGTTCTGGTAAATTGAAACTGTCAGTCCAGTTTTCAGAGTTGAAGTTCAGTTTAGTTCACTTCAGTGTGGTTTATCATTGAGTATTTATGTCATATGTTTATCATTGAGTATTTATGCCATTTATCATTGCTATCAATGTCTGATGCGGAAAAGCTCATTCATGCTTTCATGACGTCTCAGTTAGATTACTGTAATGCATTACTAGGCGGCTGCCCTGTTGGCCTAATTAACAAACTTCAGCTAGTTCAAAATGCAGATGCTAGAGTGCTTTCTAGAACAAAGAAATATGATCATATTACTCCAGTTCTTTCAGCATTGCATTGGCTCCGTATTAAATATCGTATAAATTTAAAAAAAATACTGACTATCTACAAAGCCCTGAACGGCTTAGCTCCCCAGTATTTGAGGGAGCTCCTGATGTATTATAGCCCATCACGTCCTCTACGCTCAATTAAATCTGGACAATTGATTATTCCCAGAATATCAAAATCAACTGTAGGCGGTAGATCTTTCTCTTATCTGGCACCTAAACTCTGAAACAGCCTTCCTAGCACAGTTCGGGAAGCAGACACACTCTGCTCAGTTTAGCACAACCATTTATCTTCTAGCCAAACTTTCTATGCGGAGCTGTAGTCTAGGTGCGGAATGCTGGAGACTCTCTTTAAGACTCTCTAACACACGACAATCTGAATTTCAGTACATTTCTAGCAACACCAGAGGGCCGAAAAGACCTGTCCAAGAACACACAGATATATCTACATGATTCCATCTGAAACATCCACATGAGGGACCTCTGAGATGCTCTCTACACCTAATCTCCCACCCAACACACACACACGCACACCCCTGGGTCTGAACGTGAAACATAATAACGCATGAGAGAGCGCTTGTGTGCAGCATGTCTGTTTCCTATGATCCTGAGATGAAGCTCCATGCTGATAAATCACCTCCAACTGAAGTGCAGGAATTCAGCGGCTTAATGAAAAAGTCATGTTCACCGAGCTGGGAGGGGCCGGTCAGGGTGCTGTTGAGAAGTCTCCCCTCCGCAGGGGCCCCAGAACAGCCGCATGCAGTCCCCTGGAGCCAGAGAAGGCCACAGAGTCAGCATGGCTTACATTACTACTCAAAATTCATTTAATTGGCTGGAAGTTAATGGCAGACTTACAGGAGAGCACATGAGCTGTGGGGAAGTGCAGTAGAGCGAAACCTGAGTGGGCCTGGAGGGAGTAAGTGTGTGTGTGACAGAGAGAGAGAGAGAAAACGCTTGTGTGTACAGCAAGAGGGGACCATCTTTACTGGACTGCTCTCTCACACACATGCGCTTAAAGATGAATCAGTCGCCTGTACTCATGTAGGTGAGGAAAGCAAGGGCGACCCACCTCGTCCACCCTGCAGCAACTCAACACTACTATCCCTGCCTGCTTCGCTTCCATCACGCACAGCTATCACTTTCAACACCTACCTGCTCCTGTGCATGGATATACAGAAGGATCCACTTATGTGGGCTGAAAAAACACACACCTTTCACACCCTTCGCCACTTTAACTGCCAGAGAGCCGAATGTAGGCCAGGCACTCAGCACACTCTGTGAAAACCTCCACAAATGCCCAGGGCCACGGCGGAATCGTGGTAAAGCAGCTGTAAGTTCCACAACATACTCTACACAAGTACATGGACACAAATACTTCCAGCTATGCAAGCTATTCATATACAAGTCTGTGTTGGATTCTAACTAATGCTGAAAAGACTGCTACACGGGATATTAGTGCAAACTGCCTTCTATACCAAGGTTATCATATTTAACGAAAACAAACGAAGAAAGAAAAAGAAAACTAAACTGTTTTCATTAACTGAAATAAAAATATTTCGAGTTTTTTAAAAACTTGAACTAACTGAAACTGTATTGTGTTCGTATAAAACTAACTGAAAATAACAAAAACATAGCAGAAATGTCCTTCGTTTTTGTCTTTGTAAATGTATTTAATACATAAGCATACTGTAAGCCTTTTAGAAGTAAATCTATTTATCCCGTACAGCACCTCAGAGTCTGTAATCCTCATGCCATTGGCCAGAACAAGCCGGTCCTCCTCCAGTCAGTGTTGCCAACTTAGTGATTTGTCACTATATTTGGCGACTTTTCAGACCCCCTTAGTGACAAAATTTCCAAAAAGCGACTAGCGACAAATCTAGCAACTTTTTTTGGTGTTACTGGAGACTTTTATAGACTCTCATGTGTCTGTACTGTATCGTTCCTACCCTTCTCAGTGAGCTGCGGAGGATGCCGTTGGCCCTCTCCCGTGCTTCAGAGCACTCACATGCAGCCCAGCCCTTACACAGCAGTCAGTTTCTCATACCTGCAGCCTGCAGATCGTTCCTCTGCGTACTGACGGCAATTGATTTAGCACCGCGAGCGTGAGGTATTGTCCTTGTAAAGTTACAGTCAAACTGATCTGCTTCTTCATTGTTTTAAATTTAGCTATTTATTTGGCTGTTTATTCTTTTCCTGTTCACGATCAGAGAGATTTTAATGACAGTTTTATTACTTCTGAGAGATTACTGCAAATTTATTATACATCTGTACTGATATATTGAATTGAAACAATACATTTAATTAAATTGACATGCATATATAAAGAGTAGTGCAAATCTAAATACACCGTTATTAACCATAGGCTGTTAAACAAAAACTGCTGGACGTGATGACGTCAAATTGATTTATGACGCAATCTAGCGACATTTAGCAACTTTTTGAGCAGAGCTTAGCGCCTCAAAGGGAAGATTGTCGCGAAAATATCGAACTTCCCATCGCTACTGTGTGTGTATCTTACCCCAGAAGCAGCCTTGCACACATATTGTACTTAAGGCTGCTATCTTGTGGGGTGTTATATTTGAATTTGGAGATGGGCAGATGGTAGTGTTCATGTGTCCTCTGAATACATTTCAAAAATTGTATCTTTGGTTGAGTTTTATTATACAATATTCTGATGATTTTGAATCTTGCAACTAACAAATATTATCATTAAAAACAAACTAAAACTAATACTGAAACTAATAAAGACTAAACTAAAACTAAGCAATTTCAAAATCACCGTGTGGTTCGGCTCAGCTGCCAAAACCAACCACCGCAGACTACAGTGAATAGTCCGGACTGCTGAACGAATCACTGGCACTACCCTTCCTACACTTCACGAACTGTACTCTTTCAGAGTGAGTAAAAGGGCTCGCAAAATCACCCTGGACGCCTCGCACCCAGCACACTTCCTGTTTGAACTGTTACCATCAGGCCAGCGCTACAGAGCACCAAACACAAAAACAGCCAGACACAGGAAAGGTTTCTTTCCTCAGGCCATCTACCTCATGAACAGTTAAATATTTTCCTATTGTGCAATAAACGTGCAATACTTTCTCACACGCACTTGTACACAGCACCTTATAACAATTTACAATGCAATACTTCTCCTTACGCATTTGTACACAGCACCTTATAACCTGTATATTTATAACAAATCTGTACATATATTTCAACACCCAGATCTTTTTAGACTGACTGCATCTCTGTTTAATGTCTATCGTCTTTATTTCATATTTATTTTGTGTTGTCAATTGTCACTTTATGTACACTGGAAGCTTCTGTAGCCAAAGCAAATTCCTCGCGTGCGAAGCACACTTGGCAATAAAACTGATTCTGATATAGAAACTAATAAAAACTAGTAAATCTATCTCTGAAAACTAATTAAAACAAACTAAATTTGAAAACAAAAATCCAAAACGAAATAAAAAGTAAAACTAATTGTTCTATACTCAGTTTAATAGCATAGATTTTCGAAACTAGCGATTATTCTCTTGATCAATGAGGACTCTAAAACGTTACGTCAGAGCAATGATTGATACGCATAGCCCAAGCGTTCACATGCATTTGTGTAGATTTATTTTCCTGGCCGAAAGCTGTACACATTTGTGCATGCGGTGTATGTTCAGCCACACACACAAGACCCCCTTTTGATCCGACTCCTATTTCTACTATTAAATTTGGCAGTGCTCTTAATACAAAATTAATGCATTAAAACAGATGACTATCCAGTGGCTAAATAGCTATCAATTTCTCCCAGAGCTGACGAATTCCCACTGTGAGTGAGCCAGAGAGTGTCTGAATGTGTATTGCTTTGTAATTATCCCAATGATTCTCGGCACTTAGTGGCGAGGCCTGGTGATTTCCACTCAAACTCGCTCACACACATACATATGTCTGCTTTTTTATCATGGTGCGGACTTTCCATTCACTTTTGTTGTCTTATCAGTGAGCTAATGATATTTTCCAACCCTATCCCAACCCTCAACACAAACCATTCCGCGTTTTCATAAGGCATGTTTATTTCCTCATATAGGGGCACGATGAGAATTGTATGTTATTTTAGAGTTCACTATATTTTGTCAACGTAGGAAAAATCCAACACACACACATGCACACACACAGACAGAAACTGTACTAGAGCACATTCTCAACCAGATCCACTGGCCACATTTTATGCTAGGTGATAATCCATTGATATGAAGCTGTGAGGGCACACCAGTGCCTTTAAGGCAGCAAACTAAACTGGATGTAGCCATACTGTATGTCATCTTGATGGATACAGTCAAGTGCGATGACACCTTTGTAACAAGCATAATGATGTCATTGGTTAAATAATAGCCAATGAGATCACTGCTCTGCATCCTGAGACGAGACAAAGGGATTTGCCTAATGGCCAGGAAAACCCAAGCACAGATGAAATGGAAAGCCTTTCTCATATCTACAAGCATGTGTGTGTCCTGTTTGTAATTTGGCAGCAAGACTTATTAAATATAAAATTTAGTAAACTCTGAGAAATTATTAATACAAACTAGGTTATTTTTTTGTTGCTAAACTTCAAAAACATACCCAATTATCTTTTTCGGTTTAAGTGTAGATGGTAAGTTATTTTCAACAGAGGATTTACTTTTAACCAACTTGCTGGGTGTTTAATTTATGAACTGCAACCTGTAAAACAACCAACATAATAGGATGCACCGGGATTCATGTTCATCTGCTTTAGATAAAGCAGAACATTGGTCAACCCAGGCTCATTCTGAAAACACACACCTATACACATTTCTGGAGACCGCCAAATATATGGCAGGAGGTACGCATTTTTGCAGTTTTCAGTATCGTGAATACACCAGAGGCTGATGTGTACGCTTTTTGAGATCTCAAATTGATCTCACGAGTAGGCGTGGGACGATAACCATTTTCAAGGTATACCGCGGTTTGGAAAAGTCAAGGTTTTCATATCATATTGTCTGCTATACCGTACCTAAGGTATCTGTAAGATTTTTTTTATTTACATTTTTATTTTTGTTTTTTAGGTGTAAATCTGAAGACATCTGTGTTTTTAAAACAAATGAAGTCCGCAGAAGTCAATGATTCGCTTGAATTATTTAGCCTGACATGTTTACTGCCCCAAAATATTTTAAATGTTTCTCATAATAAAATATATTGTGTTCAAAGAGAAAAAAGGTTTTGTTTTTTAGCCATACATTTAAAAAGAACATATATTTTAGTGCAGTAAACACAATACCGTCATATCGTGAAACCGTGATATTTTTATCCAAGGTTATCATACTGTCAGAATCTTATACCGGCCCATGCCTACTCACGAGTGCCAATCATGCATGCTGTTCTTGTGTAAATCCACTAGAGGCTACTATCCACTGTCTGAATGACTGACTGACTGATCGATCGATCAACTGAACAATCCTCCTTCCCAACCAATAGTGTTTTCAAAAGCACTGACTGACCCGCCCACCCACTTCCCTAAACCCAAACTGACAGTTTTAAAAACCCCTCGCCTGATTTTTTTTACCACGTTTTCAGATTTTACCACATTCTCACCCTTTATTTACTTGTTTATTAAATTTTTTGGCTTTTGTTTTTGTCTTACCTATTTTCTGAAACCGTTATTTGCAAGACTCAAACTCCGTCATCGTGGTCAACTCCTCTCTGCGTCTCAAATCCGCCAATGTACAGAGCAAGCTAACTGGACAAACTGGTAACAGCTGGAAAGCTAAGGTAAGCGGTCAGCTGGTAAGTGCGATACTGATCATACCGCCCTGTAGCGTTCGTTTTAAAGTACGTACTTCTGGATACATAATTCGCGATCTCCAGAAATATATATAGGGGTAGGTATTCAGAATGATGCTATGTTGACATTGGTTGTAGAGCCAATTATTGAAAATTTTGTAGCAATGCTGCCACAGGCATTTGCCCTCAGACTGGGCTGTCTAAATATAGAAATATAAAGTAAATACATCTGGGGATTTCTTACAATGCGAGTTTTCGCTTAAGGCCAGGGTTCTGGTTTGGGTTGTACTGTTGTAATTAAAATGAACTGGATCCAAAAACAATGTTTTAAGAGTACTTTGCAAAAGAGAATTTGTTTGTCCTTCGCTTTACCTCCTCCGTTTCTCTTTTTCTTTATCTCCTTTCTCACTTTGCAACAGTAGTAGAAGGAGTAGCAGAACCGCGACCACAGAAGCTGCGCTTGATGCCAAGTTCAGCGGCTGGTTCAAATTAGCCACTGCGAGCGGCGACATGCCCAGACGCTGTGCTGTGGCTGGAGAGACAGCACGTACCCACCCCTTAACTGCATACCTACCACTTCCTGCACCTCTCTCGCTCTCTGCTCTCCTCAAATAGTCGTTCCATCACTGCCCATTATACTGCTCAGATGTCGCTCTTTCATAGCTCAGGACTCAAAAGGAAGCTGTTGAGAACGTGAGCGTATAGATCTACAGTTAAATAAAAGAGAACCAATGTAGATCGCAGACTACAGATAATTTGTTGAAATTTGATGGGGGGGAAAAATAAGATGTTTGATGATTTTAATTGAGAGCGCATTGAAATCTCTGCCTCTT
Source organism: Danio albolineatus (assembly GCA_903798035.1). Lineage (NCBI taxonomy): Eukaryota > Metazoa > Chordata > Actinopteri > Cypriniformes > Danionidae > Danio > Danio albolineatus. The sequence goes on from CAIGQQ010034334.1 coordinate 4,089,035, forward strand.
AAATGAAAGACTTTGCTATCTTGGTCAATCGGAGCACAATTCGTGACATTGTTCTCACATAGATTGAGGAAGAAAAGTCGATCTCCGTTTTATCTCTGTCTGGAGGAACAATCGAGACATTAAAGTGATCCAGTTTGTAATTTATCTCTGCTAAACTTGAAGTCATATTCCAGATGTGAAGCGAGTTCGGTGATTTTGTGATTTTCTAACATATTAGACTGTGTCGGATAGTACAGGGTGAGAGATAGAGGCCTTTAAAACAATCCTCTCCAGCCGCTTATACCACCCCGGTGCACTTTAACAGTAAATAAAGCAATAATTATTGAATTCCTTTGGAATAAATAAGCAGCTAGAAAGTAAACAATAGGAACATAATTGTAGAAGGAAGGCAATCAATGCCTGCAGTCATTTGGCTAGTGTTGATTATGCGTACGCTCGTTTGTGTATGTTTCTTTGTGTCTTTGAGTAAAAAGCAATAGCGGTTAGAGGGAGGGTGTAGTGACAAGCAGTTAAATAATACCCTCTCGAATACACCGGAGCAAAACAAGCGTGGGGTAATCCTTCCTCCAGTAATGCCCCTGCATTTCCAAACAATGGTTCTCAATCAGCTGATCAATGTGTCCACATAATTCATTGGGCGAATCGGTCTGGGAGAGAGAGCAAGGGAACTCTACATAAGGGCGGTAGAGATATCAATACCACAGATTGAAGATAATACAGTCATGGCAATGCCCACCAAGGCCTTTTTTTCCCTATAAAGTCCAAACACATACACTTAACGCTTGATGATTCCAGGTCAAACTAAACATATATTACTTGTACACCCATCAGAGCAACATTTTACAGCGCATGACTCAGAGATCACGCAGGAAATTAAGATTAATCCAGGGTTGGGTAAACTAAAAAGAGTTGCAAAACTATATTAATCGCTAGACGTCGCCTTCCACCATGAAGAGCTAATTAACAGCTTAACCTCCTGTTGTTTTTATGAATGCAAGCCCTGTAGCGCCAAGCCGCATCCAGGCCCGTAGTACAATAACTCAGCCTGCAGGAGGCGACAGCTGTGTGGAGCTCTAGGGGCAACACACACAGCTGTTCCAACTGTCCCTAGACATCTGCGGCCGCCTGGTGCCATCTGGAAATTTAGGAGGGCAGTTTGGGACCTGTACAGAACCTCCTACCCCCCCCCTGCAACATCCCATAACTAACCCTCCATTTTGGTAAGAGACGGTGTTGCTAATTATTAGGACGGGACAGTGAAAGAATTCTGCGTATGTCTCGGGGCATGCAGACAGGAGACAGACACAATCAATTGAGAGACGTTCAGAGGTACTTAGAGCGTTCAATGATGTCTTATTTGTTGTATTAGCTGAAAACACATGACTTGTGCTGGTGATCTAAAAAGAGCCAAATGATTTATGAGGGTTTGAAAAAAACATACCTGCAAAAGAATGAAATCCATTCAGTTGGCAAAGTCAAACAAGTAACAGAAAACTAACAGCTGGAGATATTGAATTAGTCCTGATGTGATTCTGCTTACAGTAAGTGTCACAACACTACAGCCACTGTTACAATAACTTCTAAGCCCTAAATTGAAACTGAGGGGAGTTGGAAGCTAAAGTTTAGTACAAACTGTTGGTCAATAGATGGATGCATGAGTTAAGAAAGTAACTCAGGACATGACTCAAGAACTGACTCCATTTCGTATTTCAAGAATAGGTTTGCTACATTGATAAGTTGGCGTCACGGTGGCGCAGTGGGTAGCACGATCGCCTCACAGCAAGAAGGTCACTGGTTCGAGCCTTTGCTGGGTCAGCTGGCATGTTTGGTCCCCGTGTTCGTGTGGGTTCCCTTCGGGTTTTCCGGTTTCCCCCACAGTCCAAAGACATGCGCTATAGGTGAATTGAATAAACTAAATTGGCCATAGTGTATGTGTGTTAATGAGAGTGTGTGAATGTTTCCTGGTAAAAAAGTTACAAAATTATAATGAAGTAACAAATTATGTCTTTGATAACTGGACAGGAATATTTGAACCTGTCGGTTTACAACATGATCCCCTGTTTTTCTAGGCTTTATTAGTGATACTGGTCAGGAATGTTGGATTATTATTGCCTTTTTAGCATGAGAAGAGGACAGAAACTAGCCAGACAGTAATGTGTGAATTGTGGAGCGGGCTAAATAAATAAAAATAAAACATCTGTATTATTTAGTAAGTGTACTTTTTGCTTTTATTCTTGCCATAATAAAAAAATATATTTGTTGAGGAACCCATGTTCTGTTGTCATTAATATTTTAATACACTTTAATAGGTAAAACTGTCCGAGATATGAACAAAAGCAAGTGATGCATCAAAGTTTGATTAAAAAAAATCTTGAATGGTTACAAAAATCTTTATAATCATTAAAATAATTTATAAAAATAACTAGTTTAATAAACATCAATAATATTAATGATGTGACGTAGTTCCTGAAACTTTCTACTTCTCTGTTTATCTGTCTGACTTTACGGTCAGTTTCTTTTGACCGCCCCCTTTCGTTTTAAAGAATATCACAACTGCGAAACCCGGCGAGTATAAAAGCTTCGTCCGTTTCGCGAAGTGCGCGCACACTCAGCGGAAGTGCGCGATGTGGCGCCAGGCGAAAGTATAAATCCAGCTTAAGAGGTTTGTGTGACAAGGTTGATCAAAACTCTGTCCAAATTTTTTCGGAAGGATCCTGAATAATGAGTTTACTATAGACAAACCCTTACCACTAACTGTAAACACTACCTAATACAAATAAAGTACACACAAACACTATGAAAAGGACACCCCGCAGTATTAACTCCTCAGGTTTGTATTATCTAGCTTTCACCTCCAGCGTTCCTTGTTAGTCTGCGTGAATATTTCATTACCACATAATTGGTTGATGCTCGAGGCTAGGTTATAAAGCAGTAAGAATGCTCCACTCTTCCTTGTTGTTCTTTTCTAAAATTCACAAAGGGCAGTCTTGATTCAGAGGCTTGGTGTGTTTGAACTGGTCTCAGATGAGGAAATGTTTGAGTTGCCAGGCTCTGCCCCTCTCTCATCTGCCCGGCTTCACCTTCACCCACAGGACTGGCGTAATGAGAGGGCCTGATCGTGGCCCTGTGCCAGAGTAAATATTTAAGCTCAGCTTAAAGGGCCTGTCTTTTATTAGCTGTGTTGGGCCTACAATGGCGCAACAGGGCCTAAGAGTTCTCACCTTCTTAACATGCAAATGAATAAGCGGGGGTAGGACGGGGGTGGTTACTTTGGGAAGCTTATTTGCATAGCACATGTGTCTGAGTGTATGAGGGCAATGTAGTGGTAACACAAACTTTGAGCACCTATCCATTTCTAGTGGCTCTCTCACTCTCTCTTTCTAAAGATACACTTTGTTTGCCTTTACTTAAAGGGACAGTTCACACAAAAATGAAAATGACCTCATAATTGACTCTCCCTTATGTGATTTATAAACGTTTATTTATTCTGTTGAACACAAAAGCAGATATTTTGAAGAATTAATCCATGATAGGAAAAACAAAAGGTAACACTTTATTTCGATGGTCCTTTTGAGTATTAGTAGACTGTCTACTTAGGGCGTACTCACACTATGTACAGTTCCCTTTAACCGGGCCAAAGCATGCTTGTCCCCCCTTCCGTCTCCCTCGACGGCCCGCAATCACATTGCATTCGGGCCTGAGCACGCTTACGTCATCGATAATGTGCTGTTCAGTGTAAGAGAAGCGCTCTCTTGAGATTTCAGTGGAGATTTCTTTATATCATTATTTCATTTTTGTGGTTTGATATGCAGTGACACACACTCAAATATTCCGCCGAACAGATCAGCCACTGCTGAAGCTCATAAACAATCATAAAGTTCTCGTGCTGCAGGAATTAGGAGGTTTACTAAAGGCGCAGCTGTCGTGCAGAGAGGGGTTTGCGTCTTTAATAATCTACGACAGTTTGCGTTCATTAAACAGTAAGAATGATTATTAAATCCATATGAAACACTCCCCAAAAGTCACGTCTCCTCTTCTGTTTTGGTCTCAGGCGCACTTTGCACTCTCACTACAAGCGTACTGCGCCAAAGCCCAAGTGAACCGCGCTCAGGCACACCTCTTCCAACCAGGCCAGGGCTGGCCAACTGTACCGGGCCTGATCCCGGTTCAGCACACTCACACTTCTAAAATTATCCGGGAAACAGGCCTGAGCACGGTTCGGATAGCATAGTGTGAGTACACCCTTTATATCTGTTGACACTGACATTCAACAGTCCTTCAACAGACATTTAACTGACTATAAGAAACTTTGCAAGTACATGTCAACTTACACTAACCCCAACCTAATAGTCTACTTATAATCTAATGAGAATTAGTTGCAATGTAACTTAAATTCAATAAACGGACCATCAAAATAAAGTGTGACCAAACAGAATACTATGGAAGTCAATGGGTCCCAGCAACCAGATACATAGTGTTCAATAGAATAAAGAAATGTAAAAAGATTTAAAACCTTTACAAACCTGAACAAGTTAAAAATGATTAAATGATGACAACATTTTCACTTTTTGGTGAACTATCCCTTTAATGGCTTTGACTTTTATTGACTTCATAAAGTTCCAAAAGCACAGGATCCTATAATACTGATAATTAAACTGAGCAAATGAACTTGCTACTTGTGAATTTACCTATAGATACAGCACCACCATGTGAGAAACGAAACAAGGAACAAGGTCTTCAGCTTAGACTAAACTGAAAGCATACTTTGTTAATATTTTTATATGATAAGTATAGTATTGTATAGTATTAGTATGGTATAATATAATATATAGGGGCGCCACGGTGGCGTAGTGGGTAGCATGATCGCCTCACAGCAAGAAGGTCGCTGGTTCGAGCCTCGGCTGGGTCAGTTGGCGTTTCTGTGTGGAGTTTGCATGTTCTCCCCGTGGTCGCATGGGTTTCCTCCAGGTGCTCTGGTTTCCCCCACAAGTCCATAGTATGTGTATGAGTGTGAATGAGTGTGTATGGATGTTTCCCGGAGATGAGTTGCAGCTGGAAGGGCATCCGCTGCATATAACATATGCTGGATAAGTTGGCAGTTCATTCTGCTGTGGCGACCCCTGATTAATAAAGGGACTAAGCCGACAAGAAAATGAAGGAATGAATGAATATAATTTATAAGTATAGTAAAATCAGTATTTGTAGTACTTCAAAAATATTTAATTGATAAATAAACCGAATTTATTGCCTTTCAACAGGACTTTGAAACAACTCTGAAATGCTCGGTCCATCCCAAAAACGTCTCTATTTAAGCAGAATACACACAATGCTGAAAATATTAGATCTGTCATCAGTGCTGACTCGTTAGCTTCCGAAAGAAAGAAATACAACTTCCCTTTCCATAAAAAAGAAACAAAGTGCTCATTGATCAGAGTGATCAATAGTGGCTCGATAACCTAAGCCCTCATCATTCCAAGTCCAGCATAATTACAGCGAGAGATATGGTCGTTATCACTAAAAAAAAGAAAAAAAAAATCAAAAAAGGCACAGGCGTAATTGGAGGCAGCTCCGTTGCTTTAGTGTCACTGGGCAGTACAAACACTATACAGGGCCCTATGAAGGAAGGACCTCTGCATGCAAGTCCCAAAATAACTTGCTCACGCTATCGGTCCCTGTGCCATATCAGAGCTTGCGCTGATGGCTGGCCATACGGTGGCATTTATTCCAATGCATTGCTACTGCGTCAGCACAGCAAAGCTTTGCATCACTCTTAATATAAATTGTTAGTATAGTATCACTTTTAGCCATCAATGGGATGTCTTGTAATTTAAATTCATTACATTATTGTCCCTCAGAGATCAGAAGTCATTTCTGATATACTGTAAAACTCACCAAAGTGCCAGAGAAAGAGGAAAGGTCCTTAAAAGTGACAAGTTATGTCAGTATGACATTAGCCGGCGGAAAACTGAACCCTGTTTTGATTTTGAACTCGCTGTGCATGCAAACAGCATTGCAGGGTTAGAGCGCCACAGCGTACAAAGTGCTAACAGACAGATACGGCTAGAAACGGAGCACGCTGCTAACAGAAAGGCCCTCACTCATCCTCCAGCTCAAGTTTCTGTGTCACTTCACTTTACACTGCATGTGCAATGAGCGGCTGGAGCCATAAGTGCACTTGGCAATGGCATTATTAGAGAAGTGTATACAGTTTCTAAACTGGCTCTATGTCTCTCGCTCTTGCCTTCTCCCTCCCTTGCATTCTCCACCAAAGCGCCGGGAGCACCATGCTTGTAAAAGTAACCACAGCTCTTTAAGAGGCTCATGTATTTACAAACGGAGGTATGTCGAAATCAAAGGCATTACCACATGACATAACACATCAAGCAGCCAGCGGATAGAGAATTTATAGGGCGGATTCGAACATGGGTGGTGCGCCCAGGAACTATGCCATTGTTTGATCATGCACAGCCACAAGCAAGTACAACTCACTCACCTATGACAGGTCCTGAGTTCACTGGTTCACTGGCGCCAACCCCCACCTTTTACTGCCTCTCTCTTAGTCAGGTGGTTACAGGTGCAGAGTGCTATTGTTTGCTACTTCCTGTTGTTCCTCCACTTACCGATTTCTCCTCGCATGTTGCTTTTGGAAGTAAGGCTTTGTCTGCTTATGTAAGCCTAGTACATGAGCTGCTCTCACTCCTCATCCTCTTCTGAAGTACAGCAGTTTAAATCTGTGGAGTTCTGTCCTGGTTGGATCTAAAGAATCTCTCTCTCTCTCTCTTCCTCCATCCCTCCCCCTCTTCCCCCTCTGTTGCTGTTCTGCCTAATCTCACCTCAGTTTTTATTTCACCCGCCTTCATCTACCGAGGACTAAAAATACATGATAAATGGTACATGATATTTTAAAGTCTTATCTCTTATCTGTTCTTACAAGGGAATAATAGGGTAGTTAATCCTGAAGATCTCCCTCAAATTGATTAATCAGCACATACGGACAATCAAATAAATGATTAATATTCTCCAGACCTGCGGTCGGACAGTTACCCCCCAAAGCATCAGTAATAATTCAGTAACCCTTCCCAGACCAAAGCCGCGTCTGCCTGCTCAGCAGCAGCTCTCTGATGCAGTGGGAGATCTTTGAAGTTGGTGCATAACAAACTCTCAGTGCTCTACGTGTGGCTTTACCTGTAGATTAGAGCACAACTGCTGGCGAGGCCAGAAAGACGTTGCAGTTTTTAACTAATGGTGCTGGATGCAGACAAAAAAGTAGCTGCATATCCTTGAATGTCTGCACCATGATGCCCGACAGACGTTCAGAAGTTTCTATTAGGCAACTTGAAAGTCATTTCTTAGAAACCAGTTAGTCGAGATTAAGATTAATTTGTCAAAATGATGTTGTGGTGAAAGCAAACATGTCACATAAGTGAACAGTACACACCACACAAAACAGTCCCTATGGCCTGCAAAGAAGCACCATTACAACGACTTAGGAAGTTACATAAGGGGGGGGGGTCTTGTAGAAATGCATCCAGCTTGCTATCTCTATGTCACTCTGGTTTTATATTCCGCTCAGACAGATGTCTTCAGACAGTTTAGCAGTGGCTCTCCCTACACTCGCACCCGGGGCACACCCTGTCCCAGTGATGGATTCCCTGTTTATTCAGCTATTTTTAGGACAAAAGGAGGAGATCTCCATGGAGAATGATTCCCTTTCTCCACTATTACCGAGTTCGCTAACCCTCCCACAGGGGTCAACAAACAACCCTCCTCCCCAAGCCGACCGCATCTGCCAGCTTGTGCATTTATTAATGTACGAGTGGACACTCCTTGGACGACCAGGCTATTTGCGCATGCGTGCGTCCGAGCAAACATATGTTTAGGTGTCACAGCTTTACCATGTGGACTGGCATTAGCAGTCCCACGCTAGTGCTGACCCTTAACCGCCTACCCCCACCTTGGCCTTTGTGTTGGTCGCCTGGCTGGCTGGCTAGAAGCTCGTGCAGCTGTCTGCTGTCCTCTTCACGGACAGTCTGTCTTGTCTCCACGCTCCTGCTTTGAACGCTGCTATACATAACTTCACAGTGTGCATACTTCGAAACCTGAGCACCACCTGCATTCTGCCACTCAACCTGGGTTACTCGACGGGGCTATGCAGTTTCATTAGCACAAAGACACGGTATTAAACTAATCCATGTGTCTCTCGTGCTGTGGCCTGAGCCCAGTACAGCGTCAGCAGGGGCACCATTAGCCTTTCAGCGAGAGCAGGCCGATCTGAAACCCTGCCAATATGTCTGTTGATGTATGGCCTTGAGCTCTAATAGGTATAAGCGCGGTGTGCGGGGCAGCGTTGCGAGAAGCCAGGCTTTTCCTTAACCGATACAGTTAACTTTGATCTTGTCTTAGCATGGCCTGTTTATAAATCAGCCATGCAAATATTTATGAGCTGGATGGGAGAAAATGGCTGGTCTGGTTTATATCCCTGGCCCTCTATTCTTCTTTGCCGCTTCGTCCTACTCCCCCGCTCCACCTCTTCCTCCTTTCTGGCTCATGTGTCGATGAGGATGCCACACCAGTGGGGTGAGAGAGCACAGACCTCAGGCCACATCTATCATGACTGCGCTGGCCGACTTTATTGGCTGTTCACGGAGCGCAGGTCAAAGACTCTTCAGTGGAGGGCAGGAGAAATTTAGATGTCCAGGAGATTGAAGGGCTTCTGCAAATATTCCAGCTCAGTGTGGATCTGGTTTAGGTAAGGTATGAGTCTCTCAAGTAAATCCCAATAAATAACACAAGACTTGCCTTTTTGCTTACACCATCCACACCTATCTGTATTTGCCTGCTGTTCTCACAATGGGACAGCCCGCGCTGGCAGATGCACAGGCTTTAATTGCTCCCCCCAGTCCTGACCTCTGCTCCTGATCACCCTCTGATATACAGCATCTCTATTAAGCTGGGAAGTAGGTAAATATTCTCCTAAAGACCCTCAGTCTTAACGACACTACTGAAAATGCAGGGGAAAAAAATCAATCGCCTTTTTTTTTCCACGTCCTTCGCCAACTCTATTAGTTTTCCCAGTTTATCTGATGTGGGGATCCAAAAACGTAGAGACCGGTACAGATGAGGAGAGGGGGCAGCTTTGGACTGCGTGGTCTCGGAATGCACGGATGTCTGGTTGATTGAGAAATCTGTACCTTTGTTGTGTTGTAGTAGTAGCCATGTTTGAGGAGAAAGAACACCATGTGTTAAAAGAATTAATGAGGATGCTAATATTTTATCAAAAGGACAAATTGATGGGCTCGTAAGTCTTGTTAAGCATGATGACAACATGCAATGTAGACTGTAAAACTGTGCACACACTGTGTGTGTATTTGAAAGTGCAAGTGCGCTAAAGGGGGGCAGTGGTGATGGTAGTGGTGAACTGGCTTGTCGATCGATGCTGTGATTGGCAGTTAATGGCTTTTCCTGTTCTGCCTTCGTAACCTCGCTCTGATGACTGTTGCTTCTGATCAGATATGGCAGATTACGTTTGATTTTTGTATATAAAGCCCTGACTTCTTAGAGATGGCTTCATCATGTTAAATCATTTAAAACTTAAGTTAAATACTGGTAATTCCTCTGTGCCCAGGCACAGAAGTGAAGCTTTAGCATCTGAACAAACCCCTAGACTTCTTTGTAAATAACAGTGCAAGGAAACCACTGATTTCCAATTTTAAACAACCCTTTTTTTGTACTTCATCGTAGAAGATAAAGGGATAGTCTAAAAATTTTAAGTAACTTATCATTTACTCTCCCTTATTTGGTGTTAAAGGGGTCATGAACTGAGAAAACAGCATTCCCTTGATCTTTTGACATATAAGAGGTCACAGCACTATAAAAACATTCTGTAAGTTTCAGGGTTCAAAACTTTTTGACATTACTCTAAAACAGCTTGTATTGAAGGTAGTCTACAAAAAAGGTTTGAAACGTTCTACTCTATGATGCAATAATGTAGATCAGGGGTTTCCAAACTTGGTCCTGGAGGGCCGGTGTCCTGCAGATTTTAGCTCCAACTTGCCTCAACACACCTACAGGGACGTTTCTAGAAAGCCAGCCTAGGTGTGTCTGATTGCAGTTGGAACTAAACTTTGCAGGACACTGGCCCTCCAGGACCGAGCTTGGACACACCTGATATAGATCAATGGTCTCAAACTCAACTCCTGGAGGGCCGCAGCTCTGCAGAGTTTAGCTCCAACCACTTCCAAGTCCCACCTGCTTAATAGTCTCTAGCAGTTTTGAACACCTTGGTTAGTTTCATATGCTGTGTTTGATTATGGTTGGAGCAAAACAGTGCAGAGCTGCGGCCCTCCAGGAGTTTGAGACCTATGATGAAGATGAAGCCCATCTCAAAAGAAGACCAAGGCCTGTTTCTACTTAACTACCTGTTTAGCTCTGTTAATATGCACAACTGAACACTGGTTCGAGTCCCAGCTGGGTCAGTTGGCATTTCTGTGTGGAGTTTGCATGTTCTCCACATGTTCCCGTGGGTTTCCTTCGGGTGCTTCGGTTTCCCCCACAGTCCAAAGACACGCACTATCTGTGAATTGAATAAACTAATTTGGCCATAGTGTACGTGCATGTATATGGATGTTTCCTAGTACTGGGTTGCAGCTGGAGGGGCATCCGCTGTGTAAAACATATGCTGGATAAGTTGGCGTTTAATTCCATTGTGGCGACTCCTCGTGAATAAAGGGACTAAGCCGAAAGAAAATGAATGAATGAATAATATATAAAAATATTAATAAAAATAATAGGGACAGAACATTTGAAAGGACTGAAAGAATGGAAAAGGGAGCTGGCTTCATATTCTTAGCATTCCTATTGTGATAGCTAGTAAAGTGTAGACTGGGACGTGGGTATAAATACCTTTTGAGATCAAAGAGTTGGGGGGTCACCAAAGAGCTAGGAATATCACAACTCTGATAGGGGTGTTTAATTCATTCATTCATTTATTCATTCATTTTCTTTTCGGCTTAGTGCCTTTATTATTCTGGGGTCGCCACAGCGGAATGCTTATCTAGCATATGTTTTACGCAGCGGATGCCCTTCCAGCTGAAAAACATCCATACACTCTCATTTACACTCATACACTACGGACAATTTAGGTTACCCAATTCACCTAAACCACATGTCTTTGGACTTTGGAAACCGAAGCACCCAAGCGACCACGGGGAGAACATGCAAACTCCATACCGAAATGCCAACTGACCCAACTGAGGCTCGAACCAGCAACCTTCTTGCTGTGAGGTGATCGTGCTACCCACTGTGCCACCGTGGCAACCCGTGATGTTTAATACAGGCTAAAAATGTAGACATCTTCTTAACAAACACATAATTTTTGTGAGTTGCGGATGCATGTGCATGGGTATATATGGTACAGGACCCACTGGGACCAGACAGTGCTGAATTAATACACATACTCTGCTCCCTTTGCAGCATCAACAAATATTTAATAAAGCCTGCTTCATATAACTCATTAACATGGCACTCCCTCTCTTCTCTCGGTGCTTAATTTAATATAACAATAATTTGAATAATCATTTGCATACCAAGATCTTGTAATCTTCTCCAGTGGCAAAAATATAACATCTCCCTGAGACCTCGTTTATTCAGTAGCAAAGACAGGCTTTCTGGTTCAAATTAGCAGAACAAGACCATTCCAAACTAACGAGGATAAATTAAGGAAATTCCTTTGCAGTGACAGAGATAACCCGTTCAAATGAGCGATCAAGTCTGCGGCAGACTAATTTTAGGCCTGGTGTTGACTGAATGTAGTGATGCTGTGGGGACGAAGGAAGAGAGGGAGAGTTTGGTCGATCCTGTGGGGAGTGGGTGGAGGAATGTGGCGGCTGTGTTGAAGACTTCCTTCGCTGTCTCTGGGTTCCGTCTCTGCACCCGCAATGCCAAGAGCGCCACGTCATAAATCTGCACTGCTGTTTGAAAAATGCTTCATGATACACAAATGTGTGAAACCACTTAACAACAGAACAAAAGTGTTTCCCCTACATTCGGCAGCTGCAGCTAGTAAAATGAGGCTCCTCGGAGAGGCTGATCCCAGAATTCACCTCATCAGAGGGAGGGGCATCATAAAGAACGCCTCAAAGACAATGCTGGGATACATATCTCTGAGTGTGCACGTGTGTCTTTTAAACCCTAAAAGTCCTGTATGGGCAACTAGAGTCTGACAGGAGAGATTATAACGCCCCATTCACACGAGGCTTCATCAAAAACGCTTGACAGAGGGCGTGGCTGAAGTTGGGGCTGACGCGATCATCATAGCAGCGTTAGCCAATGAAATTAGTCAACAATTGGCTACTGTCTGAGCTGGTGGTTTGCATACAGCGATCTGATTGGCTGACGCTTCCATTGGCGCTTGAAAAGTTGAGAAAGTCCCAACTTCTGCAGCGAGCAACGCCACTGAAGCGGCACCGATGGATCCACAATGCAGTTTGGCAACGCCTGACGTCACCCATTCAAAGTGAATGGGAAGCGTTGACGCCCCGTGTGAATGGGGTGTAGGGCTTGTAAACTTGCAATGAAAGTTTGACCTTGGAAAAAAAAAGCAGTTCTATTCCATGAACACTCGGTTCCTTGACCTTTTATTTACCAAAGAAAATGAAAGAAAGAAAGAAAGAACATCGACAAACAAATTATTGGGACAACTAACTAATTGAGTCACTTCCTGATGACTTTTCATCTCTTCCTTTCAATGCTAAAAATAAACAAACATTTACTCATTCAGTTTCTTTCAGCTTAGTCCCTTTATTCATCAGGTGTTGCCACTGCGGAATCAACGGCCAACTTATTCAGCATATGTTTTACACAGCAGATACAACCAGCTGCAACCCTGTACTGGGAAACATCCATCCACACTCAATTCACCTACAACCCATGTCTTTGGACTGTGGGGGAAACCGGAGCACCCGAAGAAAACTCACACGAACATGGGGAGAACATGCAAACTCCACACAGAAATGCCAACTGACCCAACCAGGACTAGATCTAGCGACCTTCTTGCTGTGAGGGTAACCACTGAGCCACCATGCCAATGTTAACAAAAAACAAGCAAATAAATAAAAGATTCCTCATATTTTACAGTACAGCCTTGTTTTATTTAAAATTGAGTGCTGAGTGCTTCTTTGTTTCCCTCGTTTTTACATGCATAAAAGCACATGATGAGAAAACAAGGTGCGAAACGATTTTTTCCAGAGGGTCCTCAATAAAAACCATATGACACCTCAGGCTGAACTGCTTAATTACAAAGGGATGAAAATCTGCAGTCTGCATCTGGTGAGAACATTGCCCCTATAACACTGATAGATTTACAGCTCCCAGTCCTAACCTTGGACTCCGGTGCATGGCAATTAGTACAGGCATAAGATGCCTCAATGGATGTCCGTATCAGAGGTGAAAGTCAGGCTTGATTTTTTATAACCTTGCCTGAAGTTTTAGCTTACTCAAAGCATAATCACAAGTTAGTGATAATTTGTGCTGTTGCTATTTTGAAGATTCTTAAAAAGCTCAACCACCAAGATTCACTTGGTAAACTACTTGAATCTCAAACTGAACAGTAGGGTTATCAACTGGACTTAATGTGCATAAACAAGTATAACCATGCAAATTCAAATTCTGTGGTTGTAGTTAGGAGCGTAGCTAATCCTCACCAGAAGGATCTAGTCACTCTATTCTAGTATCTACCCAGCAGTGGCGCAAAAAGGGGGTATGCAGTATATGCGGCGCATAGGGGCGCTACACATGGGGGGGGGGGTGCCATTGTGCCAAAAACATTTTTGAAATAATTTTTTATTAAAAGTTTCAAATAATAAAAATAATAAAATATTTTTGGCTAAAATGTTTATCCTGCATTTTATATTAATATAATATTGTATTTTATTAAATAAATAACTTTACCTCCCGTCCGTTGACTATTTGATTGATCCGTTGCTCGGTTACAGTCACATGTTAAAAATTGAAAGAAGAGTGAAGAGACGTGGAGCGCAAAATAGAAAACGAAAAAAAGAACAATGTCTTAAAATGAAAACTGCCATTACAAATTGGATAATAAGAGATTGGTAAGCTTAACCGTGTGGGCCTACTGAACATGTTTCAGACAAGATAGAAAATAATATTTGGATTAAAAAATTCCCCTATATAAATTTTATATACTTGATTATAACTATTCTTAACCCTGTTAAATCTGACACATAAACAAATAGTCAGAATACTCCGATTTTTTGGAACTGAGATGTTTATTAATCCTTCTATCAAGATCCATTTTTTATACCGTATACATATTTTAATAAATTTAATATGTATCTTACTGATACATCAGGCCAGGTAACTTTTTTTTTGTTACTCAAAACTAATCCAATTTACTTAAAACAAAAAGTTGCCCATGACATTTTGATAAAATAAAACATTTCTGGCAGTTTGTCTCTGTTTATTTTTACACTAAACATTTTAGTCTTTTTTAGTTGCAAAACTTGAACACGCATACCCCTCAGTAAATGTGCAGTTGCGCCCCTGCTACCCAGCAGGCACAGGACATCAACATGACATCAGATTGACGTATCCCAAAGTTGTGGGAACGTTTGCAAATGAAAAATCGGGTTCATACCATAACCTATTCTAAAATCAACCAAATATCAACATCTAATGATGTTACAGCTTGACATTGTGTGATGTTGTATGCCCGTCAATGTGATGTTGGTTTATGATTTGGCTTGACATTGGATTTTGGACACTTTACAACACAACCTAAAATCAACCAAATATCAATGTCTAATGATGTTACTGCTTGACATTGTGTGACGTTGTATGTCCATCAATGTGATGTGGGTTTTTGATTTGGCTTGACATTGGATTTTGGTCAATTTACAACACAACCTAAAATCAACCAAATATAAACATCTAATGATGTTACAGCTTGACATTGTGTGACGTTGTATGTCCGTCA